>MNCI01029020.1:273109-330344 GCA_015680685.1 Gnetum montanum | reverse complement strand
GATGCTTGAAATTTTCAATGACAAGTATCAAATGTACTCTAGAGTGGCGAATCTGAGATGGCAGATCCAAGGCTAGAAACAAGGAAATCATGAACCCTTGGATGCTGCCATGAGCAGGTACTGCTCGTTGTTGCATCGGTGTCTTGGTCATGGTTACTCTCAGAGGGCATAGCTTTGCAACATAATTGATGGGCTCCGTTTTAAAATGTGAAAGACCCTTGGTGTGTACGCCTAGGGATGACTGTCAGAGCTAAGGGCCCATCAATTGGAACGCCTCATTGAATAGGTGGCCAAGGAGGAAGGAGAACTTAGAGAAAAGGAGAGTGCAGAAGAATTCAACCAGGATCCTTCCCTCAGAAAAAGGGAAGTCTATTTTTGTGATGAGGAGGAAGAATCATCACTGGAAGTAAACTGAAAGACTTTGCCGTTACAAAAGTTCACATCTAAAATTTCGGCAAAGGTGGATAATATGTGGGACTCTTTGGACAAAAGGGTCCAAAGTGTGTTGAAAATCGTAGAGGAGTCCAGAGCACAAGGTAATGACCACGATCGACATAGGAAGAAGGAATCTAAATGTGCCCAATATAAGGGAAAGGGCAAGGTTGCTATAGCAGAGCAGGTTACAGACTCTGACACTGAGGAGGAAGATGAATGTGGCATATGCCAATATGAACATCCTAAGGGATGTTGTCCTGTGGTGTTACATCTTCAAGAGTCTGTGGTATATGCATTGAACCCTCGCTTGGCACAAAGGAAAACACCTCGAAGTTTGCCTTATCCACAAGGCAATTCTAGGTGATTCCACCAGCAACAGCAAGGATACTATCCAAGTGGAGTGCCACCGCAACCGTATGAATACTTCCAATAGTGGCAGCACCCACAAACATGGGGGATTCCACCTCCAAGGCAGCAGTACCCTTACAAATAGCTATATCCTTATGGGTACTATGTTCAGCAATCAGTCTCTCCAAGGGACTCTTCTAGCCATGCAACCTTTCAAAGTCATTACCATCTCCCGAAGTATTTTTGCCCTAAATCTCCATCACCCCCGAGGTGAACACCCACACCTCTTCTATCCTCCATCACCTTCTCCTACCACTCCTCCACCACATCCCACTCAGCTGCCACCTGCACCTCCAATGCAGGGAGAGATACCACCATAGCCATAACAACGAAACGCTATGAGGGCTGTTAACTTACAACCGGCACCCCAGCTAAGTGGACTGGAACCCCAGCCATGGAAATGTCCCTTTTTCCAGTCCAACAATGTGAACATACCCTCACATACACCTATGGCTAGTGCCTTTGAACCTACAAGCACCTCCACTACTCCACTGCCAGAGCAGCCTCCAAGCCAACAACAACAACACTCCAATGTTCAGAAGGTCATGCTCACACATGCTGTGACCGACTGGATTAAAATAGGTTACCTTCCCTAGAAATTGACTGATCTAGGAAGGCCCCTCATCTATCTTCAGGTGGCAGGAAATGAGCCATGCAAAGCTCTTTTGGACTCAGGGTCAGGGATCAATTTGATCTCTCATGATATGTACAAGAACTGGAACCTGCCCTCGCTAAAGAAGAGAAACATCCGGCTCGAGTTAGTAGACCAGTCCATCACTGTTCCCTTAGGATTGGTGGAGGACATTGTGACCATCGTCTGTGGGTGGTCCTACCTTGTTGATTTCCTGGTCATCCGTGTATAGAACTACAAGGGAAACTTCCTAATCATCATGGGAAGGGCCTGACTAAGCATGATGGATGCATGACTAGGCCTCCACGATCTATCCCTTAAAATTTTCAAGGAAAATCCTTTTGGGAAGGTCGAGAAGAAGCACATTCCATGCATCACATACAATGACTCAGGGTGCAACTATGTGCAACAACTATGGTCTGCTAAGCGGATATCCATTCAAGAATGTAGTCGGTGTACTGAGGAATCACCTATTCAACAGTGCATGTACATAACAGCCACTAACCAAGAAGGCACCTAGTGGCTGATAGCTGATGCTAGCAGCACATTATGCATGGAACCATCAGAGGGGCTTGTACAAGCCTACATCGACAGCAGAGATGAAATGGAAGAGATTCATCAACAGGTCTCCACTGTTGATGACCACGATGACTGGGGAAAGGTAGAAATCCCTGAGAGCTTCAAGCAAGAACCCCTTGAGCTAAAGTCCTTATCAGCTCACTTAGAGTATGCATTTTTGTAAAATGGCAAGCTGGTAATCATTAATGCCACCCTTGCTCCAGAACAAAAGAAGAAGTTGCTGGAGGTGGTAAAAAAATGGGTTGCTGCATTCACATGGTCATATCCTGAGTTGACTGGAGTTGATCCCAGGTTCTGCCAGCATCGTATCTATCTTGACCCTTCCATGAAGCCACGATGACAGCCACAAAGATGGTTGAATCCCAAATTGAAGCAGGCTGTAAAAGATGAAATCGAATAGTTGCTAAAGATGGGATTCATTTATTCTGTCGCTGATAGCAAGTGGGTTAGCCCACTCATTATCGTGCCCAAGAAAGGTGGAAAGTGGAGGGTCTGTATTGATTTCCAGTTGCTCAATATCGCGACTTTCAAAGACCACTTCCCGCTCCCATTTGTGGACTAGGTGTTGGACACCATAGTAGGGCACCGCTACTACAGCTTTTTGGATGGTTATAGTGGTTATAACCAAATCCAAATAGCACCAGAAGACTAGGCCAAAACTACTTTCACGAGTCCATGGGGGACTTTCGCATACAAGAAGATTCCCTTTGGCCTATGTAATGCACCCGCTATGTTCCAATGCCTTATCCTAAGCATTTTTCAGCAACAAATAGGTAATGGTGTAGAAGTCTTCATGGATGACTTCTCCACCTATGGGGCCACATTCGAGCAAACCTTGGACCATCTTGAGTAGGTTATCAAATGGTGTGTAGACACTAATCTGTGGCTCAATTGGCAGAAAATCCATTTGATGGTCTAAGAAGGCATTGTGTTGGGGCATCGCATCTCACAAATAGGGATCAGCGTTGATCCTAAAAAGATCAAGGTTATCCAAGGAATCACCCGCCAACCAAGTATCGTCAAAGATGTTCGATCATTCCTTAGACACACTGGTTACTACCGTAGATTCATTGAAAACTTCTCAAAGATCGCCAAGTCGTTGGTAGAGCTGACAAAGAAGGACGATCCGTTCATCTGGACTAAGGAGTACGAATCTGCATTCTAAGTGCTAAAATAGAAACTCATAGAAACTCTAGTTCTACGAGCCCCTGATTGGTCTAGAACCTTTCACATCATGATGGATGCATCCAACTTCATCATGGGAGCTGTGCTTACACAGTGTGACGATCAAAAACGTCCTTATTATATCCACTATGCAAGACATAGTATTGTGGGTGCTCAGTTGAACTACACCACCACCGAAAAGGAATTGATGGTGCTGGTGTTCGCCTTGGATAAAGTTCGACACTATGTGCTTGGATACGAGGTGTTTGTGCATACTGACCATAGTGCTATCAGGTTCCTAAAGAACAAACCAACGGTGAGCCCCTGCATCATCTGGTGGCTGGTGATTCTTCAGGAGTTTGATCTTACCATGGTAGATAGGAAGGGGATTGAGAATGTGGTTGCTGACTACTTGTCTCGGTTGCAATGGGATGACACAAAAGAGGAGGAGCCCTTACCTGACCAATTTCTAGATGAACTCCTCTTCACAGGCACGGTTGATCCCCAAGCAACCAAGGAATCCCCTTGGTTCAACTGCATCCTCACCTACCTCACAACCCAGGAGCTGCCTAAGGAGGGGAACCATCAGCAGAAACAACAGTTTCTCCATAAGGCCAAGCATTTCATGGAAATCAATGGCCACCTTTACAAGATGCGCATAGATGACTTGGTTCGATGGTGTGTCCCTGATGATGATACGCCGCGCGTTCTCCAGGATGCTCATGAAGGCCCTTGTGGGGGCCACTATGCTGGACGCCACACTACCATTAAGATTCTACTTGCAGGGTATTACTGGCCCACTATCTTCAAGGATGCACAATGGTTTGCCTGCTCCTGTGAATGATGCCAAAGGGATGGTGGGATGATAGCACGGTTAGAGGGACCTCAACAGTGGATCCAGCCACTGGACCCCTTTGACATTTGGGGCATCGACTTCATGGGACCCATCACACCCCTGTCAAACAAAAAGGCATAAATCATCGTCGCTGTGGACTACTGTACAAAGTGGGCAGAAGCGGCCGCTATCATCGACTATTCTTCCAATACTGCCGCACGATTTGTCCAACAACAAATCATTAATAGGTTTGGAGTGCCTTGTGCACTCATTTTAGATAATGGAACTCATTTTACGGGTGTCACGTTTCGAAAACTCATGCAACACTTAGGGGTAATGCATAAATTCACAACTCCGTACCACCCCCAAGGCAACGGGCAGGTAGAAGTCACCAATAGGGAGATCACCAAGATCCTTACCCGAACCATCAGCAAATACAGGAGGAATTGGAGCACTAAGCTTAATGATGCCCTATGGGCCTATTGCCCCACTTGGAAACTTCCTATAGGGTACTCTCCCTATGAGTTAGTGCACAAAAAGTTGCTAACGCTTCCAATTCAAGCCGAACTCCGCACACTATCCACTGCTAGTGACTTAGGCCTTAACCTACAACTAGCACAACGTGAATGACTGAGCAATCTAAGTGTGCTAGATGAGAATCGATTAGTGGCCCTATCCTCCAATGAGATCCACAAGGCCTACAACAAAAAATGACATGATCTTCAGATTTAGAAGGTCTCATTCAGATGTGGTGACAAAGTACTGTATTGGAACCCCTTAGACGTATCCCAACCAACCAAGTTTCAAACATTGTGGAAGGGACCTTACATCATCTCTGAAACCTTTCCATTCGGGGCCTTGCTCATCCACAAACCTGCGGACCCCACCAAACCATAGTTAGTCAACCGCCAACAACTGAAACCTTTCCGCAAACTCCACTCAACCAGTGCAACCACCTTGTCATTGCCAAGTTAGCCACGCTCCATTTTTTGTGTCTCCTCCTTTCCACCCAGTCATGGGGGAGACCGTCATCCCTGCTAATCCATTCCACTACACCCCTCACCGTTTTGTCATTTTTTTTGTTTTACACTTTTTTGTTTTTCACCATTGTTTATACGTTTGCCACTTCTTTGTATATCTTGTTTCCTTTCTTTACTTATTTTTCATTTTTTTCATTTTTTATTTCTTTATGCATGTTTTATTTTTTCACGTAATTGCTAATCTGTCGTCTTATTGTCTTCAAATGTCAGGTGCAGATGATTTTTGTTGCAATGGGTAATGTGTACTCGTCCACCTAGTTGTCTAGTTTCTGCCCTCACATGGTTCCTTTTTGGACTTTACGTCTACTTTCCACTCATAAAATCAGTAGTGAGTTCACGTCATCCACCCATTCACCCACTCCATGGTTTCCCTTCTGTTGCGCACATGTAACCCCTTACCTTAACAACATTTTAATTAATGTGTAACTTGTGTAGTTCCCAGACTAAGAGATGGCCCAATGGTTTGAATTAGGTGTGACTTCAAGGGAAATGCTTTATTCGTTGTTCTGCCCTGCCCCCTGAGGTTGTTGGTCTGTCCTTACGGATTTCCTCCCACTCCAAGTCTCTCTCCACAGAAGCTTCTAGGCAGTCTAACCTTGCATGGTGTGGTTGTCACTGAAAAAAATTCAAAAATTCAAAAAAAAAAACAAAGTAAACAAATAAAATAAGGATTCAAAGCACACCCCTTGGTCAGATGCATGCAAACATGCATGGGTCTTCGCATGGTGTGGTTCCCCTGCACAAAAGAAAAGAAAAATAAATTATGAGGGAATTCAAAGAACATCCCTTAGATCGCCTCTCATGAGCCACACACACTAGTTATGGGACTTCCTAGGTTCCCTCTAACTTTGTCTCATTTCACTTCCTTCTTCTCACGTTTGTTGGAGTGGTGGTTCTCTGTGAGGTCATTCTTGCTTCCTTGGGGGATGGCCGGGACTTTGTCTATTGCTGTGATGTCACTGAATGCAGATGGTTTTGGGTCTAAACTTTGGAACGGTTCTACCATGTCACTTAACCACATTTACACTTGGGGTTTCCTATGCTCGATGATCGGGATGCCATTCTCTCGTCTCTCTCTTCATCCAGTTCTCTCTGCCACTCACCTCACTACCTGTTTTATGTTGTGAAAGTGTGTCGTGGTATCCATGGGTTTCCCATGCTTTGGCAGAATCTCTAGGGTCGAAGTCTTACCTGGCAAATACCATTTCTTGACCCCGGGGCTCATGGACCCCGGTGTTGAGGGCTATGCAGGGGCTACTAAGGCTATGGCTTGCTATGGGGAGGATCCACCTGCATTTCCTTGGTCCTGCTTGTTAAGTCTCCCACCCTTTGGATTTTGGGGTTGGCTAGTTTTTGGGTCCCATCGCTCGATTTATTCCCCACGTAGTTCTTTTTGAGTCCTGTTCTCCTATTTTTGTCTCTTTTTTGTGTTTAATTACCTTCCTCATGTCCTTAGCCATGTCCGGGACTCTCATGTGCTTCAACCGTCTCAATTTGGAGTTTCAAATGCATCATTTCAGGCTTTTTAAGGGTTGGTCAATGCTAGTCAATGGGTCAACACCCTTGCGTCAATGAGGCCCTGTTGACGCAGTGACTGCATATACGCGGCCATGTATACGCAACCCCGTTGACGCAGCGCCTAACCCCTATATATACCCACCGCACTTTCCCATTTTTCTTCATTTGGAGTCCAAACTGAGGGGAGTTTTTACCGATTTTTCTACCTCACCTTTCCCAACGCACCTACATTCCGTCGCGAGTCCTCATCAACCGATCCTTGCCCTTTTAAGCAACCAGAGGTATGCTCTCAATCATGGGGGGGGGGGGCGGTGGTGCCTTTGTGAAACTAACTATAACTAATTAATTAATTAATTAGTTTGTTAATTACGAAAACTTCAACCCTAACCCCTAACTTAACACTCCGGGAAACTTAACAATGTGCTATACCATTAACATAACTTGGTCAAACTAAGAAAGTATATACGGACCATCTTAAACTACTTATGAACAGTCTAATGGATAGTTATGTTTGATTGCAGATGGCACCCAAACCAAGGCACCCAAGGGACGAAGAACCATCTCAACCAAGGGACAAGCACCTACGCACGGGAAGGGGACGAGGTGTGCAATAGCCAAAGTATGTGGAGGGCTCTCATGCAACTGGGCCCTTCCGTGAAAGTCCTGAGGTGGAATCTGTTCACCAAATTCCTGAAGAGGAGATTCTCGATGGGTAATCGCTCGGGGATGAGACTCCTGGGATAGCACCACGGCTTGAGGTCACCCTAACCCAAGCCTACCTTGATGCTATCACACCATGCGAGGTGCAACGGACGGTCCTCCAAGAGCTAAATTTTGGACCATTCCTCGAGAATGCACTAGAAGATGTGAGGCTCCAACTATAGAACTCTCTGATGTGGCCAATCATCACAGCCAGTGGTGAATGCTACTTAGGAGAAACTTACCTCTTCTGGACGAATCGGCAACCAGGGTCTAGAGTAAGAATCAAATACATTTATGTCTCTTACTCTTCAGAGGCGATAGCGCAAGCTCTAGGGTTGCCTAAAATTGGGGTAGATGTAGCAAAAATTCCAAAACAGGCCGATCTAGAGGTGAAGGCACAATGGATCCAACGCTGCTATGGGGTAGAGCGTAAGGAATTTGGCTCCTTGACCACGATGGAGACAGTATACTCCAAAATAGCATCTTACCATTTGAATCCAATGGTAAGACCTAGAAAAATCACAGCCTTCTCCGCTCGTGTGTGTGCTGCCTTGAGTGGGAAATTTCCCATGAGTCTTCCAAAGCTATTGTTTCTAGAAATTGAAAAAAGGTTCGCTAAGAACGAACGTGGAAGACGAGCTCTCCCATTTCCTTGCCTAATCCAAAAATTCTGCAAACGGTCAGGGATAACACGATATTCCAACGATGTAATCCGACGCGTCCCAATTGCCTCGTGGCGAGAGATGATGAAAGAAAAAACTCCTGCCGCCACATCGACACAAGAGGAGTAGCAACCAACTCCACCACCTATACAAACAATGTAGCCGAGCTTGCAAAACACAACAGAATACCTCTATGAGATTCAGGAAACGCTCTTGAGCCAGCAAGAGCAATCTCGCAGGACTGGTGGAGGAGAAGACCCTTCAGTCTATCACCCTACCATGAGCCACCTAGAGCAAGTGGCTCACTCATTTAGCTTGCTTGAAAGGGTAGGGTAAATATTCTCCGTAGCTTGAGCACAAGTCCCAACCAGAATAGATCCAAGCATCCAAGGTGTATCAACATCAACCCAACAGTTATTTCCTGAAATCTTAGGGAATGCTGCTACCTTCTCAATCTGCTTGGAGGATGGTGAAGGGGCGACGGTCATGGTGATGCAGCACCAGGAACAAGAAGTTGCGGCTGCAGTGGTTGTTGACACAATCGCTACTATTCTCAATGCACTGGCAGCACCTGTACCAAACATTCATGGACTACAAGATGTATAGGTGTCTACCAGAACTTTGCATAGCCAGATTGACACAGCCCAAGATGAGGAGCTGTTGGACTGACTAGTCGGAACCAGGAAATCGCTTCCAGATGTCTTCAACCTTCTGGACAACATTACTGCAACCCAGTCGGAACTGCTCTCGGAAAGGGGCAAGAGCCTTATTTTGGAAGGGTAACTTGAAGTTGCTCAAGTCTCTTGTTAGCGCTTGGCAACTAAGGTAGCCCAATTAAGAGCCCAACTTGCCGATCCAACCATCCTCAACCACGAAATCACCAAAGATGAAGCTTTTCAGTAGCTTCAGCTTAAACTCCAGGTTGTTAAGGATGAGCGAGAGATAGCGATCCTCAACATGTCCATAGCAGATGTCCAAGCGTATCACTTAGAAAAGGACTTGATGGAGGTTCACCAAGAGAATGTACGACTGACCGCGGAAGTTCATCACCTACGTAATATTGGTGTAGAGAATGAACACATGAAATATTTTATCCACCAACAACAGGAGGAGCTAGCCAGGGTGAACGTAGACATCAGAAGGTTGGTAGCTGAAAATAGAAATCTGTTGATGGAGGAGGTTCAGGCATTACGACAGAAGTCTGCAATCGAGATTGTCACTTGGAAAAATGAGGTCCTAAAATTTGAAAAAGTCAAAAATCATTACATGGATCAAGTGGAATTGCAGAAGGAGGTAAACGAGAAGTACATTCAAGTCACCAAAGCCAAGATGAACCAAGTGCTCCAGCAGCTTCGAGAGGAAGGCAATGTATGGCCATCTATCTTTGATGGGTTGAACGCCTACAATAAAGTAGAAATCTACATAAAGGAGCTACAAATCGAGGAAATAATAGAATACATGAAGTTGGCCAACCTTCGATATGCAAACCTGGCTATGCTCACAGCCGAGAGACTACGGTCAGAGTTAGAAAAGCAAGTGGCTGCCTCGTATTCCCTATACGAGGGTGAGTTCCAGGCACACAAGGCAACAAAATAGAAGCTAGCAACAGCAAGCGCAGAACTCGAGATCCTCTACCCAAGCTTTGAAGGACAACGTATAGTTGCAAAGAACCTGGCCAAAAGAATGAATGACTACCAAAAGCTGTAGGCATCAATCCGAGCATTCGCCATCAAACGCAAGTAATTCGCAGCTTGGTTTGTCAATTTAAAAGAACTCTTTCTAGCACTGCCATGCCCTTGGGAAGTTCTAGCTCCAGCACACATTGGAGAAGCTACCTAGACCATGAACGATCCCAGAAGCAAAGAAGAAAAGATGAGGGCTCTCTTGGAGGCTTTTCGGCTACCTCTAGAAGTTGTAGCTGCTGTAGGTCAACTGTCATTCGCGCTGCCACCAACGCATGGGCCAAAGGCTGGAGAAGGTCTATCAGAACCACCACCCCTAGGGATAGTGTGATATTCTCCAGCAATTTTATGCATCATTCTACACAGTAGAGGCTCCAGGACCAGCAGGGTGTTCAATTTTATCTTTGAACACCGCCATTATTGTAATTTGTTCTCCTCTATAACTCGGGCACTTGGTCAAATTCATGTTGTGTCATGTGTGTGTCATGTATGTCTTTAAGTTATGCATGTTGTAAATAAGAATCCATACCTTCCAAATTGTAAAGTAACTCGTGGATGATTTTTTACTCAGTCGTGGGGGTATGATGAAGTATCATTGAGTCACTACGTCGACTGGGCCATGTTTACGCAGCCGCCTATCTTAGCCTATAAATAAGAGGGCCTTCTACCTCATTTAGGCATCTTTCAGTTAGTTGTAGTGAAGCTCTTGTAGTTTGTTCCCGTAGGAGATAGAATATTTTCCAAGTGCCTGCAGTAGGCGTAAGAAAAGTGATCGGCTCTTTATTCAAGCGTTGATGTATCTGAGCCCATTGGCGTGATGGCAATAAAGACGAACTATTCAAGCATTCCTTGCAACATTTGGACTTAGATATTTTATGCATTCAGTAGTTTAATATATTTATGCTTTGTTAGTTACATGTTAATTACTTAAGTTTTTGTTATTATTATTTTAATCATTATTGTTCATCCGTAGTTCGTAAAGGCCATAAGTACGACCAGCTCGAACGTAAATCAAACACTTGGTAAACCCAGTGACGCTTAACATCTAGTAGCCCAGAAGTGTTAGGAGATGCTCAAAATGTGTTTGGAAGATGGGACCAGATACTTATGCTAGGAATAGTTAGAATACAAGTTAGGATAATTAGAGATTAAATAATAGTTTATTCCTTACCTTTAATACCTTAAATTAGCCATCAAAAGATATGCAAAAAGCTATAAAAATCATTAGCCTTAACCTCACTTCACCATCGTAGACGGAACATCACAAGTGAGATTAGGAAGACAATGACCGTTCTAACCCAAGGTTCCACTGGTTAGAGTCTGGTGTATGTTAAGTACTTACAGTCTGCGGAATTCAACCGGGTTGTGTGTGAATGCTCGTGATTCGTATGGTTGGGCGTAGGGGGTACCTAGCTGCTCATCAGCTATTCTTATCATTTTCAATAGTTTTTCATCCTCTTTCTGTACATATTTTTGTTAATTTTTATAATAAAGTGCAAGGAATAAAAAATGTAGTCCCAATAATGTGAATATTGCTCTATATTATCAAATCATTTTAAGACTAATTCTATATATAGTGAGACTACATCCATACACTCATTTCTAATAATAAGAGGTTCTTACCATGTCCATAATGATATTCGTTTCTCAATAAAACTAAAATACTTGTAATCATTATGCCTAGATAGAAAAGTGAACAACCAAGAAGGAATGAAAATGGTGTAACATTAAGGGGATTTGTGGATTCTCTAAGGCTACTACTATAAGTTTTATCCTATTGTCAAGGTTGTATTATTTACTTGAGTTCTAATGAAAAGCAAAACTATGTGTGCAGTAAGTACTACCTTACCATGTCACTAGAACAAAATGTTATCCTTGCTTGAAGGTAGGTGACTTCTTAGAAATAAAAATTATATTATAATAAAGAAATATAATAAGGTGTGCTATTAATAAACTACTTTCTTAAACTTCATTGCCAAGTGTTAATACTCCCTGCAGTAATGGTAGTCTTGCGGTTATCAGTTTTTGGATGAGGCAATGCGATGTCACTAGTGGTATGGACTTGATTTGGATCTTAAACAGGAAGGCTCATGATTATCTTAACCATACATATCACACAAGGCTCCATTATGCCTATGGTAAGACACCTCATGTCCCAATTTTTGCAAACCTTTCTACTTTCATTCCACATCACTATTATATATCATCATAATTTTAGCAACCATTACTACCATCTCTTATATATCTTATTGACTTTCTTTGCTAAATATTCCTTCTTCATGACATTTTATTACAAAAACCTCATATTTTGAGCATCATCTATGACTAAAATCACTTTAGACCATCTCTACATCTTTCCAACTATCCATTTGACTCAATTTGGTGATGTCATAGCTACGATGTATTAGGAGCTACAACATCGCAGCTATGATGTTGCATCTACAATGTTACCAATATAAAATTCTATATATATGCAAGAGCAGTTATAAAAATTTTCATTCTTCTCATTTCTAGTAAGGGGAGTTCATACTGTTTTTCTAACCCTCTGGCAACCAAACTTCCAAATACCATAACTCTTTCACTAACACTCCAATTTGTGTAATTCTTGAATCTTTTTTATCAGGAAGTGATCAACTTAGTAATGGGGGAGAGTATTACACATACAGGAATGTATTTGAACCAAATTTCTCTAACACCCAAAAGAGTATATCAAAGGCAAGAATAAGAATTATCAATTAAGATCTTGATTAACTAATAAAATAAGAACCAGTGAATCCTAACACATCTTCTAACTATTCAACTAAACACTTAAGAAGTGAAAAACCACCAAATTTGGACTAATACCTCTTGACTACAAATTTTTCTAAGTGCTGGGACTACACTCTCCACTACCCTAGAGTGTAGTCAACACAAAGTCTAGTTTTGCAATTTTTTCTAAGTTTCATTGTGAAGCCAGAAGTTGCAAATTTCTTTCAGTGTTGAGACTACACTCTCCACTTCCCCAGAGCATAATCAGCCTCTCATGAAGATCATAGTCAACATGAAGGCCTAGTTTTCAAAAAAAATTTCAAGTGTTGAGACTATGCTCTCCCCCAACCCAAAGCATAGCTAAGCGTAATCAACTAGAATAGCCTCTAGTGGCCTCCACAGCATACCAACACCGCTCAACTCAGCTTTGACTCATCTCTGACAAGGGTAGTTAGCAAAATGCATCTCTTTTGTATCTCTTTTTATCCCCAAAATTGTAACTATGCTTGACCCCATGCAAGATAGTCGAGAATGTAGTTCCAGAGCATAGTCTCCAAAATTGCATTTTTTAGGTACATAGCAATCCTCTCAACACATGTACATGCAATTGGCAGCATAGTCACAGTCTCTTAGCCTCACATCATCTAGTAGAGAACAATAGAGTGTAACACCATTAGTCTTAGTGGGGAGCGTAGTTAGATGACAGTGTAGTTCCAACTGTTCCCTTTGTCACATGGCTGTCACTTTGCATTTAATGTTAAACCTAGCCCTATAAATACCCCCACCCTTAATGTTTTAGGGGTTGGAAAATTGGAGCAAGTTGGAAAATTTGAGCATTGGATAAGATTCAAGATTAGTAAGTTGGCAAAAATTTGAGTTGATTTACAAAGGCACACCGACAAACTAGAGAAAGGCAAAGTTACATAACATCGTAGACCACCGCAACCCACTACACACCGTAGTAGCTAGCTCAACAAGCATAGACACCATGGTGGAAAGTTAGTCTTCATGGCCAAATGCTCTTGAGATTGTAACTATGCTATCCACTATGCCTATTGTACACTATGTACCTTCTCGTCCCTTCTAAAGTTAACTACACTCAATCCCAT
The DNA here is from genome assembly GCA_015680685.1 of Gnetum montanum. Lineage (NCBI taxonomy): Eukaryota > Viridiplantae > Streptophyta > Gnetopsida > Gnetales > Gnetaceae > Gnetum > Gnetum montanum. The sequence goes on along the minus strand of MNCI01029020.1, from coordinate 316,831 downwards.
TTGGGGTGATGTTTTGTTCTCTCTATCTCCATTTCTTTGCATTTTCAACATTTTTCTTGCTCATTTTTAGCATTTTACTTCCATTTTCTACTATTTTAATGCATAGCTATGCTTGGGCAGTGGTCCCCACACACTGACACCCTCATTTTCTCATTGAGACCCTTGACTACACTCACCCCTACTGACACTGTTAACACCATCGACATTGCTTAAACACTTAGCATTGTTTCACATCAACATCGTAGGTAATCATGTTGCACCTCGATTGCATTTTGTGAGTCTCTGTTTGATTGAAAAGATCATTTAAGGTACTTCATCTCCACCTCCAACAGGTGCTCATGTGAATGCAGGGTTAAAATTATACACTCGTGGATCCCTCAGTGTTCTAGTCATAGATGTTTTTAGTCACTATAGTTTTCTAGTGCTAGAAGGAGGGCTGAACCATTTTCTTCTTTGAACTCCATTGCAATTTTCTCATGTGCTCTCTACATCACCATTGCTAGCTTTGGGCTAGCATAGACCATGACATCCCTGTGGACCTACTACACACCCAACAATAGCTAGATCTTAGGCAGGCGTAGGCATCTTCTACTAACTAGTTGGTGTAGATTGGACCCTATACTTGGTTCCTCTAGAACCCCACATAGCAACCTAGAGCATACATTCCCATTATTAGCCAAATTTTGGGTGCTTAGTAGAGAGTCTAGTTGGCTCTCAACATAGAGAGTGTAGTCACAAGAGTTAGTCATTTTTCTACAACCACCAAAGTTAGCATTTTCACAGTCAACAAAGTTAGTCATTTGTAGAAATCAACAACCTTTACAATTCCCTATTACAACTTAATTCACACACATGAGTTTTGAATAGCCTTCAATATTAATCCCAAGCACACTAGCCATCTTGCCCATCCAACAAGAAAACAAGATTTACCACCCTGCCAATCCTGCTATGGCAGAGCCAAGGTAATCCCTTAGGTTGTGTGGCCAAGATCTAGGGTATACTACGCTAAATGTTGGATACTATAACTTCATATGTGTAAGGATCCAAGCAAGGTTATTCATAGATCACTTGGACATGGAAGACAAATGAGGCTACAAGCTTATCCACTGAAACATGTGGGAGTACATCCCCTCCTCAATCGACTTCATCCCACTCATGGAACCCCACCATTGGATACTTTCCCAGCTTGTTCGAGCAAATGAGCATGAAGTGGGAACAAACTATGAGGAGCCCCTACATGGGAAGGAGGATGAGTTCGAAGCTCATTCTGAGCATGAGGACTCCTTCCACACCATCTTCCAATGGATGACCCTCAATTTGATCCTCCTATATCTCATTCACCTATCTTTTTTGGGATAGTCATAGCCCTAGCATCACCTTCCAGTTCAATGCCTATGATAGTGATGCACCAGACACAACATACACATCACAATGCAATACCTCTTGTTAACTTGCTCTTTGTGGCATTGTCACAACCTGCCCATTCATTTATGCTAGCAACAAGCATGCCAGCTCAAAGTTACATTCACACACTGCATGTCTCTCCCAGCTCCAAACGACTCAAGCACCTTACATCCTACTTGTTTCATCAACACCCTTAACAGTGGTCCAACCCACACATGCGTGGCTTACCCTAATCACTATGCCCATAACACTACCAACACAACAAGCACCTCACATGATCTCATAGCTTACAATTAGGTCATGGACCATACAACCAACATAGTGAATGACACAACCAACATAGCTTGCTAGAGAATTTCAAAACCTAGACTAGGCATTCCAATTGATTCAAACCTTTACAAAATAGGTTAAGTGGCTTAAGGCTGCCTCCTCTAAAATAGTTAAAGTAATGGACTTCTACTAGGATGATTCCATAAGTCCTACTATCCTATTACTAACTTTGCCAACTAGAATCTCATTGCCCCAATTCACCAAGTACAATGGTAAAAGAGATCCCAATGTGCATCTAGTGACATTCAAGCTCAAGTGCCTACTATTGTAAGCATGGCCACATGCCATCATATGCATTTTTTCCATGTCACTCACTAGCAAGGCACTAGACTAGTACCATGCATTACCCAAGGGCTCTATCTCCTCCTTGGAGTATCTTCTAAGCTAGTTCGTGATGCGCTTCAAGTATAACTTGAAGCCTAAAGCCACTCTAGACTAACTGATGTAGATCAAGCAGGGCCACCTAGAGCCTATGCAAAAATTCATCCAACACTGGAGTGCCTTGTTAAAAAAAATTCAAAAGCCAATAGCTAAGACACACCTTTTGGCCATCTTTAAGGATGTAGTTAATGACTTCATAAATTCAAAATTGTACTACCTAGCCTAATAGCCTCTAAGCTAAGCATTTTCCCAGACTAAGAGCATACAAGATGCAATAGAGGCTAGTAAGAACCCAACCTATAAAAACCTACATGACAAAAAGGACAAGGATAAAGGAAAGTAGAGTTCAATTGTGGTAACTATGGTCAAAGAGGCCAAAACAACCAACTCGGGGCCTATAACTAGACCACCCAAAGGCCCAACTAACAATAAAGTCACCAACCCTAGCACCAAGGTTACCAATCCACCTACATCCATAGTGGCCACAACACAAGATAGTTAAATGCTCAACTTTGAGCATAAGGATCCCTCAAAGTATATCCCATTGCCACTGAAACCCTCAGAGCTATTGGATCAATGATTGAAAGCCAAGTGCATCCAACATAAGCAAATGTCTGAGGATGCCCACAAAAGGCACAACATGTACTGTGAGTTGCTGAGAAATCCTATCTCAAGAGCATCACATGAGCCCTAGGTCCTATAGCACTTTAGGTTAGACTAATTCTGTCGTTACCACATAGTCAATCATAGCACGAACTTCTGTCAAGCTTTGTAAGATGATCTGCGAAGGATGATAGATAGGGGCGAACTAGTGCTTGACACAGCAAACCTGGTTAGGCTCCGAAACCAATCCATGATAGTGTACAATGATCCTCTAAAGGTGAATGGTGTTGGCTATGTCATAAACACCATTAGCATGGGTGGCAAGTTAGAATTGGTGCAGCAACCTTTTGTGGTTTGAGTGCCTTCTAGTAGTGCAAGGGTCCCCTTGGCCTCCATAAGTTCAAGGCCCCCCTTCACTATTACAGCACCACCTTGGGCACCCATAGCACCCTTCATGGTTAGGGTCCCACAACATGTTGCAACAACTACTTAGTAGTCATTTGTTATTAGGGTGCAACAATGTGTTGGCCCCTCACCTACCCAAAGCCTGATAGTGGACAATGCATTAGTCCCTTCTTGTCCAAGTGACAACCCCATCAACAACATGGGTAGACCCACTAGATGGTAGTGTAAGAGGCCCAATGAATGCCTTGTAGACAAAATGGCTAAGCAACAATGAGACTAAAGAGTGCTTGGCTAGCCGAAGTCAATCCCTATCTCTGCAATCCCTATGGTCAAAGCAACTGAAAAGGCCATAATCAGCAAATTACAATTGAGCACCGAGGCCCCCAAACAGGCCAAGCAAGCAAAGCCTAAGTCACCTCCATGAAAGATTTTATCTCTTAGGATGTATGAAAGAAGTCAATGCTAATAAAAACACAATTGATGGCAAAGAGTTTGTGGATGCATTAGCCTAGGTTAATTAAGCACTCAAACAAAAGAACATAATGTTGAGCCTCTATGACCTAATCATGACCTCATCTACCCATGACAAAGCACTAGTGTAGATGCTGACCTCCATTCCTATCATAGAGGACATATTGGTTGATGAGAATTCCATCCATGCAATGATGTTGCCTCTTGCATTGTAGGAATTGAGCTCCACATCCCTTACAGTTCATGATGAGGCAATTAAGGTCAACCCTGAGAAGCGTGAGGTCATAATGGCCCCCATTTTTATCACCATACATGTTAAGAAATGCAAGATTTGGAGTATGCACATCAATAACAAGGCAACAACAAATGTTATCCCTTACACCGCCATCAATAAATTAGGCCTTATGAATCAAATTGAGCCAATGAAAACCACATGCTTAATGTCCTTTCATAGTTTGCACATCATCATTAAGAGTATCATCTTAATAACCTTCGTCGTAGAGGAAGAATTCCCCATCACTACCAAATTCATCATCATAGAGGAAATGCCCAACTTTAACTTAATATTGGATAGGTTGTGGTTGGCCTAATTATGGGTTATCTCCTCTTTGATCCACCAAGAAATCCACCTTTTATACGAAGGTGGAAAGGTTATTATCCATGATGATAACACAACCCCTCTAGCCATTAACAACATAGATACGGAGAAAGGGTCTAAGGTGAAATTTCTTGATGACGCGCTTGTAGCAAAGGATGAGAATGAAACATGTGAGGCAAACCCACCCAAAAGGACAAAAGAAGTCAGTGACTTACTGGAGGATGCCCTTTGGGCAGAATTACCCTTCAAGGTAGCAAGCAAGGGTCCAAGAGACTACCAAATAGTGCACTCTAGGCCTTATGCACCTCCTAATCCACACCAAGTTAGGAAGCAACTATGAAATTAAGGTGCCCCCTTAGTCTAAAAGCACACTAGGAACCTACTTGCTATTCACTTCCCCACACCTTGCATCCTGCTTCCTAGTTACATTGCATTACTACTATAGCATATTATTTCCATTTAGTTTAATCGCTTAGCTTACCATCTGCATTGCCTATGCATTTGATAGCCTAGTTTACATTTTTGCCATTATTGCCTTAATGCATTTGCTTTCATGCATGAAAAAAATCAAAATGCATAAAATCATAAAAACTAAAATTACAAAAAATAAGAGGTAGCAGTAGATGACCCACCATGGCCTTAAACTGGTGACATGTAGCCTACCAAAGCCTTAAATTGGCAACTCACAACCCAGAATGGCCTAAAACTACCATTCTCAAATCCCCTTATAGTGGTTTGAAATGGCCTTAAACTACCCCCCTTAATCCCATTGACAAGGCTCGAGATGGCCTTAAACTATCGCTACGACCCAGAATGGCCTTAAACTATCGCTTTTAATCCTCTTGTTATGGCCCAAAATGGTCTTAAACTAGTAATCCCATCATTGTCACCCAAAATTTCCTTAAACTAGCAATATATGGCCTGCCATGGCCTTAACCTGACAACATGTGACCCAAGATGGCCTTAAACATGCAACACACACAACTCGAAATGGCCTAAAACTATCATCACAACATAAAATGGCCTTAAACTAGCAATTACAATGGCCTAGAATGGCCTTAAACTATCACCTTCAATCCCATCACAGCAGCCCTAGATGGCCTTAAACTAGCATCGACCCTCCTAAAATGTCCTTAAAATAGCATGGGGCTTGTAATGGCCTAGTCATGCTATCATCGCATAATCCTAATTTAGAACATTAATTCATTGCATTATAAGCATAGCAAGCACATAGCAAATAACCATAAAACATTTTACACATTAAACATTACACATTGTAAATACATTCATTAGATTTCATATGAATATCAGTACATAGCATGAGTAGCGTCATGTGGCAAAAATATAGCAATAATAAAAAAAATACCAGCAAGGGTACATCTGGTCATGCTTGGCTAGTGGCGCTAGGTGGGGATGGAGGTTCTTCTTCCTCCACTGCATTGTTAGAGATTACAGTATCATCTAGTACCTATCACCATAATCACAACAAAAATGTGCAATTAGTAAGAAAATGAGCACTACACAAGATAACTCCAAGCATAAAAAAAACTAACCTGAGAGGGCCCTACATCGATGAATTTTGAAGGTAACTTTCCAAGGCCAGCCTTCAAGCACTAGAGGATCTTAGCCTCAAAACGTTGTGTCTAATCCTCCTGGCCAAAGTTAATCCTCACAAGGATCTTGCCTTTGTCCATAGTGGTCTATGTAGGTGGCTCCATTGAAATGGTAGCAAAAGAGGCCTTTCTAGAAGGGGTGATGATCTACCTCTTAGGAGAATCACTCACCATTGTGTGTTATGCAAAAAACTCTTACACCTACCTTCCATTGGTTGCCTCAAGAAACATTTCAAGGTAGAAACATTCAATAGACTCCTCCTTGTACCATCATAGGTATGTGTCACATTCTTACTTATACTGGTGCTTGTGGTTCTTTTGTGTTTGCCCCCATTGATAGACCTTTTTGTTGTAGTTCTTCAAATCTTGGTTCTTTTGGGAAAGCAAGTCCATTTGTAAATTTTGCTCTATTAACTCCCATGTGGCCTCATTCCTACCTCTAAGAGCTGTCAATATTAGGAAAGCATGCACTTGTTCGATGTCTCGTACATTTGGTGAAGCACTTAATCAACTTTAGGAGGGAGGTTAAGGAGGATGTCCACCTTGCTCGGATCCCACCATAGCTTAGGACTTGTAGGCATAAAACAATTAATCAATCTTAGCTGAAAACTAAGCATTCAAGTGGTAAAGTAACATAAAGCAAAGAAAAACAACATTACACACATACTAATCTTGGGGTTCACTTATTGCAAGCAATCCACCATATCTTCAACGATGTTTTCCATGAAGGCAAATTTATCAGGCATGTCTACCCATGGCTCCATGTGGTAGGTAAACATTGGACTACTAGTGGGAATATTTAAGGCTGTAACATAATGATGCAATTAGCACATAGCTAAATAGATAAAGATACTAGAGCAAATAGGTAATAACAAATGGCAACACAAGTTAGTGACCTAGCAAGCCCTCAAGTGTGAGTGCAGGGGGCTCACCTAGTTACACACCATCGAACAAGCTATCAAAATCACCCCCATGGAGGTGGAGTAACCCCTCTTCATCCAACTACTAGAGGATCTTTGTTACCTCAAGTAGCTCATCTCCATGAGCCTTACCCTCCCTAGCTTGAGGAGGTGCATCTTCTGCTGCTGCCTTGATTGTTGCTCTAGAAATCCTCTCTCTTGTTTCTATAATTAACACATATACATACATAGCACATTAGTACACATATGCACATTATGAGCTAGTTAACAATATAACATAAAAGTAAATTATAAAAATATAAACATTTTCATATACTAACCTGCAACATTTTCATGCAAGATTTGAAGCATAATACAAATCCTCTTACTGCTCAACCTCCCAACCTGAAAGGTAGCCTTCTTTGCAAGATGTCACCTCTTGATCTTAGTCCTAGATGGCCCCACCATCTTTGCAATCTAGCAATCTACCTTGATTATGTCCCCAATGCCAACTGGAGGACCCTTGCCCATGCTATCACACAAGTAATGTGATTGGCCTACGAGACCCTTGGTTGTTACTGATAATGATTCATTGATCCCCTCTAGGGGGTCCTTCACATGCATAGTTGAGAACATGTGCTTAATCCATGGCTTAGAAAGCTACTCACGATTCTACACTACCCATCATCCAAAAACTCACACAACCAAGAGCTCCGCCTTCATAGGTATCCTGCAAAGAACACAAAGTGGATGTGGGACCTCGCTTAGACGTGGAACCATAGCCTAGAGATCTCCACATGTAGGCTAGTGGCTATATATGTAGCCTAATTAAACCTCATATCCTCCAGCAACACCTCCTTCATCACCCATGCCTACTCCACCCCAAGGATCTTTCCTTGAAAGAGTAACTTTGAAAAGGCATGAGCACAAAAAAGACAGTAAAGCTGCTATATCTCATGCATTAGCACATCCTTAATCGATATGTCCTTGTGAGATCAAGTGGCCCCCAACTAGCCCTCGATATCTCCTCTGTAGTCCACCTTCCTATTGGCCTTATCGACAATCATCGGGCCATCAATAAGGATGCCAAAGGGGTCAACAAAGAAGGCCTTGTTGAGGTCCAACACTACCATCATACCACACACTCAATTGACAAACTACCTAATGTTGTTGTTGAAGGAGTTGATGATCGTAACCATTTCAGCCACCAGGATGCTTGGGCTAAGGGCTAAAAATAGGTCCATCAACCCTGCATGCATGAGCCGAGTAGGTAGTACATCTAAGGCTTTATGGCATAACCAGTGTTATGCACCCTCCACATTGCCATACTTCATGATGAGGGTGGCCTTTGTGTGACCCATGGTGATCATTTTCACCTCACTTAAGGCAACTTCTATTGCAACAAAGGCAAAACAATGTTAGCATCATGCAAAGGCAAACTAACATGCATACATGAGCAACCACATAAGCCAAAAAAATAGATGCATAATGGCACAAATGAGGTATGAGAAAAGGATGGTGCTGTAAGCATCTCCTCAGTGTTAATGTCATTGGTAGCCCACTTCTCATCCAACAAACTATGGGTCCTACATTGCTCATATGCCTTTGGGGTATCAGGTAGGATAAGCCTCTAGATTAGGCCCTACTTACTCAATCACAAGTGCCTGAACATTCATGCTAGATGAGAACACCTCTAAGGTAATGTGGGTCAAGGCTAGAACATCCACCTCATCATGTAGGCCTTCCCCATCAACTTCAAACCTAGCATTAATCATGAGCCATTAGCAACTTAACATGAGAAAGTAGTAAAAAAACACACTGCAAGATTCATGAAAGAACTTACCCTCTAATGTAGTAGATAGTCCTAGGTAGGTTCTAGAATAGGATATGCACCCACAAAATAATAAAAAGGGTGTTGCTCTTCTTGTAGTAACCAAAACCCATCATGTGCCATATCTTAGATAGGTGCCAAGCACTCCTAGGGACTCTACCCAAACCACCTACCCCATCAATTCTAGTAGTAGAATCATTTAAGATGAATCTTAGGATGCGCATGTTAGCCTTGGGTAACAATGTCTCAATGATGGTGCTAGTAGCCTTCACAACCAAGTGTGATCACATGATCACACTAAGCTACTGCAACAAGAATTCCATGACCTCAAAAGCCCTTGGCTAGAACCACACCGCTTGATGGCCCACCCACATCTTTGGTGCAAGCATGTTGGGGACAAGTTCACTCATGTAGCATAGGATGCCCATGAGCTCCACTACAATCAAAATAGGCTTCAACAACACCCTGCAATTGCCAAGCAACAAGCAGAACATTAATATACATACATAGATGCAAATTTTGACATGAAATTATTAAGATAATTTAGTAAAATTAACATAATATAACATGGATTAGAAAAAAATTCTTAATTTTGGTAATACACTCTAGGGCCCTACAGGTATAGGATGTCAACCAACTTATTTAACATGCTTGGTACTCACTAGGGTATAGCACATTTTCATAGGCTTAGCATTACATGTCATAGGTTTAGCATCATGCATAGTTTACAAAATTTTGGTGAATTTTTTCTAACTCCAGACTACCTCAATGGAGAGCATAGTCCAAAAAATTGCAAAAGCTTTCTAACTCTGGACTACCTCAATGGACAGCGTAGTGTAGAAAAATTGCAAAAGTTTTCTGACTCTAGACTATCTCAATGGACAACGTAGTCTATAAAGGGAGCAAAATTTTTCTAACTCTAGGAGCACCCTGACTATGCTCTAAGATGTGGAGAGTGTAGTCCTGAAAAAATAGACATTTTTCCAAACACTTAGCAACAAACATTTTGCCAAACACTTGCAATGCAAGAATTTTTACGAATGCTTACTAGACTACACTCTTAATACATGGAGAGCACAGTCCCCTAGCTGTGGAGAACATAGTTTCCCACAACACCATGCCCATGTAACCCCTCTACCTTATGGCCATGTCAAGCCACATCTTCCCTGCTACTCCATTCAAGAAAAAAAAAAGAAACAAAAAATAGCCATGGCACAAGGTCGCAGCTGTGACCCCTATAGCCATGATGACTATGGCCTCCATACACTTTCATCACATCATGCATGTGCAACACCCAACTCCTCCGTCCAACCTCAAAGAGCCAAACAGAAATCCCTTCCCACTTTAAAATTTCAAAAAACAATTTCAAAAAAAAAATTAGCGACAAATCCTTACTATGCCCCTTGCCTTCATGCCAAGCCACTTCCTAGCTTGCCCTCATGCCCTTGCCACTCTAGGAACACCTATAGCCTCATTGCAGTGCATAGCGGTCTAAATCCTAGCTGTTGCACATCCAAAACACTAACCTACACATTTGCCCTAGCTTGCATGCCCTAAAAACCCCTACTACCATCAAACCTTGCAACCTGCAAAATCCCTAAACCCCAAAATTCCTACATAGCCCTAGTGGCCACCCTACACCACATAGCGGTGGTCGTTGTCCCCATAGCTGCACCACATGTAATAAGCCCTCCCTGCTTGATCACACAAAAAATAGCTTAAACCCTTTCCACTATCATGCCATCACACCTTCCCTACTGCTACACTGTGCTGAAATGGTGCATGATGATTGTGGCCATCGCCAGGTTCAGGCGCACCACAAGACTATGCTCCCAACCCTTCACAATGGCAAAAAATGAATGAGAAAATGAAAAAATGAGAGAGCGTAGTTGGTGTACCTAGCTAATGCTGATGGACTCCTCTCCTCCATGCATGCCTGTGGTAGATGATCTAGTGCTCTTTCTTCATTGACGATGTTCACCAGTCCTAGGTGCAAGTGTTTACTTTGGTGCATCATTCTTCTCCAGCTACACTCTCCATTGGCAATGTGCAATAATAATGGCAAGACTACGCTCTAGACATCACAGTTGAAAAAAATAAAATGATAACTTACCTATGGTAAAAATGTGCCTATATACCCTCCCTAGGTCATTTAATCATCCACCAACCTAGGACTATGCTCCATGCTAAATGCCTAATGGATAGTGTAGTTGGATGAGAGTGTAGTTAGGTGAGAGAGTAGTCACCCATACTTAGTCAAAGATTTCAATTTTTTACTACCCAGTAAATGTTTGAGCTAATTCCACTTCCCAAGCATGGCTGACCTTCCTCAGAATGGCATGTCTGCAGTCTACTAAGATCTAAAATTAGCATGCACATGACTTGTTGGGACCTAAAACTAGCACAAACATGCTTGCCTCCATAGTAACTTGCATGCATGCTTAGGCAAATTTCACTGCTTTTTTTTCCATTTCTGCACATTAACTTTGTGAAACAGGTACCACTTGATATTTTCTGGTTGATTTTGTAGGAACATGATATGGTTATTCCTGAGTAGCTTCTCTCACCTCTAGTCCTCACAAGGCCTCAAGGCAACATTAAGCGATGCATTAAACTTCATTATCTTGACCTTGATCCTACAACCTACGTCGAATACATAACATCCATAGGGGCACCACTAGACCAGCCCAACCATCTAGTTAAGGCTCTTGACCTAGAGGCAATGGATGTCATAGAGGATCCCCTTATCAAGATCCCTATGATAACACATAACGATAAGGAAAGAACACTTAAGCTAAGTTCTTTGTTAGAGCCCCACCATGCCCAGGACATCACTAAAGTGCTTAATGATAACATCAAAGCCTTTGCATGGTCATGCAAAGACATGTTAGGCTTAGATCCTTGGCTAGCCCAACACAATATCATCCTTGACCCTTGCATTAAACTAGTTAAGAAGAAAGTGCACAAGGTTAGACTTGAGGTGGCATTGGCCATCTGTGATGAAATCACCAAACTTTACAAATTTGGTTTCATCTAGGCTATTGAATATGTAGTCTAGGTCTTCAACATCATATTCATGCCTATGAAAAATAGAAGTATATGCATTTTCATAGACTTCTAGGACCTAAACAAGACAACCATCAAAGATGACTTTCCATTGCCTAGTATCGATCAATTAGTTAATACCATGACTAGACATGCCTTGTTATCCTTCATGGATGGGTTCTCAAGCTACAACCAAATTAAGATCAACCCTGAGCACCAACTTAGTACAACCTTCATGACCCCTTGGGGTACGTTCTGCTATACCATGATGCTTTTGGGACTCAAGAATGTAGGAGTAATGTATCAAAGTGCAATGACATATATCTTTAGTGATTACATGTTAAGCTTTCTCAACGACTATGTCGATGACATCATAGTTAAGTTCATCATGGCCCACAACCATGCAAATGATCTAGACTCAGTGCTTAAATGTTTTCTAAAACATGATCTTAGGTTAAATCCTAAGAAATATGTTTTTAGCATCAGAACAGGCCAAATGCTTGGCTTTGTAGTATCCAAAGTAGGAATACGTGTAGACCCTGACAAGGTTAAGGCCATAATCAACCTAGCATCCTTGGCCAACCTTAAGGAGCTATAAGGGTTGCAAGGTAGGTTGTAATTCATACATAGGTTTATCACCTGATTAATTGACAAGTTACAACCAATGCAACATCTACTCAAGAAAGGAGCCCACTTCGAGTGGACAGCCCAATGCCAACAAGCATTTGACAACGTTAACCAAGAGCTAGCACAACTACCTATGGTTCATCCTTTGCAAGGAGATAAACCTTTTTACATCTACATCACCACTTATGACATGTCCATCACCTCTTTTCTTTGTGAAAAGTGAGATGATGACATAGCGATGTTAATTTACTACCTAAGCCATGCATTAGTAGCCCATAAAGTGAAATAAAATGATGTGGAAAAGCATTACCTCGCCCTAGTCTTCTCACTTAAGGCATTACCTCTTCTGTAGCCAATTTAATATCATTTGTGAAAACAATGTACTCTAAGCTATAATGAAAAATATCTATGAAACTAGTTGCATTGCATGATGGAAAGCAATAATAGCAGAGTTTGACCTACATTATGTTGCACAAGCCTCAACAAAAGGTCAAGCTATAGTCGCATAACTCACAGCTTTACCCATAAATGATCAAGCCACTATAGACCCTAAATTCTTGGATGAGCACATTAGTAGGATTAGCCAAGTGCTTGACAACTATGAGGCACTCCTACATTTCAATGAGGCTTCAACCTCCCAAGGGGGTAGCATCGCTGCCGTCATCATGTTTTCCTTTGAGGAGATCCAACCCTTCACATATTGTTTTACATTTCCTTACACTAACAATGTGGCAGAGTACAAAGGTCTCCTTTGAGGTATCCTTGCAACACATGACCTAAGAATCCATCACATAGTGATCCAAGGTGACTCACAACTAGTGGTCAACTAAGTGAGAGAGGCTCATGCCTACAAGGCACAACATCTATAGCCTTACTATGACTTGGAAAAGCATTTGCTTCAACACTTTGCAATTACTGATGTCCAACATATCCCCCAAAATGAAAATTCCATTACCGACACACTAGCAATGTAAGCCCTTAGCATCACACCTAACATGTTCCACGCATTGCCTACCTTGGTGGTAGATTGCATTGTGCCTATCATCCAAATCACTGACATTGCATCCATAGCCATAGTAAGCACAACCCACGTAAGAGAGTGGTACGATGACATCAAGGCATACCTTCTACAGGGTGAGCCTCTACAACACTTAACCCCTACTCAAAAGGATGTAGTGTGCAAACATTCACGCCAGTACATCATCATAGGTGATAACACGTTATGTCACAGATCCTATGATGGCATACTGCTAACCTATGTAAGCAATAATGAAGCTCAAACGATTATTGAGCAAGTTCATGAGGGACTATGTGGAGGCCACATAGCACCTAGGGCAATTGCAATAAAGATCAGATGGCCAGGCTATTATTGGCCTTGCATGAAGCATGATTGTGTCTTGAGGATCAAAACATGTGATATTTGTCAATGGCATGATAACTTAATGCACATGCCATCAACTGAATTGCATACAATGCACATCATGTGGTCATTTCAACATTGGGGCTTGGACATCATCTGATCCATAACACCTAAGTCCTCCATAGGGCATAGCTTCATAATAACCACAATTGAGTATTTCACCAAATGGGTTGATGCTATTTCCCTTAGGAAGATAACATCGTAGAAAATTTGCAAGTTCATGTTAGATAACATAGTGACCTATTTTGGCTTACCCATGATCATAGTAATGGATAACAAGTCGTAGTTTAGCAATGCCAAAACTAAAGCCTTTTGTGAGGACTTTTGCATCAAGCAATCCTTTTCATCGTCATACTACCCTTAGGAAAATGGCCAAGTGGAGGCCACCAATAAGGTCATCGTCAAACTTCTCAAGAAACTGCTAAGCAATAGCAAACGATGATGGCACAAACAACTAGTCTATGCACTTTAGGCCTACTACACAACACACTGAACAACAACAAGTATGATGCCTTATAGCCTCATTTACAATTCTAAAGAAATATTGCTTCTTAAATTATAGGTTCCATTGCTCTAGGCAATCCTTTGAAACTTTATCAATCAAGGTCAGAACAATGAATTGAAAACCATAGACTTGAACTCAATAGAGGAGGAGTGCATGCACATGCTTGATCGTATTGAATAGTACCAAGAAAAGAAATGAAAAAGCACCATCACAACCAACATCAGTGCCTGATCAAGAAGGGGGACCTAGTCCTCAAGGCCATTCATGAACCCATGAATAAATTCTTAGCTAACTGGAAAGGGCCTTTCTTGGTTACTAAGTCCTATGACAATGGAGCATTCAAGCTTGCTAATCAAGATAGAAATGAGTTTCCCAATCTAGTGAACCATTCATACCTAGAGTCATATTACATCTAACATGTAGCATCGCATGTCAATAAAGCAAGATAAGCAACCCGTTCACTATAATGCTAAATTTACATATCATACATCCACTACAATGCTAAACTGGCATAGCATATGTCCGCTCTGATGCTAAATTGGCACAGCTCATCTGTTATGACACTAAACTAGAATAGAGGTATGCATATGCACAATGCTCATTTGCTACAAAATTAAACTAGCAAAGCATCCATGCGCTATGATGTTAAATTGGCATAGCTCATCCACTATGATACTAAACTGGCATAGCAATCTGCTATGACTATAAACTAGCACATCTCATCTTTTATGACGCTAAACTAGCATAGCATCCATTTGTACAATGTTAAACTAGCACACATCAGTTTGCTAGGACTATAAACTAGCATAGCATGGTCTTAGGACCTTAAACTGGGTTCATGGTCTGCTAGGACCTTAAACTAGTAAAGCCAAGGTCTACCAAGACTTTAAACTGGGTTCATAGTCAACCACTAATGATTCCTTCCATCCTCCCACAAGCAAGCGAGTGAGCACCACCCTTACCCCCCTCCTACACCACGTAGGAGAGCAAGCTGCATGTCCTAGAATGGAGCACCTACCATTGGCAAAGCCTTTGGAGCACTTGCAACATCTCTACCCCTTGCAATTTTGTTATATTTTTGAACACCTACAATGAGCGTAGCCTTCGGAGCACTTACAGCATCTTTGCCCCCTATATTTGATTTGCATTTCATGTTTTGTGGTTTTCTTGTCTTCTTGGAGCTATGTTTGTAGGATGAAGCCCCAAGGTAGTCGTGCAAAGATGCATCTCATCACAACGGCAAGTCACCATATCACTTCGATGTGCATGATTAGACTAGCTGAGCTTCTCAAGAGTGCACATTCGACTTATCCCATTATAGCCTACTCACATCCACTCCTACATCCAAATACTTTTTCATTCCCCACATAGCAAAGCCAGCAAATCCCTTGATGCTTAGGTGCTATGACCACATGGCATCCTCTTCTTACATTACATCATACACCAAGCTTCCCAAGGTAAACATAACATAAGTCGTCCCATGGGAAGACTCTATTGGCTAGTCAAAGCCCAGGTAGATGTAACATAAGTCATCCTAGGGAGGAAACACTTGTCATACAAACAAACACCATGTCATTTTGTCAATGGCGAAGCAAAGCCCATCTAGTGACATATAATTCACTTAACAGAAAGTATCTCGCTCTGTAGTAAGCATTCAAAAAACAAAAAAAGAAAGAAAAAAAAGCAAAGAAGAAAGAAAAAGGGAAAAAGCACATTCCCAAGCAACCTAGTAGTAAAGAAATTTCACAATAGGCTCAGCCTTGAATCTACACCTTAACTCTCTCACAAGTACTCTGACGAGAGGTCAACATTTTCAAGGGTAAGCCACTTTAGTATCATGGTCATCATTAGCCATGAGGTCCTTGTGTTACAATATCCTTTCTTGCATTCTACCTTCCCCTTTTTATCCCCAGCACATCACCTATGACTCGTCTCACTTTCCACCTACCATCTAGCATACCATTATCCACAGCACTCTTGAGGATGGTGCAGCGACATCTGATCTCACACTAAAGAGTGATGTTGGTGCCAAGCCTGCTATGGTGTTTCACTATTCTTTGTCAAGGTCTCCTAGGCCACTCCTCTAGACATTAACAAAGAGGGGCCAATGAAACACCATCAAATTTGGACTACTACCTCTCAACTACAAAC
This sequence comes from Gnetum montanum, assembly GCA_015680685.1. Lineage (NCBI taxonomy): Eukaryota > Viridiplantae > Streptophyta > Gnetopsida > Gnetales > Gnetaceae > Gnetum > Gnetum montanum. The sequence continues at coordinate 300,548 of MNCI01029020.1, read as the reverse complement.
TTTTCTAAGTGCTAGGACTATGCTCTCCACTGCCCTAGAGTGTAGTTAGCCCAGTGTTGTACACTATGTACCTTCTCACCCTTTCTAGAGTTAACTATGCTTAACCCCATTTGGGGTGGTTTTTGATTCTCTCTCTCTCTCTCTCTCTCTCTCTCTCTCTCTCTCTCTCTCTCTCTCTCTCTCTTTCTTTTTTTGCATTTTCAACATTTTTCTTGCATTTTCTACTATTTTAACACATAGCTGCACTTGGGCAGTAGTCCTCGCATGTTGACACCCTTGTTTTCTCACCGAAACCATTAACTATGCTCACCCTTGCTAACATCATTAACACCATCGACATTGCTCGATCACTTAGCATCATTTCACATTAGCATCATAGTTAACCATGATGCATCTTGGTTGCATTTGGTAAGTCCCTGTTCAATCGAAAAGACCATTCAGGACACCCCTGTCTCCACCTCCAGTAGATCCTCACATGGATGTAGGGTTAAAATTGTACACCCGTGGACTTCTCAATGTTCCAGTCGCCAACATTTTTGTTTGCTACAAGAAGAAAGAAAATAATACTTATGAGAGGCCATAACAATCAAAGATCCTACTAAGAGTTTTTAAAAAATATTTTTTCTAACTTTGCAATCATAATAAGAGCTATAAGAAATAATAAAGATAAACTTGTGCTTAATTTCTAGAACTAGGAAAGGATTATGACCCATTAGAAATCCAACTAAAATCCTTGGATACACTTAAATGAATCTTTGATTATTGCATATGGCTCCCAAAAGACCTATAGCAGAAGGACCCTCACAGCATAGAAGTAATAGACCACGGGGTTGAGGTAGAGAATAAACCAAAGAACAAATTCCATAGGCATAGCAAGAGGCCTAATCCTTCAGTATCCATCAACAAACACCTACCATTGAACTCTCTGCATAGGTGAAGGCTAAAGTACCATCAGCTCCAAAATAAGGACAACATCTCATGCTATTAGTAGAATGTCTCTAGGAGATGCAAGAAAAATCAATTATGTCCATAGTGATTGTGGAATAGAATTTTGGATCATTCATGGAGTTTGCACCTGAGAATGTCCAAACACAACTTCAAGCCTCTCCTTAGTAGCCAGCTCTATCCTATAATGGTGAATGATATTTAGGAGAAGTCTACCAATTTTGGAAAAATAAATAAGATGATGCCACTATAAAAATAGAAGGGGTCTCTATGCTTTATTTAGTGGAAGTTATTATGAAGGCACTTAACATTCCTAATGTCAAAGAAAATATTACATATATTTGTACTAGATTTGACACTAAGGTAAAGAAGCTATGGCTATAAAGAGCATACAACAAAGAAGATATGGAATATAGTGAATTATGTGCTAAAGAAAAGATATACTTCAAGATAGAAAGTTACCACATCTCTCCCACCAAAAGATTAAATAGAATTTCTACCTATGTTATAAGAGGAAGTGTCATCCTTATGGGGGAATTTGATGTAAATCTAGCTCATTTATTATTCTTGGAAACTTAGAGAAGAATTAAGAAAAGAAGGCAAGGAAACTCACATCACCATTCCCTTTTCTTATCAAAAGCTTATGCAAGCAGGTTGAAATTCTAGGGTATACAAATGATGTCTTACCTAAAGCCCCAAAATGTATCATATGTTAAGATGTCCAAGCCAATGCCACCAAAGAAAGATCAACTATAAAAGCTAGCAAACATTAAGGGAGCAACAGGTTTAACACCTACAGGCAATATTCTAACAACATGGCAAGAACAAGCAGGATCCAATGGATCAACACCAGCTAGTGATAGACCTAAACAAAGTGCTCCACTAGCACAATAGGATTATAGATCTTCTATGAGCCACTTGCAAAAAATTACTGAGACCATAAGTTGGGGAACAAGGGAAGGTTCTGCATTATACACAGTAAGGGATAACTCCATACAGCTTGTTAATTAATAGAACCTGCTAGTGGTCAAGTATCTTTATAGGTAGGAGAGGATGAAGGTTAGGCACAAAAAATTTCTTAAAATGTTGCATCTTTTCAAGTTATCTTAGAAACTAGAGAAGAAGCCACAATTGTAATGATGCAACACCAAGATGTAGCAGGAGTATTAGAGCTAATCATATATCACATTAAAGAATCCTTTAATGTTTCCATTGTGCCACTGATAGACATCACTAGAGCTAAAGATATAGAAATGATAACTAGAACATCCATGACCCTAGCAAAACACGAAGATGTCTTGGATCAACTACTGTAGATAGGCTAAGTTATGCAAAACCTCTTTAATATCCCCAGTGATATCACTGCAATTCAGTCGAATCTAATTTCAACAAAGGCCAAGCACATCATGGCTGAAATAAGAGCTAAATATGCAAAAAATAAGGTGCAAATATTGCAAGTTAAATTAGCAACCTTGAAAGTAAAAAGAAGAGACCCTGCATAGTATGTAGTGCCAGACCAGCTGGATAAATTTGAAATTGAGCATGTGACTTAGCTCATAGCCAAGAATATCTAGGTAAAGATGGAGAAAGAAAAAGCAATATGAAATGCATCTACGGTAGAAGCCCAAACTTATTCACATGCCAAGGCCATAACTACCCTAGAGGAGAAAACTAAAAGAATTGGTACTAAAAACACAAGGTTGATAGATATAGAGAAGTAGAAAAATGTTTTCAAAGAAAGTATCCATCAATTAAGAGAATAATTTATCAAAGTCAACTAAAATATGAGCAAATTAACTAGAGAAAAAAGAATCTTGTAATGGAACAAGTCCACACCATCTTTCAAAAATTAGCAATCAAAATCAACACATGGCAAAATGAGGCCAAGAAACATGAAAGGCTCAAGAAATACTTTAGAGACTAGGTGGACATGTATAAGCAAGTCAATGAAAAAGAAATCCATATAGCCAAACCCAAAATTAGTTCCATAACTACACAAATACTTGATTGGTAATCAATCCTAGATAGCCTCATCCATGTCCACCAAGCTAAAGTGAAAAACAAGAACCCACAGATCAAGGACTTGATAGAATAGATGGGGTTAGCAAACTGTCGGTATGCTAATTTGACCATGTTGATAGTAGCAAAACCAAGAAATGAACTGGAGCAGCAAGTGACCATAATATACACCATGTACGAGAAAGAGTTTGTAGACAGGAATGATGTGCAACAGAAATTTCACATTGCAAACTTAGAGCTTGAGGTGGTCAAATCTAGCTACTAGAACCAAAAAGATGTAGCAACAAACCTAGCCTAAAAAATAATTGATTATCAAGAACTAAAAAATGTGACTAGCGAATTTGAAGAAGAGAGAAGGTAGTTTGCAGCCTCATATGTGAAGACCAACAAAATGTTTCCACAGCTACCATGTCCATGGAAAGTATTGATGCTAGCAAACATTGCCAAATTCACTTGGACAATACATGATCCAAGATCAGAGGAGGAAACGCTTTGAGTACTACTCAATCATTATCAATTCCAAAATCTTGAAGATAAAGGAAAGAAGCTGGTGGAAGAACCACCACTATGAGGGACTTACAGTCTATGTTGACCTTTGATGTTTTGTTTGGTTTTAATTGTCATGTGTGTCCATCATGTCATGCATGATAATTTTTTAGAACACCATTCAAATGACAATGCAGCATTCAGAGTCCAGTAATCATGTATATAAGTAGTCATGTTAAGTCCAAATACTCATAATTTTGTAAGAAATTATATCCTCCTTTTATGTTAACTCAAGGATGAGTTTCTAGTTATTTGTGGGGGTATGATAAAACCTTTTCTTAATAGGTCATGATATCACATCTATGATGTCACATCTATGATATTGTATCTACGATGTCATCATTGATGTAATGTAGAGGATCTTGGTCATCCCTATAAATACCAAAAATTGGTCGTCTCAACGGAACAACTTTCATTTCATCCTTGGTGAAATTCTTATAGTTTGTTTTCATAACTTAGACTTAGTGATAGAGTGAATGCCTACAATGTGGTGTTAAATAGTTGTACAAAATCTTTGATTAAGTGGATTTTACTTAGGCAAAATTCATGAATAGAAATCAAAATTAAGATTATTTCTCACCATTGCAACATTACACTTAGTTTCATTAGCAATCATTTGGGACTACCAACATTTGTGGGCCTTTGGTCTTCTAACTTTTGTGATCATGGGATGTGAAGATGTTCTTCAAATAGGGTTTAGGTGCTTGTTGGTCTCTAGAAACACCAAGGCCTAGATACCTCCAAAAAGACTTAGTGGTTATGAAAAGAACTAAATGTGAGTATGTGTTTGTTGTTGTGAATGTTAAAATGATTGGATTGTATATAAAATTGTAATTAGCTATAATAAAAGAAATTCAACTAACTTTTTCAAATACTATGAGTTGTTGAATATTCCTATTTTGTTCAATCACTTAGTCTATATACTCCCTATAGTATGTTACTTGTAACAAATAAAAATTTTCAAGGATATTTAAACACAATTCTACCAATATACTCCTAATTTCCCCCAAAGAGAGAGTTTCACAAGAAAACTAGAAATAAAGCAAGATTCAATGGACTTAGAAAGAGAAATAAAAGAAAGCAGATTTGTGTGAAATCTCAAATATTTAAGCAAGATAAATTGACACAAGGAAACACTTCACAATAAAGTTATTCCAATTCAATCTAACTACGAATTGTCCAAACCCTCTAAGCTAAACAAGTAATTTTGTAAAGGACAATCTTATTACACTATCAAAAATGCTTCATCAACAACAAAGTACGAGTTTCTATTTTGGCTAGTTAAAAGTTATCAAGAATTACAGTTGACAAAGCCTTCAAAAATTTGACAACTTTAGGATTGAAATACCAAGGCAATACACTTTAAAACAATGAAGCTATTTCATTTACCTCAAAATACCAAAGATTTTCCTAGATCCTCTATGCTCAAAATAGGCAATTTCATTAAGACATTACTATTAAATTGCTCTAGAGGCTTTTGAACAATAGAAGCCCTTTTATGGAAAACCTTAATAGAAGTCTAATATTGCACAAAAATAGAGCTATAAAAGCAACCAAAAAATCCCAAAATTAAATGCCAAGCATGATACTATCTCAACCATTAGCTAAGTAACTAAAGCAAAATGGAAGGAAATAAACTCATAGAATTAAAACAGAGTAGCTGAATTGATGTCTTTAGCAAGCCATGCTTTATACAAAATCTTCAATATTCTTTCAAATTGCTTTTTCAAATCCCCCTTTCTTAAATCTACCTTTGAAGGCCCTTTTATAGTGCTCTTGAGGTAGTTATAATAATCATGAAAAGTTAAGGGTATTTGCAAATATTTATAGGATTAATTCATAACCACCTTAGAAGTTGTAACTTCTATGAGAACTTTAAGAAATTGTTGGAAAGTGTCTCATAAGAGATTACAAATATCAAAGAGAGTTAATTATAACTTTCTATGAAAAGTTATTACGCATTCATAAATCCTTCTTTCCTAATGCGTTAACCTTATATATATATATATATTATTAAGACCTCACACCCTTAACATCGTGTTCATCAACATGTCTATGCAAGACGTGTAATCATTTAAAGGTATGTTCATTTTCTATGACCTTGGCACCATGCACTACGTTGCCTTCTTCCTACATTTGGAGGTAACATTGCCATTTGCTCTGCCCTACTTCAACTCTACTGTTGTTTTTTCCAAGCAACCATAGATGCTCCCTAGCCCTTTGTTGATGGAGTCTTACAACTACACCACCATCACCTTCATTGCCATGTTGCTGCCATAACATTTTTTGAGCTGTTGTTGTTAATAATGGCTCCACCTAAGCTACAAGTGTCAACATTAGGTTCTAGCTTGATCCAATCAAGGGAGCCTACGTGTTTCTTTATCATTGTAGGTGGGGCTGACGAGTTTTTTTTTTAGCTGCCCCTCCATTGCAAGGGTCTCAATGCCACTTTTTCCGACCCTAACACCCTATTATACATTAAAAAAAATATCATCCTAGCATTGCAACCTATTCACAAATTCATGGTGCCTGTGCTTAAGCCTGGGCTTTTAAATTTTATTCGTTGTTTAAATATTCTTTGTTTTACTAAGAATTTCCTCTTGCTTCTGATGAGTGCTACTGATTTTGCTGAATGAGAAATATTTCTTAGGTTTTTTTTATTTTCTAAATCTCAACGTTATTCATTTGAGATAATCTTGTGATGTAGGTTTTCACTATTCTGCAAATTTTTATTTTTCTTTTTCTCAAGGATGAAATTTATGTTTGTGATATCCAAAGTTTTTGTTGTTTATTTCTAAATTCCAAATGATGCTCTTATGGTTTCTCACAAAACATTTGTGAATTTGAAAAGGCTTTTTTTGTTAAATTCTACAATCCCTTGTGGCCAAATCTCCATAGCTTACATAGTGGATAGTATATACTTTAAAGACCATTATGAGCAAATAATGGAAATTTGTGAAAAATTCAGTAGCATTCCATGTTTTTCCACAACCCTATGAAATTTTTTTTTATTGCTCATATGATTATTTGCTCTTTGCAACTGGCAAATTCTAGGGTGTCTTCTAAATTCATGATATTTTAGCTTCCAAAAGATATATTCATCTTTTAAAACTTCAACTAAAGGTAAATGATCATGGGTACCTCTACTATCTACCACTTAGCCATTTGATTAAAATCAGCAACTATAATATTATTTTCCTTCTCCTTACAAAGACTTTCACTCACGACAATGAAAAGTCAAAATAGAAATCATGTTCCACTAGTTATGAAAGTAGACATACTACTTGCTTATTAACATGTTAATGTACTTTCATTTTACAAAGAAAGTAACTAAACTTCCATGAAATTTTTCCTTTTTCTACTTGTATGCCATCTTGCATTCACCAATAACATTTGGATTTTAATAAAACCCAAACATTAATTCATAAATTCTACTCCATAAGATGGCTTAAATGTGTCAACATTTCATTCCCCCTTCTTGAATTCCTTAGGAACTTAAGATATTCAAGAAAATTATTCAACGCACACTAGCTAAACCATCATCAAAATAGGGATTTATTTGACATTAAAAAAACAAAAAAAAATTCAGAAAAACTTTTACCACACTTAAGGTTTGATGAAACAGAAACTTGACCCCTAAAAAAAACTAGGAAACTGTACAAACAAGTTTATACAAACTAATTTTTAGGGAGGAGGAGAATAGTCAAGGTAATCCTTTTAGGGATTCTCATATTATGAATCCTTTTCATATGTAATCTCAATAGTAATGAATGCTCTTCTTTCTTCTTCTTGCCTAGTTGAAGCTTCAACTTGGTCTTCACCCTTGTCTTCAACAATTGTCTTTGTCTCTTTCTCATCCAACTCTTTGGTCGTTGATTTTTGAGGTTCTTCCCAACTAGTTACTTCTGTATCTTGAGATACAAACACCTCTCACCAAGAATCATCTTGATTAGACTCTCCTTGGCATTTAGCTTTTGTTGTGCATTGATGAAAGTTTCCCCAAACATTGGAATGTATTGAGAGTCCACTAATGATAAATCCAAACTCATTTAAAAGCCAACGTAAGAAAGGGCTTTCACTAGATACTCCATAGGTAGATGCCTTATAATAGGCTCTCAAGACATGCTCTAGGTAGCATCCCATAACATGCGGGATAAAAGGCCTTCTTGCTACCATCTCTCCAAGAACCATCTTTCTACCTCACACTTAAACACTTCACTTCCTTTTCTCACTCAAGCATAGAATTTAGAAATGGTGTATTTCCAAGAAATTTACATTTCTCTATATAGTGTAAGGTAAATTTGAAATTCTCACCAATTCCACTAACCAGCTTTGTCACTTAGCCCAAACTTCTTTAATTTTCGTCATCATACTATTGGCTAATTCAAATTCCACTATTTATTTTTTAAAATTAATTTACCACTAAGTAGTTATCTAAACGACTACTCCCAATTACACACATCATAAGTAATGGTTACTTTGAGATAATATAAACTTGGTATTTAAACTAACACCTTAAATTTAATATTTAAACTAATACTCTAACATATACATGTTTTAAAATATTTTATAGACTTAACTAAGCATACATATAAGATATATAATTATGGTTAAATATTATATAAGTCCATATACATATATTATTTATTATATATGTACTACTAGGCATATATATATTTATTTCATATATGTTTTAAGTTGTGGATGATTTCCCAAAGTAATGTTTTATATATAAAACATTATATGGAAACTGCAATTCTATTTCACTTAGCATTGATAACTTGTATGTATCTTTTGATAATCATTTCTTGATCTAAAATGGACCAATCCATATTCCTGAAAACTTATTTCGCTTCTTCATATTACATAATAATTCAAGATCACTGATTTTAGAAGTCCTTTTCAAAGCCTTTCTATCAAACCACCTTTATACTTGAGAAGCATTCTTTAATAAATTATCTTTAGCTCTATCCATTTTGGCTTCTCTTTGGGTGAGCAAGGTCATGAAACCTCTATCTTCATTAATTTTTTCACTATACTTTTGCACAAAATTTGAGGCTAAACTTATAATCTTGTTCGTAACTCCTGCAAGCAAGCCATAGACTAAGTTATAAGCTGACATTCCAATAGCCTTCTTACATTTGATATGATCAGTCCATAATGTAGATTGCAAGTAATCGATTCAATTTCCTAGATTTCCATCTATCAACTTTTTAATGTAGGAGATAAGATTTTTATTTGTAGATTCAGCTAGGCCATTCCCTTGAGGATAATAATTTGAAGAAGAAAATAGAAAGATAGATTTTTCCAATGCTCATGTTATAAATTATTTAGATTGAAAAACAAGTCAATTATTAGATACCAATACTTTAGGTAGACCAAAACAACTTAGAATCTAATCTTCCAAGAACTTAATCATGTTTGATGCTAAACCTTTTCTTAAAGCCTTTGCTTCATACCATTTGGTAACGTAATCGGTAGCTGTGAGAATAAACTTATGTCCAGCTCTTGAAGGAGTAATTGTGCCAATAAAATCTAAGCCCCATTATTGAAATGGTTTATCCACAATTATTAGTTTTAAGGGAGCTCTAGCCTTTTTGACTTTTGGTCCATGTATTTGACATTTGTAACATCTTTGAATCCTTGAACTAATATCTTGGTACATACTATGCCAATAAAAACCATAGCGAAGTATATGTTGCATAGTAGACTTAAGGGACTCATAAAACAAATTAGAATGATCATGGAACTATTCTAAAATGAATTAATATGATCATTGTGAATACATTCTAACAAAACCCCTCTGAAATCCTTTCTATATAAAATTCCATATCTAACCATATATTTATTTTTTCTTTTGAAGAAAGCTCTCTTTTGACTTATAGTTAGGTTATTTAGAACCTTTATTGTGTCAAGGAATTTGAGAATTTCATCATACCAGTTTTCTTCATCAGTCTTAAACACACATACTTCACCTTCTCTATCCATTAATTTGGCTAATCCCATTCCTTTAATGGTTTTTCATAGTTCCAATGAAAACTTGAAACCTTAAAGTTTTATGAGTCATTTCCCTCTTTTCAATCCAATTTCATTTTGGGCTAAGAATTGTTTGACTATTGGCTCTATTATCATAATATGAACTAATGAGCTTTCCAAGTAATATTTGAAATGCTAAAGTGCCTTAATGATTGCAAATGCCTATTTTTCTAAGTCTAAATAATTTAATTTTGAACCTTTTAATTGATACCAAAAAAACCCAATTGGTTCATCTTGACCTTCATCTTTTTGGGTTAAAACAATAGCAACTAAATCATTTGAAGCAAAAGTATACAACCAAAAATCTTCCTTCAAGTTTGGTTTTACCAAGTAAGGAGCTTCTTGAATGGCCTTTTTAATTTCTACTAAAGCTTTCTCTGATTCTAGTGTTTTCTCTAATAGTACATCTTTTTTAAGCATATGCATCAAAGGTTTAGTAATTTCAGTGAATCCAATGATAGACTTCTTAACGAAATTTATCTTTCCAAAGAAAGATCTAAGAGGATCTTTACTTGTGGGATGCTCAATATTCTGCACTACTTGAATTCAAGAGTTATCTATAACAATTCCTTCTTGATAGATTACATGGCCTAGTAAGATTTCAGACTTAACCCCAAAGATACATTTCTTAGGATTTAATGAAATATCATACTCATGAGATCTATCAAAACTTATTGAAGATGACCAATATGATCTTCCTTCATTTTCAAAAATATGGTGACATCATCCAGATAAGCCACAACGAACTCACCTATTAAACTTTTAAAAGCTAAGTCCATTTCTCTTTAAAAAGTAGCTCCAACATTTGACAATCCAAATGGCATTCTTTGGTAAGCAAAAGTTCCTGATTTGGTGATAAATGTTGATTTGTATCTATCATCCTTATCTACCATGATCTGATTATAACCTGAAAAACTATCTAGGAAAGAATATACTTGACAACCTAATCCTTTGATCAACATTTCATCAATTCTAAGAAGTGGGCATTTATCTGTTTTAGAGGCTTCATTCAAATTTATGAAATCTACATAAAGCCTAAGATTGTCATTCTTCTTTCTTACTAGAACAAGGTTAGCAAGTCATGTTAGATATTGAACTGGATATATAATTTGGGCTTATAATAACTTCTTAATCTCAACTTCCATAGTTAGCTCAAACGATGGATTAAAGTTCCTTAGCTTTTGTTTAACTATTTTATGACCATTTATCAAAGGAATTTTGTGTGTCATCACATTTGGTCTAAAAGCTTTAAGATCATAATAAAACCAAGCAAAATTTTTTAAAATATTTTTTGGTAGTGATAATAAATTTTCCTTGAAGACTGAATCCTTTTCCTTTGTGACATTTAACATCTTTGGTATCTCAGTAGATTTGAAATTCACTACTTCATAAGCTTGATCATCTAGATTCTATATATCTTTTCTGGTAAGCAAATTTTTACTAAAATCATGTTCATAATCAATCACCTTTTTGGAAATGAAATTTATCTTAAACCTTGACATTGTTTCAAGTATGATTTAACTTTTAAATTCTTATGTATTTCTCAAGAATCTAAGCAATTGATCATCATCTTTAAATACTTGTAAATGCTTTATGTTATCTGGTATTGATAGCTAATGTTCATTCTCAATCATTACCCCTTTGTAACTTTCTATTCTTTTCACATCTAATGTTGAAGCTACTTTCACTAAATCATCTACTATATAGTTATCCTTCCTACCTATATAGTCTATTTAGTAGTGATGAAATTTTTCCAGCATTTTGTAGACAAGCTATTTATAAGGCTGTAAGAATGAACTTTTGATTACATAATTTCTTTTAACTTGTTCACAAACTAATCTTGAATCTCTTTTTATGGTTATTACCCTTATTCCTTTTTCCAATATTGTCTTAATACCAATTCTTAAAGCTTCATATTCAGCCTTGTTATTCATACAAGGAAAAGATAGATGAATTTCTTTGAACGTTTTTGAGGAATCATCTTTTACTAGAACTACTCCAACTCCTGCACTTTGGAGTTACAAGAACCATCAAAGTATAGTTGCCACTTGCTTTCATTTTGGGATTCCTCTTTCTTCAAGTTATAAACTTCTTGAAGTGTGAAAATTTTGGATTCAAAACCTCTTTTTTTTAACTTTGTTTGTCCCATTCAAAGTAATGTTTTCAACCATTAAATGTTCACTATATCTATAAATTTGATTTGGTTTCCCTTTCCAAGATAGCACATATGAGAATAATCTGTTGATATGTAACCTGAGAAATTCTTACTCCAACTTCTACTAACAAAATACTATGTGAATCTGGTATATCTGCTACTTGAATAGTTACTTTACTTTTTTATACAAGGTTTGGAAGCGATTTCTAATAGAAATTGGGTAACTGATTCACAATCTTCACTATACTTTTGTCCACTTGAACTATCTTTTTATTCGATTGCTTAGGAATCAAACCAATTTTTTTGCATATAGTTAATAGCATGATAGTATAGGTAGCTCTAGAATCAACCAAATAGTTGTGAAGGTATTTGTCTTTTAACTTCATTGTCAAAAGAAAAGGAGGAGCTTCTTTCTAAGGGATGCAATCATAGCTAGTTTTTGTTGTCTTATAAATGTTAGACACATAGCTTAACTTTGACTGTCCAACTCTATTTTTACCTTTAATAAACTCCAAATCTTTTCTTTGTTGATCTCCTATCTATAATAATTGATAAATGCTAATATTTACCTTAACATTTTTTTAGGTTCTCAACTAGATCATATTCTCCATCTCCATGAAAGTCTAGTTTCTTCATGCATTTATTAAAAGAATGATTTTCAGTAGTTTGTTCTACTTGATCTTCTTTACTTTTATTTTTTTCTCTTCTACTTGGTTTAAAAACTTACCTCTTAGTAGATAAATCAAAAATAATGTTTGAAGGCCTGGAAGTAATTAATCTTTCCTTCGATCGAAAATTATTTCCATTTTCTTCATTGTTAGTACACTCTTCATCTAATAATATATCTTCTTCAGAACTTGATAGAGAAGAGGTATCACTAGATCCATTGTTAGAAGATTTACTTGCATAATGAACACTTGATAGCTCATTATCAAATTCAATATCAAGTAAGTTGGACATAACAACATCACTTTCATCTTCATCATCTACAAATTTAGTATCTTGAGACTTATATTTTCTATTTTTCCTTTCTTCCTTGATTTTAACTTTCACCAAGCTTTTTCTTGTTTCACTACTTTGTTGGACAAGTCTCTCTAACTATCATTTTTCAGATTCTATGCTTTCTAACTCTTGCTTTGTGTTAATACAAGATGGCCCTAGTAATGCTTTAAGTTGAGCAAAATCTTGCACAGGAATCATCATTCTCTCTTCTCTTTTTTAAGTTGTAATAATTTCTTCATGATTCAAGTTCAGTTGTTTTTCTAATTATATAGCTCCACTAAAGTAATCATTCAGTGTTAGCAATTTTGGAGTTCTCCTTAACCAAATTGAAATATTGGGATTCTTAGCCTTAAGATAAGTGATGAACAGCTAGGTACCCCTACGCCCAACCATACGAATATGAGCGTTCATGCATGATCTAGTCGAACTCCGTGGACAGGCTAGTTGTGGTATCTAGATAGTTACACGTTGATTGCAGTTTGCTATCTTCCCACCTGGACTAGTATTTTCTTTGTCATGTATGGTTTAGTCCAGAGTAAGGCGTATGATGTGATCCTAAATTAGTGCTACTCCTAGAGACAATGGAAGATAATATTGATTAAACTAATGAGTAATAGGAAATGAAGTCTAAGCTAACCTAAGTGCGATGAGCATTCATTCCTTAATCATCCGTACACATCTTGGACCTCGTGCATGACTACTACTGGGATTACCAAGCGTAGATCCTAGGTATGTTCCTAGGTTACCAAGTAGTCACACTTAAATGCTCACGATTAAGTTGTACTCATTTCACATTTAACAACACGAATAGTAAATGACGATAAAGAAATATTAACTAAGAAAGCAATAAATAACAAAAAATTAACAATTAAATTAAACAATTAAACTAAGTGAATGTTGCAATGATGAAGTAATCTTGATCTTTATTGTCGATCATGTGCGTGTCCAAGTACGTCACACTCGAATAAAGGTTCCGTATAATTACAAGCATCACACTGCGGGCATGCACTGGGAAAATATTCTAACTTCTACGGAAAAAAAATGCAAGGGCTTTACTACGCTACCAAAGGGATGTCTAAATGAAGTGGAAGGCCCTCTTATTTATAGGCCAGGGTAGGCGGCTACGTAAACAGGGCCAGGTCGATGCAGGAAAGCTGCGTCGACGGGGCCACGTCAACACGCCTGTGTATATGGGGCCCCGTATATGCGGCCCATGCGATATCGTATATGCGATATCGCAACCCAAAAATATATAAGTGGCTATATTTTAGTGGTAAGAACTCCACGTTGTGGCCGTGGAGACCTGGGATCGAATCCTAGCAGCCACATTGAAAGCCTTCAAGTTTTTTCTTTTATCGTGGGTGCGTTAGCAAATTCATGACTCATCATACCCCCACGACTAAATAAAAACTTGTCCTTGAGTTATAGTGATTACACAGTGGATAGGTATGGGATTATTAGATGGAAAAATGGGATGATGCCGCACTGTGGGAAGAATATAAAATATAGACACAACACACAGAAAATCCTATGATTACAAAATTAGTGAAACTCATGTAGTTCCTGGTGCCGATGGCTCCTCCATAGGTGTCTTTCCCTTTTCTTGCACTCCAGGTCTTTGGATTTGATGACGTTGAAGTATGGCGTGGAGTTTCTCCTCTTGTAAGGCCTTGAGTGCCTTGGCGTGTGTGTAAGTTTGCACTTGTGCCATAGAGGCAGCCCAGTCAGCCTTCTCTTTTTCCTCTATTGCTCAGTTCTGAAAGTGTCCAGCTGGTTCTAAGCAACCTTTGGCCCTGTATTCGAAAGGTTTAATACTTCTGAAATGGCTTGAACAGAGAAATCAATAGTCACACCACACATGTTAACCATGGTGCCTTCTTCTTTATTGTGCCAAAATTGGTACGTTTCCCCTAAGTACCAGGCACTGCTTTCAGAGAGGGTATCTCCTGCTTCTACCTGCCTGGACCGTACGGTAGGAGGATCTTCTTGATGAACGTGAATGATTGTTCCTCCTGTTATGTGTGTTGTTCGGTAGGGTCTTGTCTTCCACCTCTTTGAGATCATTTGATCGCACCTTCAGCAGGACCTTCCCATTTTCCGCATTTTGGGGCCATCTGCAATCACACGGGACCAATTGTTAGTATGGTTGTTATCAAAGTTAGGTTATACCTTACTGCTTGCCTTAATAGATTTACTTTATTTCCTTGTGATGTTAATTATTGGATGAACATGTCCTCGAAAGATTATAGTGTTGAGTCCTCTTTGCTTAGGTGGTTTCCAAATTTAATTTTCTGATATAGCTAAGGGGATGAANGAGAAAAAATTTGAAAAACTCCCCCATGTGAATAGTGGAAAATGATCGTAAGTGTTGCGGGGAGGTCACATATATATATTTTCATCAAAGTTAGGGCACTTATAGAATGTACCGAATTTTTAATATTTCTTTTGAAATTAAACGATGTAAACTAAGGACATCTGGATGATTTTTATAGGGTTCCAAGGTAATTCAACTGGTTCTGAAGGCATGAAAATTATGATGGTATGGAATTTATCAATAAGGACCTCAGATGGTAGAGAAAAAGGCTATGTGATGATTCATAGGAACATTGAATCAGACGGATAGTAATAAGGGAATGAATATCAATTGAAAAATTAAGCTGAGGGTAAGAAATTGTGTGTGTGAGCTATGTCCTAAGTGAATATTACAACAAAAATTACACAAGTGAGTCCTCCCCAAAGCAGGTTCCAACCTATAATGCCCTTGTGTAACCACACTTAAAGTGTCCATGGGCACTAGAAGGGTTAAATGTAATCCGCACTAACTCCACAAAACACACACATGTAAATACCACCATGATGAGGTTTAAATTCAATGTTATACAAGACATGAGTCACAAATACATGAACAGCGAGATGGAATGAATCGGAGAAGGGATTGCATAGATTGGGACGTGAGGTAACTGACATAGGGCACAACAAATCCTACGTGTAAAGCATGATTAACATGTCATTAACCCGTCGTTCCAAGATCAGGACCAAGTCCATTTCTCTAATCAGTGACATCACATTGTTTCATCCCATGATGAGCAACTATGAGAGTACCATAACAACAAGGCGTACGATCACTTGGCATTTTGTTCAAGGGAGGAGTGATTCTTGTTTTGTGGCACATTTCTTGTTCTTTTCTTTTTCTCTTTCTTTTTCTTTTTTTTTTTTGAATACTGAATTTAGGGAAGCTGCCAACCATCAAGCATGGGTGCATGTCTTTCTAGTGGGACCCCCTAGAACAGCATTGGATTTTTGAGTGCCCTTTTGATTACTCTTACTCCCATTTTTCATTAGATCTACAAGGATCTTAGTACAACCACGTTGCATGATAACTCCCACATACATCACCAAAGAGAATCCGCAAGTCCCCTTGATGTCACACCCTAATCATTCCTCCTTGGTCCATAATTTTTCACTCTAGGTACAATGAACACAAAATTAATTTTAAGTTTTAAAAATGTTAAGAATACCGTTGTACCCTCGAACAAAACCTCTTATTTGTAGAATGGATGAGTGGGTGTAATGGGCTCACTGTCCACATAATTGATCATCAAGACTCGATAACATAGAACACACCTCAACCAATGAGCCACATGAGTACTTTATTCATGGATGAGATTACTCATAAAAAGATAAAAAGACAAAAAGATAAAATAATAAATTAAAAGGGTGAAAAACTGGAAAACAAAAAGTTGAAAAATTAAAGAAACAGAAGAACATTTATTAATTCTGTGTTGTTAAAATGGAGGATACCCTCCATAACTAAATGGTTGAGCATGGCTAGAATTAATAAATGGAAGGTGGGGATCCTTGCATGTTGGAAATATTGGGACCTGGTCATACTTACCCCATTAGGGTTCACACACTTAATTCAAGTTGACATAGTGGGGCAAGTCATAAGATGTGGTTAATTTATAAGGAGTTGACCCACTATGGTACTTGTGACCGTAAGATGGTATGCAAGGATCAACATGTCTCCCCATGTGGCAATATTCATTGGGCCCCATGGTTGTTGGAGTATTGAGTGATGGCCTTGATAAGGTAACATGAGGCATTGGGTTCGAAGAGGAAGATGCACCACAGTGTTGGATTTGTGCTGAGTTGGCGAATGCAGTGGTTTCTAAATTGTGGTGTCCCTTTCGACGGTCACGTTTCAAGAAGGGATGCCTTCGACGTTGTGAAGGACCTCCACTACTATTGACAGTAGCAGCACAAGTAACGTTTGTAGGTTGGTGCTGTGGTGCAAAATCTTCTAGCATAGCTGGAAGTGATGTAGAAGGGGATGAAGTATGAGAATATTGAGGTTGAGGAGAAGTGTAAGGCACATGAGGTGGTGATCTTGTTGGAGAAACAGGGTGTTGGACATAATAAGCATTTGGTGCTAGGACATACGAAGGGTATGGTCCAGTTGGCGGTGGCCTCCCCCACGACTGAGGTCTTTGCCACTATGGTTGGACACAGTATTTCTGTATGAACTCTGGATGTAACATTCCTCCCCAATGCTCATGTAAATGTGACAAAACTAGACATTGGCCTTTGGGGTGATCGTACAAACAAACGTTACATTGATATGTGAAATTGGCAGTTGAGTTCTTATTCTTATCATCTTCTATCCTTTGTTTTGATTGTTGCATGGTGTCCCGTCCTGTTTCTCGATTTGGCATAGTTGTATCTCTACTATTGTTGGCATATTCTCCACATCTTTTATGTACCCAGTTCGTCATCTTATTAATCTTTGCCTCAATTTCATCTAGTGATTGTAGGATTGGCAAAGATGATTCCACCTCCTTGAAGTGAGTTGATTTCTCCTCTTCATGATCATGGACCCTTGTTAAGTTGAAATTTTGGTCCTGTTGAGAACCTTCAACATTCTCCCATTTGGCTATTTCTCCTTCTTCTTTTGCTATTTTCTTAATAAACTCTTGGAGTTGATGGGTTCGTAGATCATATAGTTGACCTTGGGCATACATCCCTAGGGTCTCCCTTGTTTCATTACGGAGCCCATTTATGATACGATACATTAGCCTCTCCTCGGAGAACCCATGGCCTAGGAAATTGTTTAATAGTGCATAATATCTTTCTAAGGCCATGTCCAAGGGTTCATGTTGCGCTTGTTTCCATTCTTGGATTTGTCTCCTCAAGGCTAACACTCGCATAGGTTTGATATCTTTCATTGAAAAGTTCTACCATTGTTGGCCAATGTCGAATTGATTTCGATTTTAACGAACTATACCATACTTTTGCTTGGCCAATGAGTGTCAGAGGAAAGAGCTTAAGTTTTTGCCACACATTATCAATATTGTTCCATGTACAGGCATCATGGAAGGCTTGTAAATGTTGTTGCGAATATGAATCATAGCCTCCTGAAAACTTGGGAAACTTGTTTAAATCAAGCACGGGCAGACGACTTTCCTTACGATGCCTGCGGGCTATTCGAACAGCCTCCTGTATTTCCGTTAAGCTTGTAGTGGCCAGTAGGGGTTCATCGTCATTGGGTAAGTTATGCTTTCGTGTGTTGGGACGATGTTGTCTCCGTTTATGTTTATAAGAAACCCCCACCTCGGGTTGCGTACTCCAATCTTCATTGTTATAATATTCGTTGGTTCTCCAATGAATTGCCTCACTAGATGGGGCATTATTATAGTCTTGTAGGAGAGACATGGTTGTGAGGTTGTGTGTGATTTAATTAAATTTAATTTAATTTCTTTTCTAAAGGATATATCGTTAATACTTGTTACTGCGATCTTGTATGATATAACTAATCTAGATAACTAGCACCATCCCCAGCAACGGCACCAATGATGAGCAGCTAGGTACCCTTACGCCCAACCATATGAATACGAGTGTTCACGCATGATCCGGTCGAACTCCACGGATAGGCTAATTGTGGTATCTAAATAGTTACACGTTGATCGCAGTTCGTTGTCTTCCCACCTAGACTAGTATTTGCTTTGTCACGTATGGTTTAGTCCAGAGTAAGGCGTATGATGTGATCCTAAATTAGTGCTACTCCTAGAGACAATGGAAGATAATATTGATTAAACTAATGAGTAATAGGAAATGAAGTCTAAGCTAACCTAAGTGCGATGAGCATCTATTCCTTAATCATCCGTACACATCTTGAACCTTGTGCACGACTACTACTGGGATTACCAAGCGTAGATCCTAGGTATGTTGCTGGGTTACCAAGGATTCACACTTAAATGCTTGTGATTAAGTCGTACTCATTCCGCATTTAACAACAGGAATAGTAAATGACGATAAAGAAATATTAACTAAGAAATCAATAAATAAATAAAAAATTAACAATTAAATTAAATAATTAAACTAAGTGAATGCTGCAATGATGAAGTAATCTCGATCTTTATTGTCGATCATGTGCGTGTCCAAGTACGTCACACTCGAATAAAGGTTCCGTATAATTACAAGCATCACATTGCGGGCATGCACTGGGAAAATACTCTAAATTCTACGGAAACAAAATTCAAGGTCTTCGCTACACTACCAAAGGGATGTCTAAATGAGGCGGAAGGCCCTCTTATTTATAGGCTGGGGTAGGCGGCTGCGTAAACGGGGCCACATCGACAGGGCCGTGTATACGAGGCCCCGTATACATGGCCCATGCGATATCGTATATGCGATTTCGCAACCCAAAAATATATAAGTGGTTGTAGTTTAGTGGTAAGAACTCCATGTTGTGGTTGTGGAGACCTAGGCTTGAATCCCAACAGCTATATTGAAAGCCTTCAAGTTTTGTCAAATACTGTGAGTTGTTGAAGGTTCCTATTTTGTCCAATCACTTAGTCCATATAGTCTCTATAGTATGTTACCTATAACAAATAAAATTTTGCAAAAACGTTTGAGCACATTTTTTCCAATCTACTCCTAATTTCCCCTAGAGAGAAAGTTCCACAAGAAAACTAAAAATAGATCAAGATTCAATGAACTTAGAAAGAAAAAGAAAAAAAAAAGCATATTTGTGTAAAATCTCAAATATTCAAGCAAGATAAATTGATACAAGGAAGCACTTCACAATAAAGCTATTCCAATTCAATCTAACTACAAATAGTCCAAACCCTCTGAGCTCAACAAGCAATTTTGTAAAGGCCAATCTTAGTACACTATCAAAAATGCTTCATAAACGACAAAGTACGAGCTTCTATTTTGGCTAGTTAAAAGTTGTCAAGAATTACATTCAATAGGGCCTTCAAAAATTTGACAATTTCAAGATTGAAATACCAAGGCAATACATTTTAAAACAATGAAGCTATTCATTCATCTCAAAATACCAAATATTTTTCTAGATCCTCTATGCTCAAATAGGAAATTTTGTTATGACATTACTATTAAATTAATGTAGAGTCTTTTCAACAACATAAGCTCTTATATGGTGAACCTTAATAGAAGTTTAATATTACACAAAAATAGTACTATAAAGGCAACCTAAAAATCCAAAAATTAAATGTCAGCGTGATACTATCTAAACCATTAGCTAAGTAACTAAAACAAAATGGAAAAAAATGAACTCACAACATTAAAACAACATAGTTGAATTGATGTCTTTAGCAAGCCATGCTTTACAAGAAATCTTCAATATTTTTCTAAATTGGTTTTTCAAATCCCCCTTTCTTAAATCTATCTTTGAAGGCCCCTTTATAGTGACCTTGAGGTATTTGCAATAATCATGAGAAGTTAAAGGTATTTGCAAATATCTAGAAGATTAATTCATAACCACCTTAGAAGTTGTAACTTCTATGAGAAATTTAAGCCATAGTTGGGAAGTGTCTAATAAGAGATTACAAATTTTAAGTAGAATTAATTATAACTTCCTATGGAAATTTTTCAAAAATAAAGTTATATTTATCACACGTTCATAAATCCTTCTTTTCTAATATGTTAGCCTGACCCAACATTAAAGTTTTGCAATATATATATAGGCCTTGCACCCTTAACATCATGTTCATCAAAACATCTATGCAAGAAATGTAATCATTTGAAGGTAGGTTCATTTCCCGTGACCTTGGTACCATGCACCACGTCACCTTCTTCTTGCATTTGGAGGTAACCCTATCATTTGGTTTGCCCTACTTCAACTCTAATGTTGTTTCTACCAGGCAACCACATATGTTCCCTAGCCCTTTGCCAATGGAGCCTTGCAGCTATACCGCCATTACCTTTGTTGCCGCATTACTACCATAAATGTTGTTGAGTTGTTATCGTTGATAATGGATCCACCTAAGCCACAAGCATCAACGCCAGGCTTTGGCTTGATCCAGTTGGGGGAGGCCGCACATTTCTTTATCATTGTAGTTAAGGTCGATGAGTTTCTTTTAGTTGCGCCTCCATTGCAGGGGTTTCAATGTCACCTTTGTTAGCCCTAACACCATGTTATACCTTAAAACAAAATACCAGCCTACGCTTGAGCTTGGAATTTTAAATTTTGTTTGTTGTTTAAATATTCTTTGTTTTACTAAGAATTTCCTCTGCTTTTGATGGGTGTTGTCAATTTTGCTGAATGAGAAATATTTCTTAGGTTTTTTTTTTATTTTCTAAATGTCAACATTGTTCATTTGAAATAATGTGGTGATGTAGGTTTTCACTATTCTGCAAATATTCATCTTTCTTTTTCTCAAGGATGCAATTTATGTTTGGGATAGCTAGAACTTTTGTTGTTTATTTCTAAATTCTAAATGATGCTTTCATTGTTTCTCACAAAAAATTTGTGAATTTGAAAAGGCTTTTTTGTTAAACTTTACATTCACTTGTGTCCAAATCTCCATAGCCTACATAGTGGAGAGTGTATACTTTAAAGATCACTATGTGCAAATAATGTCAATTTGTGAAAAATTCAATAGCATTACATGTTTTTCCATAACCCTATGAAATTTTCTTTTATTGCTCATATGATTATTCACTCTCTACAATTTGCAGATTCCAAGGTGTCTTCTAAATTCACAATATTTCAGCTTCCAAAAGATATATTCATATTTTAAAACTTCAACTAAAGGCAAATGATCATGGGTACCTCTACTATCTACCACTTAACCATTTTATTAAAATCAACAACTATAATATTATTGTCCTTCTCCTTATAAAGACTTTCACTCATGACAATGAGAAGTCAACATAGAAACCATGTTCCACCAATTATGAAAGTAGACACACTACTTGCTCATTAACATGTTAATGTACTTTCATTTTATAGAGAAAGTAACTAAACTCCCATGAACTTTTGCCTTTTTCTACTTGTATGCTATCTTGCATTCACCAATAACATTTGGATTTTAATAAAACCCAACCTTGAATTCATAAATTATGCTTCATAAGATGGATTAAATGTGTCAACAAGTTTTTTTACTTTTACTTAATCATTTTCTTTACTTAGTTTGATTTTCATCTCTTTAATATGTTTGCTTTAGTTTAGTTCTTTTCATCTTTCAAGTACTTTACTTTTCTCATGTTCATTAATAAAGCAAAATAAGTATGGTTGGTTTCAAATATTAAGTGTAATCGTTTAGTAATGCAATAGTGGTTTCACTTGATTCGCTCAGTAGTGAATTCACTTGGTAATCCCAATAACGGTTACATGATCCTAGGACGTGTACGGAAAGCTAGAAATGGATGCTCATTGCCATCAAATAGAATAGCTTTACATTTCTATAATGATTAGATTTAGATTTTATTCTCATATTTCCTTATGAATACACTTAGAAGTAATCTAAGCCTATAACATCATAATATCATATACCACACTATGAGTTAAACCATACTACTCACACTTCACTAACTCAACGTGAGAAGACAATGATCACAAACTAACTATCAACCACTAGCATACTTACATTGTCTATCCACAGATTACAATCTAGTCACATGCATGCACTCATGACTTGTATGGTAGAATGTTGGGATACCCAGCTATTCATCAATCCTTCATAATAAGACAACCTCCACCTTATATCCCTAAAGATTTTGATTCTTTAAAGCATTGCATTCATGTAATTATATAATACCCTTTAACATAACAAATACCTTGAAAACTTATTACCTCAAGAAGTATTCAAAACTATTTGATTATATGGATTCTAAGGACATATAGCAAACATGATACATTAAAAGAATTATATAGAATTATAAAAATGTTGTTTAAGTATGACTCAAATTAACAACCTTTTGCCTACCAAATCAATGAACTAACCACTTAAACTGCCTCTCAGAGCTATTAAGTAATTATAAGAATATAGTTATCGTAAAAATAGAGTTTTTCTAAAGTGTTATTAATAATGCTTCTCATAACTCACAACCTCTTTGTTGATGTAAAAATTTGGGCCGTGAAGGCACACTAATGCATAACGCCTTTAAAGTTCTCAATTTAACAAGATTATTGCCTAGGGCACCTTGCTTAGGGCATGGCTAGCCCGAGAATAGTCTTCAAGCAGGAGAAGAAATGTAGCTGATTAAATAAAACAACCATTTGAATAGAACTTAAATTTAAGCATTGAGCAAAACTTAAAGTGAAGTGTAGAACAGAACATTAAAATATGATAAATTTATTAAAATATTTAAAGTGAACATTTTAATAACATGGATAAGGAAAACATCAAGATAGGGGAATAAAGGGAATGGGAACTTAGCATATCATTCGCTAACTCAACCACCTTAGTTATCCTGCATCTTCTTCATCTTCTTCTGGAGGTACTCAAAGTACGACTAGATAGCTCAAGTCAACTGCCTTGTTCGTCCTTCCAGATCTTGCAAGTGAGCAATATTGCCTCCTTTCCATTTGAAATGTTGCCCCATCCTTGTTCTCAATCTTTTTCATATTCAAATTCAAGGAAGAGCCTCTCTAACCTCTCACACAGCTTAATGGACTCTTGATCGAGCCAATTGGAGTTGGAGGTAGTCGTGGGAGTAGAGTTTTGGCTATGATGTGATAACAAGGTATATGAAGGGAGAGAACAGGGAGAGAGTGTATTTGAGAAGAAGTAGGAGTAGAAACAAAAGAAAAGGCCTTGTGCTGGTGACTAGCCTCCTAGTGGTTGCTCCTTAATGGTCCTTTGGTTTCTTATATCTTTTGGTTTCTTATAGAGGCATTATATAGGGCTTCCTTCTTCTTCTTCTTACAATCAATCAATCATAACTTAATTAAAACTAAGAGTAATTCAATTAAAAATACCTAAAAGTAACTCAATCAATCAATAAAATAACTAAGAGTAAACATAGAGTTAAAACATAACTTATATATTCGTTTATTATTTGTATTATTATTAACTTATATTGTTTATTATTATTACTATTATTTTTTTGTGTGTGCAAGGTCAGGGCAGGTGCTATGCAACAGAAGGCAAGCAACACGGTAAAAAAAAAAGGGAAGCAGTAGGAGGGGAATGGCAGGTGGAGCAGCACGGTGCTAGCGACGACAGACAGAAGAAGTTGCTGCAGTTCGAGGAAGCGGCAAGGTGTGATGTCAAGTAACGATGTTGGGTTGGGTAGCAGGTAGCATGGCAGGCGAAACCATGGCAGAACGCGTGGGGATTTGGCAGAGTTCCGATAGTGAAGGATTTGCTACAGCAGACATGGGACGCGGGTGAGCATTTGGTAGTAGGTGAGGCAGGCAAGGCAGGGTGGTCCACAAGCTTAGCTTTTCTTTTCTGATCATGATGCATGCCTGAGGTGCAGGAACGGCAGGAGACGCAGGTACTAGACGCGGTGAGCGTGTCTCCAGAACAAGACAATGGCAGGTTGGCAACAGCAAGGGACAGCGACAATGAAAGGGTTTCAGTAGCATGCTGGGCCAAAGGCTGAGAGGGTTTCAATACCACAGACAGGTGAAGTGCAAAGCAATGCAATGGACAGGATGGTGAGCAGCACTGGTCTACTAAGAGATCACTGGTATTGTCTGATTGACAGTGAAAGTTATCTCAGGTTGATGATGGGAACACTACTTTGAGTTTGATATTGCGGTTAATAGCGGTTAAAACTAGGTTTTGTTATTGTGTAGGAGAAGGCCCCGTTTACGGGCGACGATGTTGGTGTCAACACTCTTGTGTACAATTTTTTGTTGAACCACTAAATGCGTTAAGAGTTTTGGTTGCAATTTTGCAGTGGTTGTGTTTAGTTGGCAGATACGCTTCTCAAAAGCTGTACCTTAACCATCAATCCTAAACTTTACATGCCTTTGTCTTCTAATTCATGGTAAGGGTTGGTAGCCAAGTGGATCTGATCTCTTTGTTTTGCCAGCCATATATGTCCATTCCATTCAATTCTGATTCGCTAGTACTCGAAACTCATTACCCCTGTTGTAGCCATTTTATTTTATCACTTTTTCACAAATACTATTGCGCATTCACACCATAGTGGTCGCCTGGTAGGGCAGGCGCCTTTTCAGAAAGAACACGTTAAAGGGCAATCATATCCCCCATCCTCCGCCAAAAAAGTTTTTCCTTGAACAAATAAGTCATAATTAATGTGGGTCTCTCTTTCATGCATTTTGTGTGTTAAACGTGTTAAATTTCAGCAATCTAGAGCTTTTGTTCCTTGCTTTCTACGTCATCACTTAACCAATGAAGCACCAGGCCAACTCTTCATCTGCATTATCATTCGGAAAAAATAAACAGAAAGCAATTTGAAAAAAAGGTCATTTAATGTCGTGGCTAATATCGGAAGTAGATTTGACTATGAAGAGAGATAGAAAATTACATAAATCGATAGCATAACAAGCTTAAAGAATGACGATATTATAAATGGTTACACAGTACCAATGTTGCTATTCTTGGAATGAATTAATGGGTTTCTAATGATTCTAGTCCCACAACATCAAACACAAATAAAGGGGGAGCCAATAGAAATCATCGCAAGCATAGAAATTGGACAAGATGAAGCACCATCTGTGATAGTATTGATTAACTGCTCTCTCCCAGTTGATTAGCTACCACAGAAAGCTTACTTCACCGAAACAGTAAGCAAGCATTATGCATTTTGTGCAAGCACATTTAGACTAAATCTAGATATGTAGACTCAGACAGCAAAAGCTGCCAACCCACTTCTGAAGACTAGGAGAACATTAAAAGTTACTGTTGAATGAATGGCATTTCAAGGTCTAAAAGTGTCATAGTGGGCAATCTGTTAATGAGAAATTTTATACATGGAAGAATGATAGATGTTATGGATCTCCATCATGAGCCTCAATGGTTATTCTGTTATATGGGTTAATCTCTGTGAGTGGTTGTACCCATGCTCTCAAAATACTGGTCCTCAAAGAATGGCAGATGTAAAAGATCATCACTGGAGCTTCAACATATCCTTCCAAGTGGGTCTAGGGAGCCATAGATGAGTGAAAGCTTAACCTCTTTGAGCAATATCATATTTTGAACAAGATTTTGAGCATTAGTTGGGGTGGAGGACAGCAGGAATCAACGTTATGCAAGAAGTTGCCAACCTCTAACTTTGGCACCTTGCAGCATCTTTTGTTTGGGTAGGTGATGTAGGGATGTCTAGGTGGAACCTACAATGAGCGTAGCCTTTGGAGCACTTGCAGCATCTTTTCCCCCTATATTTGATTTGCATTTCATGTTTTGTGGTTTTCTTGTCTTCTTGGAGTTATGTTTGTAGGATAAAGCCCCAAGGCAGTCGTGCAAAGATGCATCTCATCACAATAGCAAGTCACCATATCACTTTGATGTGCATGATTAGACTAGCTGAGCTTCTCAAGAGTGCATATTCAACTTATCCCATTATAGCCTACTCACATCCACTCCTACATCCAAATACTTTTTCATTCCCCACATAGCAAAGCCAGCAAATCCCTTGATGCTTAGGTGCTATGACCACATGGCATCCTCTTCTTACATTACATCATACACCAAGCTTCCCAAGGCAAACATAACATAAGTCGTCCCATGGGAAGACTCTATTAGCTAGTCAAAGCCCAGGCAGATGTAACATAAGTCATCTTGGGGAGGAAACACCTGTCATACAAACACTATGTCATTTTGTCAATGGTGAAGCAAAGCCCATCTAGTGACATATAATTCACTTAACGAAAAGTATCTCGCTCTGTGATAAGCATTCAAAAAATAAAAAAAGAAAGAAAGAAAAGCAAAGAAGAAAGAAAAAGGACCAAAGCACATTCCCAAGCAACCCAGCAGTAAAGAAGTTTCACAATAGGCTTAGCCTTGAATCTACACCTTAACTCTCTCACAAGTACTCTGACGAGAGGTCAACATTTTCAAGGTAAGCCACTTTAGTGTCATGGTCATCATTAGCCATGAGGTCCTTGTGTTACAATATCCTTTCTTGCATCCTACCTTCCCCTTTTTATCCCCAACACATCACCTATGACTCGTCTCACTTTCCACCTACCATCTAGCATACCATTATCCACAGCACTCTTGAGGATGGTGCAGCGACATCTGATCTCACACTAAAGAGTGATGTTGGTGCCAAGCCTATTATGGTGTTTCACTATTCTTTGTCGAGGTCTCCTAGGCCACTCCTCTAGACATCAACAAAGAGGGGCCAATGAAACACCACCAAATTTGGACTACTACCTCTCAACTATGAACTTTTCTAAGTGCTAGGACTATACTCTCCACTGCCCTAGAGTGTAGTTGGCCCAGTGTTGTACACTATGTACCTTCTCACCCTTTCTAGAGTTAACTATGCTCAACCCCATTTGGGGTGGTTTTT
>MNCI01029020.1:189784-273082 GCA_015680685.1 Gnetum montanum | reverse complement strand
CTCTCTCTCTCTCTCTCTCTCTCTCTCTCTCTCTCTCCCCTACTTTTTTTGCATTTTCAACTTTTTGCTTGCATTTTCTACTATTTTAACACATAGCTGCACTTGGGTAGTAGTCCCCGCATGTTGACACCCTTGTTTTCTCACCGAAACCATTAACTATGCTCACCCTTGCTAACATCATTAACACCATCGACATTGCTCGATCACTTAGCATCATTTCACATTAGCATCGTAGTTAACCATGATGCACCTTGGTTGCATTTGGTAAGTCCTTGTTCAATCAAAAAGACCATTCAAGACACCCTTGTCTCCACCTCCAGCAGACCCTCACATGGATGTAGGGTTAAAATTGTACACCCGTGGACCTCTCGATGTTCCAATCACCGACATTTTTGTTTTCTACAAGAAGAAAGAAAATAATACTTATGAGAGGCCATAACAATCAAAGATCCTACTAAGAGTTTTTAAAAAATATTTTTTCTAACTTTGCAAGCATAATAAGAGCTATAAGAAATAATAAAGATAAACTTGTGCTTAATTTCTAGAACTAGGAAAGGATTATGACCCATTAGAAATCCAACTAAAATCCTTGAATACACTTAAATGAATCTTTGATTATTGCAGATGGCTCCCAAAAGACCTATAGCAGAAGGACCCTCATAGCATAGAAGTAATAGACCATGGGGTTGAGGTAGAGGATAATCCAAAGAACAAATTCCATAGGCATAGCAAGAGGCCTAATCCTTCAATATCCATCAACAAACACCTACCATTGAACTCTCTGCATAGGTGAAGGCTAAAGTACCATCAACTCCAAAATAAGGACAACATCTCATGCTATTAGTAGAATGTCTCTAGGAGATGCAAGAAAAATCAATTATGTCCATAGTGATTGTGGAATAGAATTTTGGATCATTCATGGAGTTTGCACCTGAGAATGTCCAACTCTATCCTATAATGGTGAATGATATTTAGGAGAAGTCTACCAATTTTGGAAAAATAAATAAGATGATGCCACTATGCTTTATTTAGTGGAAGTTATTATGAAGGCACTTAACATTCCCAATGTCAAAGAAAATATTACATATATTTGTACTAGATTTGACACTAAGGTAAAGAAGCTATGGCTATAAAGATCATACAACAAAGAAGATATGGAATATAGTAAATTATGTGCTAAAGAAAAGATATACTTCAAGATAGAAAGTTACCACATCTCTCCCACCAAAAGATTAAATAGAATTTCTACCTATGCTATAAGAGGAAGTGTCATCCTTATGGGGGAATTTGATGTAAATCTAGCTCATATATTATTCTTGGAAACTTAGAGAAGATTTAAGAAAAGAAGGCAAGGAAACTTACATCACCATTCCCTTGCCTTATCAAAAGCTTATGCAAGCAGGTTGGAATTCTAAGGTATACAAATGATGTCTTACCTAAAGCCCCAAAATGTATCATATGTTAAGATGTCCAAGCCAATGCCACCAAAGAAAGATCAACTATAAAAGCTATCAAACATTAAGGAAGCAGCAGGTTTAACACCTACAGGCAATATTCCAACAACATGGCAAGAACAAGCAGGATCCAATGGATCAACACCAGCTGGTGATAGACCTGAACAAAGTGCTCCACTAGCACAATAGGATTATAGATCTTCTATGAGCCACTTGCAGAAAATTGCTGAGACCATAAGTTGGGGAACAAGGGAAGGTTCTGCATTATACACAGTAAGGGATAACTCCATACAGCTTGTTAATTAATAGAACCTGCTAGTGGTCAAGTATCTTTATAGGTAGGAGAGGATGAAGGCTAGGCACAAAAAATTTCATAAAATGTTGCATCTTTTCAAGTTATCTTAGAAACTAGAGAAGAAGCCACAATTGTAATGATGCAACACCAAGATGTAGCAGGAGTATTAGAGCAAATCATATATCACATTAAAGAATCCTTTATTGTTTCCATTGTGCCACTGATAGACATCACTAGAGCTAAAGATATAGAAATGATAACTAGAACATCCATGACCCTAGCAGAACATGAAGATGTCTTGGATCAACTACTGTAGATAGGCTAAGTTATGCAAAACCTCTTTAATATCCCCAGTGATATCACTGCAATTCAATCAAATCTAATTTCAACAAAGGCCAAGCACATCATGGCTGAAATAAGAGCTAAATATGCAAAAACTGAGGTGCAAATATTGCAAGTTAAATTAGCAACCTTGAAAGTAAAAAGAAAAGACCCTGCATAGTATGTAGTGCCAGACCAGTTGGATAAATGTGAAATTGAGCAGGTGGCTTAGCTCATAGCCAAGAATATCTAGGTAAAGATGGAGAAAGAAAAAGCAATATGAAATGCATCTACGGTAGAAGCCCAAACTTATTCACATGCCAAGGCCATAACTACCCTAGAGGAGAAAACTAAAAGAATTGGTACTAAAAACACAAGGTTGATAGATATACAGAAGTAGAAAAATGTTTTCAAAGAAAGTATCCATTAGTTAAGAGAATAATTTATCAAAGTCAACTAAAATATGAGCAAATTGACTAGAGAAAAAAGAATCTTGTAATGGAACAAGTCCACACCATCTTTCAAAAACTAGCAATCAAAATCAACACATGGCAAAATGAGGCCAAGAAACATGAAAGGCTCAAGAAATACTTTAGAGACTAGGTGGACATGTATAAGCAAGTTAATGAAAAACAAATCCATATAGCCAAACCCAAAATTAGTTCCATCACTACACAAATACTTGATTGGTAATCAATCCTAGATAGCCTCATCCATGTCCACCAAGCTGAAGTGAAAAACAAGAACCCATAGATCAAGGACTTGATAGAATAGATCAAACTGTCGGTATGCTAATTTGACCATGTTGACAGTAGAAAAAACAAGAAATGAACTGGAGCAACAAGTGACCATAATATACACCATGTACGACAAAGAGTTTGTAGACAGGAATGATGTGCAACAGAAATTTCACATTGCAAACTCAGAGCTTGAGGTGGTCAAATCTAGCTACTAGAACCAAAAATATGTAGCAACAAACCTAGCCTAAAAAATAATTAATTATCAAGAACTACAAAAGGTGGCTAGTGAAACATTTGTGAATTTGAAAAGGCTTTTTTTGTTAAACTCTACAATCCCTTGTGGCCAAATCTCCATAGCTTACATAGTGGATAGTATATACTTTAAAGACCATTATGAGCAAATAATGGCAATTTGTGAAAAATTCAGTAGCATTCCATGTTTTTCCACAACCCTATGAAATTTTTTTTATTGCTCATATGATTATTTGCTCTTTACAACTGGCAAATTCTAGGGCGTCTTCTAAATTCATGATATTTTAGCTTCCAGAAAATATATTCATCTTTTAAAACTTCAACTAAAGGTAAATGATCATGGGTACCTCTACTGTCTACCACTTAGCCATTTGATTAAAATCAGCAACTATAATATTATTTTCCTTCTCCTTACAAAGACTTTCACTCATGACAATGAGAAGTCTAAATAGAAATCATGTTCCACTAGTTATGAAAGTAGACATACTACTTGCTCATTCACATGTTAATGTACTTTAATTTTACAGAGAAAGTAACTAAACTTCCATGAAATTTTTCCTTTTTCTACTTGTATGCTATCTTGCATTCACCAATAACATTTGGATTTTAATAAAACCCAAACATTAATTCATAAATTATGCTCCATAAGATGGCTTAAATGTGTCAACATTTCATTCCCCCTTCTTGAATTCCTTAGGAACTTAAGATATTCAAGAAAATTCTTCAACACACACTAGCTAAACCATCATCAAAATAGGGATTTATTGGACATTAAAAAAACAAAAAAAAAATTGAGAAAAACTTTCACCACACTTAAGGTTTGATGAAACAGAAACCTGACTCCTAAAAAAACTAGGAAACTGTACAAACAAGTTTATACAAACTAATTTTTAGGGAGGAGGAGAATAGTCAAGGTAACCCTTTTAGGGATTCTCATATTATGAATCCTTTTCATATGTAATCTCAATAGTAATGAATGCTCTTCTTTCTTCTTCTTGCCTAGTTGAAGCTTCAACTTGGTCTTCACCCTTGTCTTCAACAATTGTCTTTGTCTCTTTCTCATCCAACTCTTTGGCCGTTGATTTTTGAGGTTCTTCCCAACTAGTTACTTCTGTGTCTTGAGATACAAACACCTCTACCCAAGAATCATCTTGATTAGACTCTCCTTGGTATTTAGCTTTTGTTGTGCATTGATGAAAGTTTCCCCAAACATTGGAATGTATTGAGAGTCCACTAGTGAGAAATCCAAACTCATTTAAAAGCCAACATAAGAAAGGGCTTTCACTAGATACTCCATAGGTAGATGCCTTATAATAGGCTCTCAAGACATGCTCTAGGTAGCATCCCATAACATGCGAGATAAAAGGCCTTCTTGCTACCATCTCTCCAAGAACCATCTTTCTACCTCACACTTAAACACTTCACTTCCTTTTCTCACTCAAGCATAGAATTTAGAAATGATGTATTTCCAAGAGATTTACATTTCTCTATATAGTGTAAGGTAAATTTGAAATTCTCACCAATTCCACTAACCAACTTTGTCACTTAGCCCAAACTTATTTAATTTTTGTCATCATACTGTTGGCTAATTCAAATTCCACTATTTGGCTTTTAAAATTAATTTACCACTAAGTAGTTATCTAAACCACTACTCCCAATTACACACATCATAAGTAATGGTTACTTTGAGATAATATAAACTTGGTATTTAAAATAACACCTTAAATTTAATATTTAAACTAATACTCTAACATATACATGTTTTAAAATATTTTATAGACTTAACTAAGCATACATATAAGATATATATGTTATGGTTAAATATTATATAAGTCCATATACATATATTATTTATTATATATGTACTACTAGGCATATATATATTTATTTCATATATATTTTAAGTTGTGGATGATTTCCCAAAGTAATTTTTTATATGTAAAACATTATATGGAAACTACATTCTATTTCACTTAGCATTGATAACTTGTATGTATCTTTTGATAATCATTTCTTGATCTAAAATGGACCAATCCATATTCCTGAAAACTTATTTCGCTTCTTCATATTCCATAATAATTCAAGATCACTGATTTTAGAAGTCCTTTTCAAAGCCTTTCTATCAAACCACCTTTTTACTTGAGAAGCATTCTTTAATAAATTATCTTTAGCTCTATCCATTTTGGCTTTTCTTTTGGTGAGCAAGGTCATGAAACCTCTATCTTCATCCATGTTGTCACTATACTTTTGCACAAAATTTGAGGCTAAACTTATAATCTTGTTCGTAACTCCTGCAAGTAAGCCATAGACTAAGTTATAAGCTGACATTCCAATAGCCTTCTTAAATTTGATATGATCAGTCCATAATGTAGATTGCAAGTAATCGATCCAATTTCCTAGATTTCCATCTATCAACTTTTTAATGTAGGAGATAAGATTTTTATTTGTAGATTCAGCTAGGACATTCCCTTGAGGATAATAATTTGAAGAAGAAACTAGAAATATGGATTTTTCCAATGCCCACTTTATAAATTATTTAGATTGAAAAACAAGTCAATTATTAGATACCAATACTTTAGTTAGACCAAAACAACTTAGAATCTAATCTTCCAAGAACTTAATCATGTCTGATGCTAAACCTTTTCTTAAAGCCTTTGCTTCATACCATTTGGTAAAGTAATCGGTAGCTGTGAGAATAAACTTATGTCCAGCTCTTGAAGGAGTAATTGTGCCAATAAAATCTAAGCCCCATTATTGAAATGGTTTATCCGCAATTATTAGTTTTAAGGGAGCTCTAGCCTTTTTGACTTTTGGTCTATGTATTTGACATTTGTAACATCTTTGAATCCTTGAACTAATATCTTGGTACATGCTATGCCAATAAAAATCATAGCAAAGTATATGTTGCATAGTAGACTTAAAGGACTCATAAAACAAATTAGAATGATCATGGAACTATTCTAAAATGAAATTAATATGATCATTGTGAATACATTCTAACAAAACCCCTCTGAAATCCTTTCTATATAAAATTCCATATCTAACCATAAATTTATTTTTTCTTTTGAAGAAAGCTCTCTTTTGACTTATAGTTAGGTTATTTAGAACCTTTCTTGTGTCAAGGAATTTGAGAATTTCATCATACCAGTTTCCTTCATCAATCTTAAACACACATACTTCACCTTCTCTATCCATTAAGCTGGCTAATCCCATTCCTTTAATGATTTTTCATAGTTCCAATGAAAACTTGAAACCTTAAAGTTTTATGAGTCATTTCCCTCTTTTCAATCCAATTTCATTTTGGGCTAAGAATTTTTTGACTATTGGCTCTATTAGCATAATATGAACTAATGAGCTTTCCAAGTAATATTTGAAATGCTAAAGTGCCTTAATGATTGCAAATGCCTATTTTTCTAAGTCTAAATAATTTAATTTTGAACCTTTTAATTGATACCAAAAAAATCCAATTGGTTCATCTTGACCTTCATCTTTTTGTGTTAAAACAATAGCAACTAAATCATTTGAAGCAAAAGCATACAACCAAAAATCTTCCTTCAAGTTTGGTTTTACCAAGTAAGGAGCTTCTTGAATGGCCTTTTTAATTTCTACTAAAGCTTTCTCTGATTCTAGTTTTTTCTCTACTAAGACATCTTTTTTAAGCATATGCATCAAAGGTTTAGTAATTTTAGTGAATCCAAGGATAGACTTCTTAACGAAATTTATCTTTCCAAAGAAATATCTAAGAGGCTTTTTACTTGTGGGATGCTCAATATTCTGCACTACTTGAATTCAAGAGCTATCTATAACAATTCCTTCTTGATAGATTACATGGCCTAGTAAGCTTTCAGACTTAACCCCAAAGATACATTTCTTAGGATTTAATGAAATATCATACTCATGACATCTATCAAAACTTATTGAAGATGACCAATATGATCTTCCTTCCTTTTCAAAAAGATGGTGACATCATCCAGATAAGCCACAATGAACTCACCTATTAAACTTTTAAAAGCTAAGTCCATTTCTCTTTAAAAAGTAGCTCCAACATTTGACAATCCAAATGGCATTCTTTGGTAAGCGAAAGTTCCCGATTTGGTGATAAATGTTGTTTTGTATTTATCACCCTTATCTACCATGATCTGATTATAACCTGAAAAACTATCTAGGAAAGAATATACTTGACAACCTAATCCTTTGATCAACATTTCATCAATTCTAAGAAGTGGGCATTTATCTGTTTTAGAGGCTTCATTCAAATTTATGAAATCTACATAAAGCCTAAGATTGTCATTCTTCTTTCTTACTAGAACAAGGTTAGCAAGTCATGTTAGATATTGAACTGGATATATAATTTGGGCTTATAATAACTTCTTAATCTCAACTTCCATAGTTAGCTCAAACGATGGATTAAAGTTCCTTAGCTTTTATTTAACTATTTTATGACCATTTATCAAAGGAATTTTATGTGTCATCACATTTGGTCTAAAAGCTTTAAGATCATAATAAAACCAAGAAAAATTTTTTCAAATATTTTTTGGTAGTAATAATACATTTTCCTTGAAGACTGAATCCTTTTCCTTTGTGACATTAAACATCTTTGGTATCTCAGTAGATTTGAAATTCACTACTTCATAAGCTTGATCATCTAGATTCTATATATCTTTTCTGGTAAGCAAATTTTTACTAAAATCATGTTCATAATCAATCACCTTTTTGGAAATGAAATTTATCTTAAACCTTGACATTGTTTCAAGTATGATTTAACTTTTAAATTCTTATGTATTTCTCAAGAATCTAAGCAATTGATCATCATCTTTAAATACTTGTAAATACTTTATGTTATCTGGTATTGATAGCTAATGTTCATTCTCAATCATTACCCCTTTGTAACTTTCTATTCTTTTCACATCTAATGTTGAAGCTACTTTCACTAAATCATCTACTATATAGTTATCCTTCCTACCTATATAGTCTATTTAGTAGTGATGAAATTTTTCCAGCATTTTGTAGACAAGCTATTTATAAGGCTGTAAGAATGAACTTTTGATTACATAATTTCTTTTAACTTGTTCACAAACTAATCTTGAATCTCTTTTTATGGTTATTACCCTTATTCCTTTTTCCAATATTGTCTTAATACCAATTCTTAAAGCTTCATATTCAGCCTTGTTATTCATACAAGGAAAAGATAGATGAATTTCTTTGAACGTTTTTGAGGAATCATCTTTTACTAGAACTACTCCAACTCCTGCACTTTGGAGTTACAAGAACCATCAAAGTATAGTTGCCACTTGCTTTCATTTTGGGATTCCTCTTTCTTCAAGTTATAAACTTCTTGAAGTGTGAAAATTTTGGATTCAAAAGCTCTTTTTTGAACTTTTTTTGTCCCATTCAAAGTAATGTTTTCAACCATTAAATGTTCACTATATATGTAAATTTGATTTGGTTTCCCTTTCCGAGGTAGCCACATATGAGAATAATCTGTTGATATGTAACCTGATAAATTCTTACTCCAACTTCTACTCAACAAAATACTATGTGAATCTGGTATATCTGCTACTTGAATAGTTACTTTACTTTTTTATACAAGGTTTGGAAGCGATTTCTAATAGAAATTGGGTAACTGATTCACAATCTTCACTATACTTTTGTCCACTTGAACTATCTTTTTATTGGATTGCTTAGGAAGAAAACCAATTTTTTTGCATATAGTTAATGCCATGATAGTATAGGTAGCTCTAGAATCAACCAAATAGTTATGAAGGTATTTGTCTTTTAACTTCATTGTCAAAAGAAAAGGAGGAGCTTCTTTCTCAGTGATGCAATCATAGCTAGTTTTTGTTGTCTTATAAATGTTAGACACATAGCTTAACTTTGACTGTCCAACTATCTTTTTACCTTTAATAAACTCCAAATCTTTTCTTTGTTGATCTCCTATCTATAATAATTGATATATGCTAATAGTCGCCTTAACATTTTTCAGGTTCTCAACTAGATCATATTCTCCATCTCCATAAAAGTCTAGTTTCTTCATTCATTTATTAAAAGAATGATTTTGAGTAGTTTATTCTACTTGATCTTCTTTACTTTTATTTTTTTCTCTTCTACTTGGTTTAAAAACCTACCTCTTAATAGATAAATCAAAAATAATGTTTGAAGGCCTGGAAGTAGTTAATCTTTCCTTTGATTGAAGATTATATCCATTTTCTTCATTGTTATTACACTCTTCATCTAACAATATATCTTCTTCAGAACTTGATAGAGAAGAGGTATCACTAGATCCATTGTTAGAAGATTTACTTGCATAATGAACACTTGATAGCTCATTATCAAATTCAATATCAAGGAAGTTGGACATAACAACATCACTTTCATCGTCGTCATCTACAAATTTAGTATCTTGAGGCTTATATTTTCTATTTTTCCTTTCTTCCTTGATTTTAACTTTCGCCAAAGCTTTTTCTTGTTTCACTACTTTGTTGGACAAGTCTCTCATTAATTATCATTTTTCAGATTCTATGCTTTCTAACTCTTGCTTTGTGTTAATACAAGATGGCCCTAGTAATGCTTTAAGTTGAGCAAAATCTTGCACAGGAATCATCATTTTCTCTTCTCTTTTTTAAGTTGTAATAATTTCTTCATGATTCAAGTTTAGTTGTTTTTCTAATTATATAGCTCCACTAAAGTAATCATTCAGTGTTAGCAAGTTTAGAGTTCTCCTTAACCAAATTGAAATATTTGGATTCTTAGCCTTAAGATAAGTGATGAGCGGCTTGGTACCCCTACGCCCAACCATATGAATACGAGCGTTCACGCACGATCCAGTCGAACTCCGTGGACAGGCTAGTTGTGGTATCTAGATAGTTACACGTTGATCGCAGTTAGTATTTGCTTTGTCACGTATGGTTTAGTCCAGAGTGAGGCGTATGATGTGATCCTAAATTAGTGCTACTCCTAGAGACAATGGAAGATAATATTGTTCGGTAGGATCTTGTCTTCCACCTCTCTGAGATCATTCAATTGCACCTTGAGCAAGACCTTCCCGTTGTCTACATTTCGGGGCCATCTGCAATCACATGGGACCAATTGTTAGTAAGGTTGTTATCAAAGTTAGGTTATACCTTACTACTTGCCTTAATAGATTTACTCTATTTCCGTGTGATGTTAATTATTTGACAAACATGTCCTCGAAAGATTATAGTGTTGAGTCCTCTTTGCTTAGGTGGTTTCCAAATTTAATTTTCTGGTATAGCTAAGGGGATGAAATTATTTTTGACACATTTTATTCTTAATTTTAGAACTAATTACCCTTAAAGATGTTCTTTGGGAAATCATGAATTTCAAAAACGTTATGTGCTATTCGGTAGTGCCCCTCCCCCACGACTAAGCTGAACACTCCAGGTTCAAGTAGGTTCAAACGAAATGAAAATTGATGTACCAGCGAGTGAGATATAGGTATAAAAGCAAGGGTCTCACAATCGCAAGTCGTAGAGAGAGAAAAATTTTGAAAAACTCTCCCACGTGAATAGTGGAAAATGATCGTAAGTGTTGCGGGGAGGTCACATATATATATTTTCATCAAAGTTAGGGCACTTAGAGAATGTACCGAATTTTTAATATTTCTTTTGAAATTAAATGATGTAAACTAAGGACATCTAGACGATTGTTATAGGGTTCCAGGGTAATTCAACTGGTTCTGAAGGCATGAAAATTATGATGGTATGGAATTTATCAGTAAGGACCTTGGATGGTAGAGAAAAAGGCTATGTGATGATTCATAGGAACGTTGAATTAGAGGGATAGTAATAAGGGAATGAGTATCAATTGAAAAATTAAGCTAAGGGTAAGAAATTGTGTGTGTGAGCTATGTCCTAAGTGAATATTACAACAAAAATTACACAAGTAAGTCCTCCCCAAAGTAGGTTCCAACCTATAATGCCCTTGTGTAACCACACTTAAAGTGTCCATGGGCACTAGGAGGGTTAAATGTAATCCGCACTAACTCCACAAAACACACACATGTAAATACCACCATGATGAGTTATGAATTCAATGCTATACAAGACACGAGTCACAAATACATGAACAGCGAGATGGAATGAATCGGAGAAGGGATTGCATAGATTGGGATGTGAGGTAACTGACTTAGGGCACAATGAATCCTGCATGTAAAGCATTGTTTCATCCCATGATGAGCAACTATGAGAGTACCATAACAACAAGGTGTATGATCACTTGGCATTTTGTTCAAGAGAAGAGTGATTTTTGTTTTGTGGCACGTTTCTTGTTCTTTTCTTTTTCTCTTTCTTCCTTTTTTTTTGACTACTAAATCAAGGGAATCCGCCAACCATCAGGCATGGATGCATGTCTTTCTAGTGTGACCCCCTAGAACGGCATTGGATTTTTCAGTGCCCTTTTGATTACTCTTACTCCCATTTTTAATTAGATCTACAAGGATCTTAGTACAACCACGTTGCATGATAACTCCCACAGACGTCACCAAAGAGAATCCGCAAGTCCCCTTGATGTCACACCCTAATCATTCCCCCTTGGTCCATCATCTTTCACTCTGGGTACAATGAACACAAAATTAATTTTAAGTTTTAAAAATGTTAAGAATATCACTGTACCCTTGAACAGAACCTCTTATTTGTAGAATGGATGAGTGGATGTAATGGGCTCACTATCCACATAATTGATCGTCAAGACTCGATAACATAGAACACACCTCAACCAATGAGCCACATGAGTATTTTATTCATGGATGAGATTACTCATAAAAAGAGAAAAAGACAAAAAGATAAAATAATAAATTAAAAGGGTGAAAAACTGGAAAACAAAAAGTTGAAAAATTAAAGAAACAAAAACATTTATTAATTTTGTGTTGTTAAAATGGAGGATACCCTCCATAACTAAATGGTTGAGCATGGCTAGAATTAATAAATGGAAGGTGGGGATCCTTTCATGTTGGAAATATTGGGACCTGGTCATACTTACCCCATTGGGGTTCACACACTTGATTCAAGTTGACATAGTGGGGCAAGTTATAAGATGTGGTTAATTTATAAGGAGTTGACCCACTATGGTACTTGTGACCTTAAGATGGTATGCAAGGATCAACATGTCTCCCCATGTGGCAATATTCATTAGGCCCCATGGTTGTTGGAGTATTGAGTGATGGCCTTGATAAGGTAACATGAGGCGATGGGTTTGAAGAGGAAGATGCACCACAGTGTTGGATTTGTGCTGAGTTGGCAGATGCAGTGGTTTCTGAATTGTGGTGTCCCTTTCGACGGTCACGTATAAAGAAGGGACGCCTTCGACGTTGTGAAGGACCTCCACTGCTGTTGACAGTAGCAGCACAAGTAATGTTTGTAGGTTGGTGCTATGGTGCAAAATCTTCTGGCATAGCTGGCAATGATGTAGAAGGGGGTGAAGTATGAGAATATTGAGGTTGAGGAGAAGTGTAAGGCACATGAGGTGGTGATCTTGTTGGAGAGGACATGGGTGGATAGTACTCGGGAGAATGATAACAATGAGGTGAGGTAGAGGATGCTGATCTTGTTGGAGAAATAGAGTGTTGGACATAATAAGCATTTGGTACTAGGACATACGAAGGGTATGGTCCAGTTGGCGGTGGCCTCCCCCACGACTGAGGTCTTTGCCACTATGGTTGGACACAGTATCTCTGTACGAACTCTAGATGTAACATTCCTCCCCAATGCTCATGTAAATGTGACAAAATTGGACATTGGCCTTTGGGGTGATTGTACAGATAGATGTTACATTGATATGTGAAATTGGCAATTGAGTTCTTATTCTTATCATTTTCTACCCTTTGTTTCGATTGTTGCATGGTGTCCCATCCTGTTTCTCGATTTGGCATAGTTGTATCTCTACTATTTTTGGCATATTCTCCACATCTTTTATGTACCTACTTCGTCATCTTATTAATCTTTGCCTCAATTTCATCTAGTGATTGTAGGATTAGCAAAGATGATTCCACCTCCTTGAAGTGAGTTGATTTCTCCTCTTCATAATCATGGACCCTTGTTAAGTTGAAATTTTGATCCTGTTGAGAACCTTCAAAATTCTCCCATATGGCTATTTCTCCTTCTTC
This sequence comes from Gnetum montanum, assembly GCA_015680685.1. Taxonomy (NCBI): domain Eukaryota; kingdom Viridiplantae; phylum Streptophyta; class Gnetopsida; order Gnetales; family Gnetaceae; genus Gnetum; species Gnetum montanum. The sequence goes on along the minus strand of MNCI01029020.1, from coordinate 259,900 downwards.
TTTTGCTATTCACTTAATAAGCTCTTGGAGTTGATGGGTTCGTAGCTCATATAGTTGACCTTGGGCATACATCCCTAGGGTCTCCCTTGTTTCATTACGGAGCCCATCTATGATATGGTACATTAGCCTCTCCTCGGAGAACCCATGGCCTGGGCAATTGTTTAACAATGCATAATATCTTTCTAAGGCAATGTCCAAGGGTTCATGTTGCGCTTGTTTCCATTCTTGGATTTGTCTCCTCAAGGCTAACACTCTCACATAGGTTTGATATCTTTCATTGAAAAGTTCTACCATTGTTGGCCAACATCGAATTGATTTCGATTTTAATGACCTATACCATACTTTTGCTTGGCCAATGAGTGTCAGAGGAAAGAGCTTAAGTTTTTGCCACACATTATCAATATTGTTCCATGTACAGGCATTGTGGAAGGCTTGTAAATGTTGTTGCGAATATGAATCATAGCCTCTTGAAAACTTGGGAAAGTTGTTTAAATCAAGCACGGGCAAACGATTTTCCTTACGATGCCTATGGGCTATTCGAACAGCCTCTTGTATTTTTGTTAAGCTTGTAGTGGCCAGTAGGGGTTCATCATCATCAATTAAGTTATGATTTCGTGTGTTGGGACGATGTTGTCTTCGTTTATGTTTATAAGAAACCCCCACCTCAGGTTGCATTCTCCAATCTTCATTGTTATAATATTCGTTGGTTCTCCAATGAATTGCCTCACTAGATGTGGCATTATTATAGTCTTGTAGGAGAGACATGGTTGTAAGGTTGTGTGTGATTTAATTAAATTAAATTTAATTTCTTTTCTAAAGGATATATCGTTAATGCTTGTTACTGCAATCTTGTATGATATAACTAATCTAGATAACTAGCACCATCCCTGGCAACGGCGTCAATGATGAGCGGCTAGGTACCCTTACGCCCAACCATGCGAATACGAGCGTTCACGCATGATCCAGTCGAACTCCGCGGACAAGCTAGTTGTGGTATCTAGATAGTTACACATTGATCGCAGTTCATTGTCTTTCCACCTGGACTAGTATTTGCTTTGTCACGTATGGTTTAGTCTAGAGTGAGGCGTATGATGTGATCCTAAATTAGTGCTACTCCTAGAGACAATGGAAGATAATATTGATTAAACTAATGAGTAATAGGAAATGAAGTCTAAGCTAACCTAACTGCGATGAGCATCTGTTCCTTAATCATCTGTACACATCTTGAACCTCGTGCACGACTACTACTGGGATCTTCTTGCGGGGGTGATTCCCATGACGTTTCCAAGCTGAAAGTCCCGGAACCGAAGCAATTCGTTGGAAGCCGTAATGCCAAGGAGTTGGAAAACTTCTTGTGGGATATGGAGCAATACTTCTGTGCTACTCGTGTCCCCGAAGATCAACGAGTGACGATCACTAGCATGTACCTGGTTGGGGATGCTAAACTGTGGTGGCGGAATCGAATCGAGGACGATGAAAGCGCCGGACGTCCTCGGATCACCACCTGGGAATCCTTGCAGAAGGAACTGAAGGATCAGTTCCTACCTCTCAATGCTTCCTGGTTAGCGAGAGAGTCCTTGCGTAAGTTGCGACACACTGGAACGGTTCGCGACTACGTAAAAGAATTCAGTTCTTTGATGCTTGACATCAAGAACATGTTGGAGGAAGACAAGTTGTTTAACTTCTTATCTAGATTGCAACCTTAGGCTCAGGCGGAGCTTAGACGGTAGAGTGTGAAGGACCTGCCATCAGCCATAGCTGCGGCGGACGGCTTGGTTGATTATAAGCTGGGCAAACCGGAATCCCATTCAGACCGGAAAAAGCCCAAGGATGAGGGGAAGAAGGGCGGCAAGTATCACGGAGGTAACAAGGAGAAGAAGAAGGGTGAGTCCTCCAAATCCAAGGGAGAAGCAACCTCCCAAGAAAAGAAATTCTCTTCTGGTTGCTTCATTTGCGATGGGCCACATCGGGCTCGAGAATGTCCCAAGCGAGAGCGACTCGCATCCCTACGGCTCACTGATGAATCGGAGGGCAAGGGCAGCTCGAATCCCCGATGCAACCCATTCCAGTTACTAAATGCTCTAGCTTGCCAGAAATCCTACACGCCGAATGAGCTACTGTTCGTTGAGGTGTGTCTCGATGGATAGAAGGTGAGCGCAATGCTAGACACAGGAGCCACTAACAACTTTGCCTCTCAGAAATTGGTGGCAAAGCTTGGCCTGACCGTCGCCAAGAGTCATAGTCGAGTGAAATCGGTGAACTCAGGTGCACAACCTGTGCACGGGCTGATCTCATCTAGCCTCAAAGTGGGTCTTTGGGAATGGAAATGCAACTTCATGGTTGTTCCCCTAGATGACTTCGAGCTCATTCTTGGCATGGAGTTCTTTGTGAAGGCGAAAGCCATGGTGGTGCCACACTTGGGTGGACTGCTGATCGCTGAGGAGCAGCATCCCAACTTTGTCTCTATCACGCATCGAGAGCAGAAGCCGAAACTACAATCGGCTGCTCAGACGAATGCAGGGGTGAAAAGAGGCGAAGAGACCTTTTTGGCCACCTTGATAGACATCAAGGATGATCAGATGGTCGAAGTCCTAGATTGTGTTGGCACACTGCTCTCAGAGTTCTCCGATGTCATGCCTGCCGAGTTACCGAAGGTGTTGCCTCCTCGGAGGAGGATTGATCACAAGATTGAGCTAGAAGCAGGTGCGCGGCCGCCTGCGAGCGTGCCATATCGCATGTCTCCCATGGAGCTTGCGGAGTTGCGGAGGCAACTCGATGAACTCTTGGAGGCTGGCTACCTCCAACCGTGGAGAGCACCGTTTTAATCCATGTGATGCATTCATTGAGCAGGTTGATGATGACATGCCATTTGATTTTAGCTACAGATTGGTAGGCCAGTGAAGAAGTTGCCAATTTATAGTCTTGGCGGACTCTCGTGGATTAGTTTTATGTCATAACCCGTTGGACGTTGCCAGTTTAGCATCGTAGCGGATAGTGCCATACTAGTTTATAGTCGTGGTGGACTATGAAGAGGCTAGCCAGTTTATAGTCTTAGTGGACTCTGGTGAATGAACGTGATAGTTTAGTCTCATGTCAGACAAAGCTCTGTGGTGTTGGTTTACCGTCATGATGCCAGGACGTTCTATGATGCTAGTTTTAAGTCATAGCTTCAGGATTGTTCTGTGGTATCAGTTTTAGGTCGTGATGCCAGGACCGTGTGTGGTGCTAGTTTTAAGTCATAGCTCCAAGACCGTTCTGCGGTATCAGTTTTAGGTCGTGATGCCAGGACCGTTCCTTAAATGCTCGTGATTAAGTCGTACTCATTCTGCATTTAACAATAGGAATAGTAAATGACAATAAAGAAATATTAACTAAGAAAGCAATAAATAACAAAAATAATTAACAATTAAATTAAATAATTAAACTAAGTGAATGATGCAATGATGAAGTAATCTTGATCTTTATTGCCGATCATGTGCGTGTCCAAGTACGTCACACTCGAATAAAGGTTCCGTACAATTACAAGCATCACACTGTGGGCATGCACTGGGAAAATATTCTAACTTCTATGGAAACAAAATTCAAGGGCTTCACTACACTACCAAAGGGATGTCTAAATGAGGCGGAAGGCCCTCTTATTTATAGGCCGGGGCAGGTGGCTGTGTAAATGGGGCCGCGTCAACGAGGCCGCGTATATGGGGCCCCATATACACGGCCCATGCAATATCATATATGCGATATCGCAACCCAAAAATATATAAGTGCCTGTAGTTTAGTGGTAAGAACTCCATGTTGTGGTCATGGAGACCTGGGCTTGAATCCCAACAGCCACATTTAAAGCCTTCAAGTTTTTGCTTTTATCGTGGGTGCATTAGCAAATTCATGACTCATCAATAAGTATCTCTAAGTATTTCATTTGATGGTCTATATTTTCTTTGAAAGAGTCCACAAATACTTTGAAACTTAATATTGAAATCTCTATTTGACTTTTTAACTCCCTGCTTAGCTTGTATTAACTTGCAATACAGTTGTTGTTGATCAAACTAATTACCAAACTAGGCCAAGAAAAGACTTTTCATATCATCCCAACTTGTAATACTATTGATTGGTAAGTTTGAATACCAAATTTGAGCCATATCCTTTAAATTTTTTACAAACAACCTACAAGCTTGATCTTGATGTTCAATATTTGCATGAGCTAAAGCTAACTTAAATAAGTGGATGTATTCTTCAGCTAAGTAAGCTTTTCTAGGAATAACGCTTAGGAAAATATTTGTAAATTTCCATAGGAATATCACTGTAGTTTTGAAATCCTAATGGTGTAACTCTTTGCCAAGTATTTATCATCCTATTTGAATTCCTTTTGATTGTTAAACTCTTATACTTCTTTGAATTTCTCTTATAGACTAATAAACTAGACAAAAGATGTGATCTTCTTATCCTTCTGGTCTTTACTCCACTACATGTTCCAAACTCAAGAACCTTCTTCTATTCTTCTTCTAATGAATAATTAATCTTATAATCAAGAATGTCTTTGGAACCTTTGAAATCTTCCAAACTATTAGTTTGTTTGGTCATGAACCAAAAATAGTATCTAATTTTAAAGCCCTCTTAGCAACAAAAGAACTGTTGTTGTGCTAGGACTATCAAATTATTTGAATAAATTGATAACTTATGAACGTAAGTGATAAATTTTCTTGCCCTCCTTCTAGTACCAAAAGAACTGTTGATGAACATTTGGGACTGTCACTGTTTGTGGGCCTTCGACCTCATGACTTTTAAGATCAAGAGATGCGAAGGTGTTCTTCAAATAAGGTTTAGCTGCTTATTGGTCTTTGGTAATACCAAGGTCTAGATACCTCCAAATAGACTTAGTGATTATGAAATGAACTAGCTGTGAGTATGTTTTTATTGTTGTGAATGTTGAAATGGTTGAGTTGTGTATGAAACTATAATTAGCTATCATAAGAGAAATTCAACTAACTTTGTCAAATACTGTGAGTTGTTGAAGGTTCCTATTTTGTCCAATCACTTAGTCCATATAGTCTCTATAGTACGTTACCCATAACAAATAAAATTTTGCAAAAACGTTTGAGCACATTTTTGCCAATCTACTCCTAATTTCCCCTAGAGAAAAAGTTCCACAAGAAAACTAAAAATAGAACAAGATTCAATGGACTTAGAAAGAAAAAGAAAAAAAAAACATATTTGTGTAAAATATCAAATATTCAAGCAAGATAAATTGATACAAGGAAACACTTCACAATAAAGCTATTCCAATTCAATCTAACTACAAATAGTCCAAACCCTCTGAGCTCAACAAGTAATTTTGTAAAGGCCAATCTTAGTACACTATCAAAAATGCTTCATAAACGACAAAGTACAAGCTTTTATTTTGGCTAGTTAAAAGTTGTCAAGAATTACATTCAATAGGGCCTTCAAAAATTTGACAATTTCAAGATTGAAATACCAAGGCAATACATTTTAAAACAATGAAGCTATTCATTCATCTCAAAATACCAAATATTTTTCTAGATCCTCTATGCTCAAATAGGAAATTTTGTTATGACATTACTATTAAATTAATGTAGAGTCTTTTCAACAACATAAGCTCTTATATGGTGAACCTTAATAGAAGTTTAATATTACACAAAAATAGTACTATAAAGGCAACCTAAAAATCCAAAAATTAAATGTCAGCGTGATACTATCTAAACCATTAGCTAAGTAACTAAAACAAAATGGAAAAAAATGAACTCACAACATTAAAACAACATAGTTGAATTGATGTCTTTAGCAAGCCATGCTTTACAAGAAATCTTCAATATTTTTCTAAATTGGTTTTTCAAATCCCCCTTTCTTAAATCTATCTTTGAAGGCCCCTTTATAGTGACCTTGAGGTATTTGCAATAATCATGAGAAGTTAAAGGTATTTGCAAATATCTAGAAGATTAATTCATAACCACCTTAGAAGTTGTAACTTCTATGAGAAATTTAAGCCATAGTTGGGAAGTGTCTCATAAGAGATTACAAATTTCAAGTAGAATTAATTATAACTTCCTATGGAAATTTTTCAAAAATAAAGTTATATTTATCACACATTCATAAATCCTTCTTTTCTAATATGTTAGCCCGACCCAACATTAAAGTTTTGCAATATATATATAGGCCTTGCACCCTTAACATCATGTTCATCAAAACATCTATGCAAGACATGTAATCATTTGAAGGTAGGTTCATTTCCCGTGACCTTGGTACCATGCACCATGTCACCTTCTTCTTGCATTTGGAGGTAACCCTATCATTTGGTTTGCCCTACTTCAACTCTAATGTTGTTTCTACCAAGCAACCACATATGTTCCCTAGCCCTTTGCCAGTGGAGCCTTGCACCTATATCAACATTGCCTTTGTTGCCGCATTACTACCATAAATGTTGTTGAGTTGTTATCGTTGATAATGGATCCACCTAAGCCACAGGCATCAACACCAGGCTTTGGCTTGATCCAGTTGGGGGAGGCCGCACATTTCTTTATCATTGTAGTTAAGGTCGACGAGTTTCTTTTAGTTACGCCTCCATTGCAGGGGTTTCAATGTCACCTTTGTTAGCCCTAACACCATGTTATACCTTAAAACAAAATACCAGCCTACGCTTGAGCTTGGAATTTTAAATTTTGTTTGTTGTTTAAATATTCTTTGTTTTACTAAGAATTTCCTCTGCTTTTGATGGGTGTTGTCAATTTTGCTGAATGAGAAATATTTCTTAGGTTTTTTTTTTATTTTCTAAATGTCAACATTGTTCATTTGAAATAATGTGGTGATGTAGGTTTTCACTATTCTGCAAATATTCATCTTTCTTTTTCTCAAGGATGCAATTTATGTTTGGGATAGCTAGAACTTTTGTTGTTTATTTCTAAATTCTAAATGATGCTTTCATTGTTTCTCACAAAAAATTTGTGAATTTGAAAAGGCTTTTTTGTTAAACTCTACATTCCCTTGTGGCCAAATCTCCATAGCCTACATAGTGGAGAGTGTATACTTTAAAGATCACTATGTGCAAATAATGTCAATTTGTGAAAAATTCAATAGCATTACATGTTTTTCCATAACCCTATGAAATTTTCTTTTATTGCTCATATGATTATTCACTCTCTACAATTTGCAGATTCCAAGGTGTCTTCTAAATTCACAATATTTCAGCTTCCAAAAGATATATTCATATTTTAAAACTTCAACTAAAGGCAAATGATCATGGGTACCTCTACTATCTACCACTTAACCATTTTATTAAAATCAACAACTATAATATTATTGTCCTTCTCCTTATAAAGACTTTCACTCATGACAATGAGAAGTCAACATAGAAACCATGTTCCACCAATTATGAAAGTAGACACACTACTTGCTCATTAACATGTTAATGTACTTTCATTTTATAGAGAAAGTAACTAAACTCCCATGAACTTTTGCCTTTTTCTACTTGTATGCTATCTTGCATTCACCAGTAACATTTGGATTTTAATAAAACCCAACCTTGAATTCATAAATTATTCTTCATAAGATGGATTAAATGTGTCAACAAGTTTTTTTACTTTTACTTAATCATTTTCTTTACTTAGTTTGATTTTCATCTCTTTAATATGTTTGCTTTAGTTTAGTTCTTTTCATCTTTCAAGTACTTTACTTTTCTCATGTTCATTAATAAAGCAAAATAAGTATGGTTGGTTTCAAATATTAAGTGTAATCGTTTAGTAATGCAATAGTGGTTTCACTTGATTCGCTCAGTAGTGAATTCACTTGGTAATCTCAATAACGGTTACATGATCCTAGGACGTGTACGGCAAGCTAGAAATGGATGCTCATTGCCATCAAATAGAGTAGCTTTACATTTCTGTAATGATTTAGATTTAGATTTTATTCTCATATTTCCTTACGAGTACACTTAGGAGTAATCTAAGCCTATAACATCATAATATCATATACCACACTATGAGTTAAACCATACTACTCGCACTTCACTAACTCAACGTGAGAAGACAATGATCACAAACTAACTATCAACCACTAGCATACTTACATTGTCTATCCCAGATTACAATCTAGTCGCATGCATGCACTCATGACTTGTATGGTAGAATGTTGGGATACCCAGCTATTCATCAATCCTTCATAATAAGACAACTTCCACCTTATATCCCTAAAGATTTTGATTCTTTAAAGCATTGCATTCATGTAATTATATAATACCCTTTAACATAACAAATACCTTGAAAACTTATTACCACAAGAAGTATTCAAAACTATTTGATTATATGGATTCTAAGGACATATAGCAAACATGATACATTAAAAGAATTATATAGAATTATAAAAATGTTGTTTAAGTATGACTCAAATTAACAACCTTTTGCCTACCAAATCAATGAACTAACCACTTAAACTGCCTCTCAGAGCTATTAAGTAATTATAAGAATATAGTTATCGTAAAAATAGAGTTTTTCTAAAGTGTTATTAATAATGCTTCTCATAACTCACAACCTCTTTGTTGATGTAAAAATTTGGGCCGTGAAGGCACACTAATGCATAACGCCTTTAAAGTTCTCAATTTAACAAGATTATTGCCTAGGGCACCTTGCTTAGGGCATGGCTAGCCCGAGAATAGTCTTCAAGCAGGAGAAGAAATGTAGCTGATTAAATAAAACAACCATTTGAATAGAACTTAAATTTAAGCATTGAGCAAAACTTAAAGTGAAGTGTAGAACAGAACATTAAAATATGATAAATTTATTAAAATATTTAAAGTGAACATTTTAATAACATGGATAAGGAAAACATCAAGATAGGGGAATAAAGGGAATGGGAACTTAGCATATCATTCGCTAACTCAACCACCTTAGTTATCCTGCATCTTCTTCATCTTCTTCTGGAGGTACTCAAAGTACGACTAGATAGCTCAAGTCAACTGCCTTGTTCGTCCTTCCAGATCTTGCAAGTGAGCAATATTGCCTCCTTTCCATTTGAAATGTTGCCCCATCCTTGTTCTCAATCTTTTTCATATTCAAATTCAAGGAAGAGCCTCTCTAACCTCTCACACAGCTTAATGGACTCTTGATCGAGCCAATTGGAGTTGGAGGTAGTCGTGGGAGTAGAGTTTTGGCTATGATGTGATAACAAGGTATATGAAGGGAGAGAACAGGGAGAGAGTGTATTTGAGAAGAAGTAGGAGTAGAAACAAAAGAAAAGGCCTTGTGCTGGTGACTAGCCTCCTAGTGGTTGCTCCTTAATGGTCCTTTGGTTTCTTATATCTTTTGGTTTCTTATAGAGGCATTATATAGGGCTTCCTTCTTCTTCTTCTTACAATCAATCAATCATAACTTAATTAAAACTAAGAGTAATTCAATTAAAAATACCTAAAAGTAACTCAATCAATCAATAAAATAACTAAGAGTAAACATAGAGTTAAAACATAACTTATATATTCGTTTATTATTTGTATTATTATTAACTTATATTGTTTATTATTATTACTATTATTTTTTTGTGTGTGCAAGGTCAGGGCAGGTGCTATGCAACAGAAGGCAAGCAACACGGTAAAAAAAAAAGGGAAGCAGTAGGAGGGGAATGGCAGGTGGAGCAGCACGGTGCTAGCGACGACAGACAGAAGAAGTTGCTGCAGTTCGAGGAAGCGGCAAGGTGTGATGTCAAGTAACGATGTTGGGTTGGGTAGCAGGTAGCATGGCAGGCGAAACCATGGCAGAACGCGTGGGGATTTGGCAGAGTTCCGATAGTGAAGGATTTGCTACAGCAGACATGGGACGCGGGTGAGCATTTGGTAGTAGGTGAGGCAGGCAAGGCAGGGTGGTCCACAAGCTTAGCTTTTCTTTTCTGATCATGATGCATGCCTGAGGTGCAGGAACGGCAGGAGACGCAGGTACTAGACGCGGTGAGCGTGTCTCCAGAACAAGACAATGGCAGGTTGGCAACAGCAAGGGACAGCGACAATGAAAGGGTTTCAGTAGCATGCTGGGCCAAAGGCTGAGAGGGTTTCAATACCACAGACAGGTGAAGTGCAAAGCAATGCAATGGACAGGATGGTGAGCAGCACTGGTCTACTAAGAGATCACTGGTATTGTCTGATTGACAGTGAAAGTTATCTCAGGTTGATGATGGGAACACTACTTTGAGTTTGATATTGCGGTTAATAGCGGTTAAAACTAGGTTTTGTTATTGTGTAGGAGAAGGCCCCGTTTACGGGCGACGATGTTGGTGTCAACACTCTTGTGTACAATTTTTTGTTGAACCACTAAATGCGTTAAGAGTTTTGGTTGCAATTTTGCAGTGGTTGTGTTTAGTTGGCAGATACGCTTCTCAAAAGCTGTACCTTAACCATCAATCCTAAACTGTACATGCCTTTGTCTTCTAATTCATGGTAAGGGTTGGTAGCCAAGTGGATCTGATCTCTTTGTTTTGCTAGCCATATATGTCCATTCCATTCTGATTCGCTAGTACTCGAAACTCATTACCCCTGTTGTAGCCATTTTATTTTATCACTTTTTCACAAATACTGTTGCGCATTCACACCATAGTGGTCGCCTGGTAGGGCAGGCGCCTTTTTAGAAAGAACACGTTAAAGGGCAATCATATCCCCCATCCCCCGCCAAAAAAGTTTTTCCTTGAACAAATAAGTCATAATTAATGTGGGTCTCTCTTTCATGCATTTTGTGTGTTAAACGTGTTAAATTTCAGCAATCTAGAGCTTTTGTTCCTTGCTTTTTACGTCATCACTTCACTTAACCAATGAAGCACCAGGCCAACTCTTCATCTGCATTATCATTCGGAAAAAATAAACAGAAAGCAATTTGAAAAAAAGGTCATTTAATGTCGTGGCTAATATCTGACGTAGATTTGACTATGAAGAGAGATAGAAAATTACATAAATCGATAGCATAACAAGCTTAAAGAATGACGATATTATAAATGGTTACACTACCAATGTTGCTATTCTTGGAATGAATAAATGGGTTTCTAATGATTCTAGTCCCACAACATCAAACACAAATCAAGGGGGAGCCAATAGAAATCATCGCAAGCGTAGAAATTGGACAAGATGAAGCACCATCTGTGATAGTATTGATTAACTGCTCTCTCCCAGTTGATTAGCTACCACAGAAAGCTTACTTCACCGAAACAGCAAGCAAGCATTATGCATTTTGTGCAAGCATATTTACACAGACTAAATCTAGATATGTAGACTCAGACAGCAAAAGCTGCCAACCCACTTCTGAAGACTAGGAGAACATTAAAAGTTATTGTTGGATGAATGGCATTTCAAGGTCTAAAAGTGTCATAGTGGGCAATCTGTTAATGAGAAATTTTATACATGGAAGAATGATAGATGTTATGGATCTCCATCATGAGCCTCAATGCTTATTCTGTTATATGGGTTAATCTCTGTGAGTGGTTGTACCCATGCTTTCAAAATACTGGTCCTCAAAGAATGGCAGATGTTAAAGATCATCACTGGAGCTTCAACATATCCTTCCAAGTGGGTCTAGGGAGCCATAGATGAGTGAAAGCTTAACCTCTTTGAGCAACTATGTCAAGGCTTGAACCTACATCTTCCAACTTGGACAAGTACCTTACCATCACTTCAAAATGAGAGTCTCTCTGAAAGAATGACATGCATGTTGCAAAAATTTAATCTCAAACAGTTCTTCCTGATATATATATCATATTTTTAATAAGATTTTGAGCATTAGTTGGGGTGGAGGACAGCAGGAATCAACATTAGGCAAGAAGTTGCCAACCTCTAACTTTTTAGTTGGGACCATATTAATTTTCATCATTAAAAAGCTTAGGTTGGGATAAGCATTGTGGTGCCTGTAAAGAAAGATGACGAAGACGGTTAGAAAGTTCAAGATTTTTTATTTTTTACCCACGTATTTTTGGTGCTTTGAAGATGCACAGTTACCTGTTTGTCAAAACCATTTCAATTTTGGTTCCTATTTCTTAAGCTAACCACTGCCACTTGTTATTATTAGTTCACATAAAAACACATTTTTATATGATAACCTTACTAAGACAGCAAAGTGGATGAGACTTAACAAAAGAGCTTCACATTACACAGTTACTGTACTGTTGAAGGATAGGTACCCCAGGGATTTGGGTGTTGAATTCTTAAAAAAATATTGATAATGAACTAAGAAAATTCATTGACACTGAGTAGACATTATTAAATATATATATATATGGAAAGAAAACGCTTTCCAATTTTAGAACTGTCTACTCAACGTATAAAACCTTACAATTGAAACTTTTAAAAAAATGAAGAAAATTAATTGTTAGTAGAGAAGAAGGTCTCAATTCTAACAAGATTTACATCACTTTTAATATCTATACTTGAACTTAAAATAGCAAAAGGATTTTAGATAGAGAATTGATGCTTAATATCAATATTTGTATTAAAGCAAAAAAGTAGTGGCACTTGTAGAAAATCTTCAACTCTTCTCTTGTTATTGATCTTATGTCAAGAATCTTCACCATCAACTGCAACCTTGTTGTCAATACTAATTTAAATCTTTGAGTTAGTAATCTTCTTGTCCGACAAAGAAAACTTTTCCTTACAAGTTATCTATTTAAGGTGCTTAATACTTTCTCTAATAATAGTAAAATTATACATGGGAGCTTTTGTCTTCTCTAAATTCTCTATTTCTATTTGAACATTTTTATATTTGACATTAACTTATTTTTTATATCTTTAACTTTATATTATTTTTCCTATTTTCAACTATGATTTACTGTATTGTAAGCCTTTTTTCTCATGCTTTACCGTATTTGTTTGCCTTTTTTCTGGTTGGCATAAAACATGAAAGACATTACTGGCTTAGAGGCAGTGTAAAACAAAAAAAATCCGCATTAACTGTGACAAAAACAAAACAAAGAAGGTCCACGCAATCATGACCATGAAGATGAAGCTTAGAAAGTTGAGTTTTTTTTAATATTAAAGAAATTACTCTTAATTATTGTGGATCTCCTTCCTACTTACATTTTCTGCGTTAAACATGTTAAACTGGAGAGTTTATGATGCTCACTTTTACAACAAAGCATAGACCAACCCTTGATTTTTCCCATCATGCATGTCTTGGTCAAACTGATAAGAAATAAATATTAGAAAAGTTAAAAAGATCGCCGATGTTGTGCCTTTTCTCTTTGCTAGCTTTGGCTCCAAAGCAATCGAAAAAGAGACCCAAATTTATAGGATAAAGCTTTAATAATGATGATAATGTTGTTTTTTTCTTAAAAACAAGTCCAAATACTGGGGACAAAAGCTTATATTATGATGCTGCTTTTCTTTCAATGAATTAATTGGTTTTTTTCTTTTTTAATGTGCCAGTGCTTTGCACAGCCACATCCACTAACAAAATTTTTAAGTGGTAAAAAAAGGATGAAATGGAGCACCATCACAGCCCGACCTCTCTCACAATTCATTACCTCCTTGACTCCACTGAAAAAGCAAGCAAGCGTCAGCATGCATTTTTTGCAGAGTTTTTGCACAAAAAAATGAATAAAAAAGCTTGGCAATCACGAGACGAATCTCGACACGGCAATGGAATCAGATACAGCAACAGCAAAAGCTGCATAACATTAAAATTCATAGTGGAGGAGAATCTGATCATAACACTCAACTGGTCAATGTATCTATTTGATAAAGACTAAAGTGTGCGTTGGGTTGCGGGAAGAATGTTAAATTAAGATATTGAAAGTCATAGTGGACTGTCTGATACGAGGGTAAGAAACTAAGAATAACCCGCATATGACGCAGACATTTATTTTTTAAGAAAACGTCTCCAGAGTGTTTTGCTTAAATAGACGAATCAATATATGCTCTTATAACTACAAGTTTATAATCATCCGATGCTCACTCATGAATAGGACATTTTATTGATGTTAGAAGTGTACCTGCCATTATCTCTTTGACCAATGAAATCACTATTTTTGTTATCAATTTCAACCAGATGTCCAGTAATTTCACCGTACACCATACTTAAAATTCATTTTAGGAAATGCTAAAAAACAATTTTTGCATATGCAAATTGATTTTGCCACCATTTCCTACCAATTAATCATTTTTTCCAGCTATGAATGGTACAATAATTTATTTTATTTTATTTTATGTTTCATTTTCTTCAATGGTTTTCAGTTTGGTGAAATTAGAGCAAAACGTGTTAGTACAGGGCCAGTGACCTCCGATTGCAACTTTGTACGAGCTAATGTTGGTCACTACAGAAGTATAAAATTTGATGATGGATGAGCTAGCTTAATAAAATTGACATGCATTCTGTGTAAGCAGGATAAAATTGTTAAATATTTGGTTGAAACTGGAAAAAAAAAACCCTGAATTTAATAACAGATAAGTGGTAAGCCTCATGGGCCCTAATTTGCTGCTTCAAGTAAGGATTTCTTTCTTGAAGTCACGAATAAATTCAAGCCATTACAATGATGTCGAACAACCTACGCAATAAACATGAACATGAGTTATTTAATTAAGTTAACCAAATCGCTTTTAATAAATGTTGATCTACGCTCCATCTGTGCGATTTCCCTGTAAAAACATGAGTGTTTATCGTGCTCACTTTTTTCCAACGAAGCAAAGACCAACCCTTCATCCCGATCATGCATGTCTTGCTGAAACCTCTGAGAAATAAACCTATATAAAATGTTTTAAAAATAAAAAATAAAAATAAAAACCTTTACTGATACTGTGGCTGTCCTCTTTGGCTCCAAAGAAGAGCAACCTGAATTGATAGGATAAAGCTTAAAGAACAATTGCTTTTCTGGTCCATTAAATTAGCTATTTTTTATAACAATTTTGTTAAAATCGAAAGCAGTTTTGCTAAAGTGTAAAGCAATTTCAGTTAAACAGATACTAATTTGCTTCCAAATCAATATCAATTTTGCTAAGATCCAACAGAAATACAGAGGAAAAATGGGAGGTGCTGGGAGCAGGAAAACGGTGGGGGCATTGCGGCCATGGATGCTGGTCTGCTGGGCAGCGGATCGAGGCTAGGGCTGCACGGGGGGAGTCCGGAGGACAGGTTGGGACCATGAGGAACATTGATGACAGCATGGCTGTGGATGTGAAGGAGCCGACGGGGGAGTCTATTGTGCAGGCAAGAGGGAAGGCGGGTTTTGAGGCTTGCTCACAGGAGGGGGGATGATGCAGTTTAAGGTGGGATGCCCACCGGAGGAAGTGTTGTAGGTGCTGAAGCTGTGTTTGTTGGGCAAGTTTGTGTTGGAGGGCATGAAAACGGATCTTATTAGGTGGTGCTGGGGTAAGGTGGCTTGAGGGTTGGAAGATCCGAGGGTGCCAAGTCTCACGGACAATGGATAGAGAATGCATACTGTTGGGGGGATTGAGGTTTTATGGGGCCCAAGGTTTGGAGCTTGCACCGTGGTGGCCAAGTGCACATCCAGATGCAAATCTTTTTGATAGGGAGTTTTGGACATTTGGTTTTCTGACGTCGTTGGTCAATCTATTTGGTAATTTTATCAAATTTGGCACCTTCACTACATCAATAGACAGAATGGGATACACTTGTTTCTATGTATTGCGATTGTGGGGGTCTGAGGATTGTGTTAGTGAAGTGGTTTTGGACATGGACTCCAGTGAAGAGCAAATAAGAGTTCAGTTAGAGAATCTATCAATGGTGAACCAAGGGCAGAAGGAAATGTCTGCGGTTGCATGTGCAACCTGTGGAAAGGGACATTCAATGAAGGATTGCCAAGTCATGATGAAGGAACTACCACCCAAGCTACAGTGTGGGTGAAACCTAGTTGGGAAAAAAGGACACATGGTTAAGATGGTGCTGCAGGGAGCCTAGGAGAAGGAGGGGCTCAAGGGGCCAACAAATGACAAAGGAGTAATGGGACCGCTCAAGAAGGCTTGGGACTTGCAACTAGTGCAAGATCTTGTGGTGGAGGTGATAGAAGTGCTAACAGAGGGGGGGAAGCATGGTTGGTGGGGTTGTGGTGTCCGAGGTGGAGGGGGAGGTAGCATGGTCCCCTTACACTCCCAGGGGCACACCAACATCCATGTCGAAGGTGTAGAATATGGAGTTGTCCCCTTTGGCGGACTGGATGATGCTGGGTAGAGGATTCTCCCGATTGAAGGCTGTAGACCTGCCTACAACTAAATTGAGGTTGGGGTAGATGTGGAGTGCTCGATGGGAAGTAAGGTGGACTAGCCAAATGCGTTGGCAATAAGGAAGAAGATGATGCAACTAGATATAGACCTGGGGATGTAGAGGACTCTGAAGGAGGTGTATCACAGACGAATGTCAATTTCTCCATGAAGATCCTCTCCTGAAATTGCAGGGGACAAGGTACCCCGTACAAGAGAAATAACTTTAAAACGATGGTTTAAAATGAGAGATGTGACATGGTGTGCTTGCAAGAGACAAAGCTACAGGCGGCTAAGGTATGTTTGATGCAGTGGGAGGGTTGGAATCTGCTAATTGTTCCATGTAAGGGATGTGCGAGGGCTAGCTATTCTGTCGAAGCTCCTAATGGTTTTGGTGGACGACTCTTAGTGGACCTAGACTGCTCAACTAACCCAGGAACATGTCTGGTTAACTAATGTCTACAAGGCGCAAAGTTGGGAAGTGAGGTTGTAAGAGTTGAAGCGGGTGGCATAGGTGGTCCTAGATGTGGATAGATGGATGCTTATTGATGACTTCAACCAACGTCTAGCGGATAATGCAGATAATGCGGATCCACCTAAAAGTGCAGAGTTTACTGAATTTCTTCAGGACCATAGTCTAGCGAACTTGGACATTGAAGGCTACAAATTCACATAGACCAATAGAAGACAAGGGTCAGGTTAGGTTCAGTCTAGGATTGATAGGGTGTGGATGAGTACGAGGTTATTACTAGAACTAGATGTGCAAGTTTCGAGAGAGGGGTGGCAAGCGTCCGATCAGAGATCCATCTTGTGTCATCTTGGTCCTAGACAAAATCAAGCTCCTAAACCTTTCAAGCTTGAACATACATGATTGAGCAAACCTGAATGTACATCGTTGAGCAAACCTTGGTTGTGCCCGCTGGTGTGAGAAATTTGGCTGATTTACTCCAAGGTCCACGAGCTGAGGGATTTTCTAAAAAGGGGGTTGAAGTTGCTGAAACAAAGAATTAAAGCCAAAACTTTAGAGGAAAAATATGGATTTAGGGCCTACATGGAGTGATTGAAGGTTAGGTTACAAGAAATACAAACATTGTAAGAAACTAGGGCCGACCTTGTAAATGAGGAGCAAGAGCTGCTCAAGGAGTTGTAGGAGCTAGATAAAGAGGAGGAAGCCTATTGGCAGCAATGGGCTCAGGGTTCCTGGCTACAAGACAGGGACTAAAACACCCGTTTCTTTTTGCAATAGCTAAAGGCAAGGGGACAACAAAGTAGAAACTTCATCATGTGGTTGCTAACGTAATGATAGATGGACAGTAGGTGGCTGAAGCACTGCAAATATATTGGGGAAATATATATGACACAAGAGATACGGAGAGAATTTCGATTCCAATGTAACAAATTATAACAGGCGATGACAACCAACAACTTATGAAACCTTTCACCAGACTAGAGCTGGCCACAACGTTGAGGTCAATGTAGACAAATAATGTGTCAGGGTCTGATGGGTGGCCTGTGGACTTTTTTAGGGAATTTGATGATATCTTGGAGGAAAATTTGTTGGACGCTTTCAATAGGATGCTAAGTTGACAATAAGTTTGTAGAGAAATTAGCTATTCATGGATTGTGTTATTGCCGAAAGTGATGAACCCTTCTACACCAACACACTTTAGATCCATCAGTGTATGTAACACTTTACTACAATTATTCTCAAAAGTGATTGTTTTTAGGTTGGCATCGCTAATGGGAAAGCTTGTAGGAGAACATTAGGTCCTATTGTTGCAAGAGATCCTGCACTTGTTCAGAAGGTCAGGATTCTCAAGCATGTGCACTAAGTTAGATATTACCAAAGCCTACGACAATGTGAGCTAGACGACATTGCAAGAGATTATGCTCCTTAAGGGTTTCAGTATTGAGTCTATGAAGCTTTGTATTCAAATGTAGAGTTCCAATGGGTACTCCTTCAATGTCGATGGGAGGCTATGAGGGTTCTAGGCATCATAGAGAGGGTTGTGGAAGGGTGATCCACTATCACCTCTGCTATTCATTTTCGTTATGAATTTGCTACAATCCTACTATGTTGCTAAGGTCCATTGCCTTGTTTCCCATTATGCTAATAATATGATTTGTTTTCCAGGGCAACAATGTCGTAGGTTGAGGCACTAAAGAGGGCATTATAAAGGATGGAGTTAGAACTTGGTCTCGCAATTAACAAGGAAAAGTCCACATCGCATTTTGCCAATACCATGGGGTCAATGGATGCAAGTATTGGGCATCCTACCTAGTCAGCCGCACAATTCTTATTTGGGATGCCAATCAAAGATTGGCTTCTTAAGCGTACGTGGTTGGGGCTAGTGAAGAGATTGAGAATGAAGACAATGCATTGGAGTAATAGGATTCTATCTCAAAAGGGTAAGATGTTGTTGGCCTTGATGGTGCTAATGGCTACAACCAAATACACGACATCTATGGTAATCTTGTCGATCAAAGTGGTTTAGAAATTTGATCAAATCATTCAATAGTTTGTTTGGTCAAGAGGCAAAGGGGGAAAGAAACTCCACTTGGTTTGTTGGAAGTTGACAACATGTTCAAGGTTGGCAAGGAGAATCGGGTTGCTAACTTTCCTAGATGAGATCAAGCTGGGTATGCAACACCTAGTAAACAAACTCCTGGTGTAGGAGGGGGGACAGGTGCCATGGGTGAGACTATTGCAACAAAAGTACCAAAGATGGAAGGTTGACACTAGGAGCTCACACCTATCAAAAAACATTTTCCAACATGTGTAGAGAATGGAAGCTAAGGCACTGCTGGGTAAACCTTCGTCAGAGGTGGTCAAGAGTCTGTACCCACCAGAGGTAAGGTGGAATGAGCTTTGGAAGGGAAGATTGCCTGAAAAGATCAAGGCTTTCAGTTGGCTTATCCAACATAAAGCATTACCTATGCAGGCACTTTTAAGAGCGTAGGGAATCAACATCAACATTACTTGCCCCCTTTGCTTTACAACAACAAAGATGAGCACTTTATTTATCAATGTGAGTTCATGCAAGTAGTTTGGAGGGTGGATGAGATTGGAACCCTAATTATCAATGGTGATTTCAAAGCACTGGTTATTTTATGGTTCGATTGGAAGAGCAGGAATCATTTGATCTTTCAGGAGCAAAGGTTGCCTATGCCTTCTTCTATTGCTCTGGCTAGAGTTTATTTGTGGGCTGAAGTGAGTCACGACATGGGGTGGGGACCAAACTTTAAACTGGCTATCATGGAGTTCACGGAAGACGCATAGCTATGGCAAATGATTGAGAGAATGGGATGGGTAGGCATGCTCCAGCACATGGAAGGGAAGTCGGGCCTGCTGATAGACAGCTTCTTCAAAAACTAGGTTGAGGATGAAACTAGATTTAGGGGTAGATGGATTAGGATTACCGAGACAGCATTGGAGGAGGTACTGGGTGTGCCAGCGGTAAGGGAGCTTATTGCCCCAACGATCCATACTTAGATATATGCTATTGAGTTCTTTCAGCGTGTGATTCCACAAACAACTAGTGGACACATTTGTAGCAATAAGTTGGCAAGGGTGTGGCAGAATGTGGCAGTGTTCATTGATAGAACTTTGTGCAATCCAAGTTCCCTCATAGACTTGTGGAAGTGCATTTTGCATTTCTACAGTGAATCAAGCATGATATCCGAATTAACCTCCCTCATTTCTTTCTAGACTCGCTAAAACGAAAGTGGCCTAGGTAGCACTCGAGGGTGATTTTGGCTCTGTGGAGGTCAAGGCAGATGGAACTTCCGACATAGTTAAGGATGGAGCCCATCTTGGTTTATTAGAGGTGACATTGGCAAACCACGTCTAGGCCTCAACTCTTGGCAGAGCAATGGGAAAGGACAAGAGGGGATGTGGCGTCCAACAATAATGCTCGAGCTAAGGGGCACGGGGTTTCAACTGGGGTGCAACAGTCTTTGGATACACATTCAACAGACAAGATGGAAGAGATGTGTCAATGCATAGCTGAGCAGGTGAGGAGGGATGAGAGGGCGGCATGGCAATCTCGATGGAAGGAGATGCAAGCAACGGTTCAAAGGGAGGTGAACATCCAATAGGTGAGAGACCGGCAGCTCATGGAGGACCTATTTAAATGGCATAGCACAAAGTGCATGTAGGTGGTGGAAACACATAAGAAGCAATGGGAGAGTTGCTAATTCCAGGGGCTTCAAAGGGTGTTGCTGGGGGCACATCCAATTATAGACAGGATTGCAAACCAAGGTGTAGGGCTAGGGGTTTCAACGGAGCTAGAGCAAATGGCAATGTCGAAGACATCCCATGCGAAGACATTGGGGATAGAGGACGGGATTGTGGGGGCCAACTTGGCAAGGAACCTAAAAGGGTAATTTTGTTTGGGTAGGTGATGTAGGGATGTCTAGGTGGTGCCAAAGTTAGTTGGTTGAATTTAGGTTTGGCATCTGGTTGGGGTTTTTTGGGGGGAGGGTGTGTGGTTGGGTTCTTGGTGAGTGTGTGGGCTCCAGCTTGGGTTCATTGCCGCTTTACATATATTTTTTCTTAAATTAATGCATCTCGACTTATTCTCAAAAAAAAAAATATCGATTTTGCTCAAAATACAGCTCAAATTTGCTTTTGGATGTAGTCAATTTCATTCCCAACTAAAAACATAAATTTACCTAAAGTTGTAAAAGAAAAGATGTAAGTTTTAATAGATTTGAAAGCTTTCTTGTACTTTCGTAATTTTAGATAAAATTGTGTTTTCACTTGTGAGTGAAATTGAATGTATTAAATTTGTACCTTGAGTTAAATTGATTGCACCAGGAAGCAAATTTGAATTGTACTTTGAGCAGAATTAGTTTTTATTTAAATGAAATTGTTTTGCACTCTACCCAAATTACTTTCGTCGTTACCAAGATTGCTATTAAAATGGCCAAATTCAATTGACCAAAGGAATCTGTTGCTTTTTCTCTTAAAAGCAAATCCAGATCTTGGAAGGCAAAGGTTTAATTAATGATCCTGCTTTTCTTGTTGCGAATTAATCGTTTACTGTGCCAGTGCTTTGCACATCGCATCGACTGACAAATCATCAATGTGAGAAAACTGCATGACATGGCTCAGAACCATCAAAGCCAGAGTTCATGACTTCCTCCGTGCCAATCTGCTCATTACCCACAGCAAAAAAACGTTTACCGAAACGACAAGCAAGCATCGGCATACATTATGTGCGGAGTTTTGCATGGCAAACACGAAAGATTGATGGAATCTAGACACGTACACGGATTCATACAAAGCAAACTAGCAAAAGTTGCAAAACCCACGTCAGGAGACCAATCTGATCATGAAAATGATTCACCGTTAAGGTGCTCAATGTGACTAGGCGGTAAGATTAAAAGTTTCCAGCAGGTTGTGGAGAAAATGGAAGATCCTAGAAGCCAGAGTGAACAGTCTGATAAAGAAAATAATTTTTACATTTGGTTGTTGGGAAGAATAGCATAACGCAGAAATCAAGTTTATGAGCTTGGTTCCTTTTACCTGAACAGGCTAAAGCTTCAAAGTAAGGTTAAGTGATGCCATAACCATGAAAGAATCTTTTTGCTTGAACGAAAATTTACTATAACAAAAATCTAGTCAGCGACATCCCTGCAACATGACTATCCAGAAAATGAAGCATGATAAGCAACCATCAAAAAATCATGGGTAGGTCGGTGGAGTCTGACTCTGACTGTGTGGGGACACGTTTGCAACATTTCACGTGAAAGGCAAAATGAGCTGCTCCAACTCTAATCAAAAAATTTAATCCAAAAAGCTTCGTAGCCGCGGCACGCCACGTTTTCGTAATTTGCAAAAAACCATAAAATACATCTGATGCAGATGCGTGGAAAAACACACTACCTTGCCTCCATTGGCCTCGTAGGAATCCACCTGTAATCCGCCGTGAAAACAACCGTGTGTCTCTTCATACGCGGACCGAAGCTTCCATTTATATCAATTCCGGCTCACCGTAAAAACCCAAATCGATTTCTCTGTGACGGAGACTAACCATCCCGTCGCGATTCAGAAATAGGGGCGGAACAGGTACGGAAGAGGAAAAAACACACAAGAGCTCAGCAACAGCCTAGAAGCCAAAATTCTCATTGCTGTAGCAGATACAGATTCAGATTGCTGTTATAAACACACAAGTTTTAGAAACGAAGAAGTTGGGATCAGAAATGGTTGGGTTGCAGACAGCGTCCTCCAGAGAATGCAAGAATGAAGGGCCATCATGGGCATCTTTTGGATTGTTGGAGGTGCAGAATGTGTGTGATATGGATGAAGTAGTTGCCCACATGTGCAGAGTTTGTTCTAGGATTGAGAAGTCCAGCAATGGCTGCCTCAGTATTGCCCTGCTCAGGAGCCTTGATCGGCCACTGCTCGGCGTTTTTGTTGTCTGGACTGGCCCTGCAGGATCCAGGCCTAATTTCCCAGAGGTATGTATGCATTCGGAGAAATTTCGTTATTAAACAAATGCTTCTAACCCAAATTCAGGATCATGGCATGGAAGAATGTTTCAAAATGATTGAAATGGATGGAACTGTACAATTATTCTCAGTTTTGGGAAGAAAAGTTGGAGAATCCAATCAAACAATCGATTTGAAACATTCTTGAAAGTCATGATCCAAGGCCGAGAAAACAGTTCATTTAGGTTAACATTAGGGGTAAGAAAACTAGCTTTGTTTCATATTGCAAGAACAAAAAATTAGCAATCGATTTCCTTGTTTTGCTGCATCTGTTACTAATGGAGATTTCTGGGTTTGTTTTTGTTTGGTTCAGGCTTCAGCATTTACCCGAGGAATGAACCTGAAATACAGCATCAAAATCGTGGAATCGGGCTGGTTTGAACTGAGTTGCAGGGAAATCAGCAAAGATCATGCCTCATGTGCTCGGATTTCTCTGGGAGACATTGTTAGTGTGAGAAGAATGCTCACAGGAGGCATATCTGAGAGACAGAAGCTTCTTTCCTACTGTTGTCTTGCTGTTCTGAAATCTTATTTTGATAGACTCAAAGGAGTGCATTCCTACTCTTTCTATGAATCCATGAATGGTCTGCAGATTCTGGGCATTGCTGTGTGGGATAATCTTGAATCAGCCTCTGCTCTTGCCAAGAGCCATGACTGCAATCCTGCCATTCCTTTCTGGAAAGCTCTTGGGGCCAAGAAACTGTCTTTGGATATATTTCAGGTTGTGTATGTGACCCATGACAGTCCTTTTCTGTCAATCTATGACAATGGCTGCCCTGGGTTCCGGTTTTGATTGCAAACACTTGCAGAACAGTTTCATTGGATGCTGCAGTAAGCAGAGCAGATTCAGACCCAGTTGCAGATTTGAAGGATTTCATTTCATGGCATTCATTTGAATCTGAGCTTTCTTGATTGCTCTGCCTCTTTTCGTCTTCTTCTGGTGTGTGATTCTGGTGTGAAAATTGGGAAGTTGCAGTGGGAAGTAAAGCAATGATTTTGGAGCAGAAATGGCACTAAAGTTGGCCCAGGAAGTGGGGAAAATATGATTTCAGATTCAGAAGAGAAGAAATCGACAAAATCTCTTGGTCTGGCATATCCAGCCGGTTACCAATTCACTCAGCCTTGAAAATACTACCATTTCTCATTGGCCAGTTGCCTTTCTTCATACGCTACATGTTCATATAAATTTTGCATATTGGTACAGTAATATAAAAAGTGCTTGTTATATTGTGAACAGGTTACCAGGTTTATGCAAACGCCCTAATGTAACGCGGATGCTAGTTGTAAAGTGTAAGAGAAGTATTTATGTATTAAGAAAAACAGTAGATTGCTTCCTGAAGACTATATTTATAAATCATTATTCAAGCAGAGAAAGAAGATCCCGACGCGTTTAAAATTGAAGACGTCGTTGCTTGCTAATGGGAATGGGAAATTTTTTAGTTTTAAGCCACCCCTAAAAACTCAACAGCAGTTATAGTAAAAATTTCGTTAATTTACGGTACATTTTCGTCTTGTTTCTTACTATTGCATCAGGTTCTCTGATTAACGATGAGATTAAGGCTGGCATAGCAATAGTTTCATTCCATTGGAAAAGTATCAATATTTGAATAAGCTAGGTTGCAGAAACACAGTAAAGCTGAAATTTCTAGTATAGGGTTTTGGCTGTCAATAATGCTCAAATTTTGCATTTTAAAAAACACAGGTTCTAACATAAATGCTCAGTACATAGTTTCACATGTGATCCTTTCAGTTTAAAGTGAAGGAAAGAGAGATAATATGGTAAAAGCAGATATGGCTTAGGAACTAAATAGCGTTTTTCTTCTGTTTCTATACCTTTTTCGAAAAAGTTCAGCACTGCCAGTATCTAATGCTAAAACGTCTCAATGAGTTTGAATCTCTGTGACTTATAAAAAGCAAAGTTGCATGCCTTAAACATGAAGCTACGCAAGGAAAAACTAACCACACAGAAGAGTGTTTCATGCTGGATTACATGTATTGCCTTTTAAAATTGCTATTTTGACATTTACCTATATGCAATCAGTGTCGTATCAATTGCTGGAACAAAACTCTCCATGATTTTTAAAGGGTGGCAGATTACAGCCTAAATCAGAGCAGAGAAAAATCCGAAAATTTTTCAAGAGAAAGATTGGAGAAGATGAAAATCAAGGGAAAGATTCTCAAAACACAAGTTGAAATTGAAGAAAAAGCATGAGTAAGCAAAAGCTGTTCCATTTGTGTCAATGGATGGAGAACAGTACCAGGCAGCCAAAAAGGCCGAGAGTTTCTCATGTAACCAAAGCTACACACTGAAACCCAGCATAACCAGCATCATACATTTTTCAATGGCAAAGCAAACAACTACTATTGCTTATATTTAGCAGTATGTTGTCATGGTAGGTTGCTTCGGATTCATGTCCATCAAAATTTCTGCATATACTGTAAAAATTCCTAAATATAAAAAGAAAATCATGAGTATCAAATTCTAAGTATAATGCAGTGCGAAGACGACAAGGAGCACGAACAAGCTTGTTGAAAAATAAACATAAGAGTATCAAATTACAAGTATAGTGCAGTGAAAGGACGTCAACGAACAAGCTTATTTTGTCTTGAATCGTGATAATAATAAGATTTTTAAATTTCTCCTTCATGAGTTAAAAGGTAAAGATGTAAATATCTTATTTAGTGAATGTAATTTATTGGCTTTAAAAGCAGAAGCATTGTGTTCATTACATATATTTCAAAGCAAAGCAAATTTTCTGAAGTAGTTCTTGAGGATTCACAAGATCATGGTTAGTATTTTTAAGAAATGCAATGACTGAAAAATTGGAATATCTCTTAGAAGAACTCTTAACAAATTCATAAGCATGTTTACTATCTAGTCAAGCAAAAGGTTTTAACACAGATGTGGTCTAATATAGAAGGCAACAAACAATTTTATATACTTAGTTACTATTTCAATTAAGTACATGACTATTAAGCTTTGCTCAAGTTTTCATCATCTTTGAATTGAAAATTAAAAATGAATTCAACTCCCCTAAGAAGAGCATATTTGTAAGTTGTGCAAGTCAAAAGCACTTGAAGATGAGTTACATGTGTTTCCTTTTTGTGTTTTGACTACATATTGGAGACGTTGTAATGTTATAGAAAAAAACCTTGTATGACTTGTTTTTGCTACCTTCCATTAGTGCTAGGTCAATTTGTAGAATCCATCTTTATTTTTCATTAGTTTTCATGAAAATGTAATATCTATCCACTAGATCTTATAGGTTAAAAAGTGTGATTCAATTTCAATTTTAATTTCAGAAACTTGTTTGATCAAAATTTAGCTTCTCAAAATAAAGTCAATGTGCACTCCCTTTATAATTAAAAACTAAATAATGCCCATCATATCAAAGCCCTAATCATGCCATCAAAATTTTGCTATTAAAAATTAACAAATTTTTAATAACACTTGCCACTAAAAAGACCTTTTATTATATGCACTCACTGAACATTTCAAGATGTATAAAACATTTGCTATAAATAAGATAACCTTTACGGTCTATTAGATTCTCTATTCCAAATCTCTTACATTCCTTCTTTTTCAAGGGACAACAAATGGTTCAGAATATTATAAAAATTTCTTGATTAAAGTGTAAACTTCTTTTAACATGATTTATTCTTATTATCAAGTTATAAAAGTAAGAAATCAATTTCCTATCCAAACGGAAAAGTGTAATAAAATAGAAATAAATAAGTTAAATTATTTAACATATCAAATCGTTCATGCTGAATCAGGTGGTTAGGTCATTTCCTAACAGATTTGTAGACAAAAAGTTCACCATTCAAATAATCCTCGAAAGCACCTTTATATTCCATGTAAATTCTACATCGGTATATATTGAAATTTGTAAATTTGGGATCCAACGCCCCCAACATAGGCATAGATTGGTATGTTAAACGCACTGAAATCGCGACATTCAATTAAGACCTTGCACAATGTTCCAAGAATTTGTTCACATTTCTTCGAATACAGTTTTTTTGGGTGAAAGCAATCCTTAAGCAAGCAAGAAACTGAAGTTACGCTGCTTCAGGATTGTAAAGATTTCACAAACGTCATGAGGCTACAATCCTAATGTATCAGTGACAAGTTTATCCCTTTGGTTTTTACTGTAATACTCTCACTGTAAATGTTCCATAGTCTGTATATGCACTTGAAAAATTGCCTCCAAGATGGCATAGTCTGAATTTTAATGTCGAAATGCTTTGGTCCAAGAAAATCTGCCAGTCAATTGAGATCTTCTGGATGTGAGAACTGATTACCAGGTTTGCATATTCATTCTTCTGCAGCACAGTACATCGTAGAGAATTTGACAAAAGCCGAAGAAAATTCTCCTCTAACATCACAAAAATGCTATTTGACCTGTCTACCTATAACCTGTAACCTCACAAGCTTTAGCTTGTTATTTTAGTCTACCCTGCCATTAGTCAACATTTCAAAACTATGGTACTACTGAAACTCAAATTTAAGTCTAGCATAATTTCACAAAATGTACGAAACCTTTGCAATAAATAGGCCAATAAGAACAGATACAACCAGGATAATTAGCATCCATCTAGTCGCATGTACTCGCAATAAGCTGGAATTTGCAGCCGGATAAACATTAACCGACATAGTTTGATCGTCTGCAATATGTTTTGTGTTGCTCTCAATGATGCTAGGGGTCACAATACTTCTATTGCAATATGAAAAACTACTGTCACTGGCAGACGCGGTCGCACCCTCAAAAGTCAGTTCCTGGACAACAAGATTACATATATGTTCATATTGGGGTAACATTCTGCAGAAGTAAAAATGCTCATTGACAGACATAAATATATATTTGATATAAGCGTCTGGGAAAAGATCAACAAATGTATTAAAGAAAGCAGCAGCCTTTGTGATTCTTATTAGAGGCAATGGATAGTAGAAATAATAAAAAATAAAATAACACAAAACAAATGCAAACCACGTGAATCCGAAATTCACATTAATCCACACCTTAAAGGGCTTATACGTTTTTTTGAATAATTTTTGGAATACCGCTTATTTATGTATGCTACAAAACCCTATTCACGAGCTGCCTTAACCTTTTTCCATTGTTCAGCCTTGGTATGGAAACCATAGGTCACAGGTTTAATTCCAGTGGGCAACACTGAGTTATGGATTTAAAAGGGTCCCGTAAAATGAATTCTAAAATCTGAAACTGCTTTGTTTGACAGATCCATGAGGGTCTTAGTGAAAGCAAGTAAATTTCAAACACTGACATCAAAGGGCATGGACTGATTTTTGGCCCACCAAATACTATAGAATCAAAAGTCAATTAAAATATGGTCATTTTAAAACAAAAGATGAAATCAAGATGCTCAGGACATCACCAAGTACTTCCGTATCCCAAATATTTTTCCCTTGAGACTAAGTTGAGCTTTAACAATGGAAAAGATTAGAGAGAATTTTGTTAAGCTTATGACACGTACAGAGATGGTAGCATTGCTACCTTTAAAAAAGAACAAACAAACTAGCAAGCAAACACCGGAGTAAAGAAAATCAGGATGGACAGTGCATTGAAAAAATCACGAGAAAAAGCCTAATATTTGAAGTATTGATCAATGGACATTCATGTTCGACTTGATGGTCAGAAGTGACAATACATTGGCAAAGATCTTTCACGCTAGTATCTGGGAAAACAATCAGGTTGAAATCAACTAATTTCATGGGTTGATGAAATAAACCTATGTTGATGTCGGAATAATAAACCAATTCTGTGTTACCACCAAATTGATACACAATTTATCATTTTCACTCCTAAGCGGAAGACAAATCTAGCTGCAGATCAATAGAAACCATTGCTAATGAAGCCAGGATTGCTAATGAAGCCAGGGTCAGAGGGTCCAGCAGTTATGTAAAACCTGTGGACATAGTTATAAAACATATGAGAAGAAAATAGAAAATTGGGAAAAGGTTAAGAAGCAAGAAAGAATATTTGCCATTTAAACACACGGTAAGTTATTAAAGAGTAAACAAATAGGCTTGCACCCTGTGCACAACGGTTTTTTGAACATTGATCGTATTTAAGTAATAAGGTTAATAGTTAATAACATTTTGGTGTGTATTTATTTTATTGGATGAGTTTACCTTCTTTGGCATCGTAGAAACATGCAAAGATGACAATTCCTCACACTTAGCAATTCCTGGAATTACAGTTAGCTCATTTCTAAACAAAAGAAAGGAAATGCAAGGAGGTGGTTGATGGAAATTTTGCTATTTTGATTGTTAACAGCTTACAGAACAATCATAAGACAGAGAAAAGAGAAAAATTGCTATGCGCGGGAGATCGGGAACTGCAGAGGGTGAAGAAGAGGTCGGCAATGCTGGCGGTAGCGTTGCAGTGGGTGCAGTGTCCGATGTCCGACTCAGGACTGGAAGTGCAGGGTTTTCAAGGTTTGACGCTGATGGTGGAGTAACCGGATATGGAAGTGGGGCTCCTTGGTGACCTAGGATTGGGGGGATTGAGGCGTGTGAGCATAGTGAGGGTTCTATGTGTCTATACGTGAAAGCACCACCCACAGAGGGGCTCAGAACTGTTGAGTTGAGCCTGATTGGGAGGTTCGTGTCTACGGGAGCTAGTCCCAAGTCGGATTTGGTCAAGAAGTGGGTCATGGTGCATTGGGGTTTCGATCCCGTGGAGGTTCGCAGCCTTCCGAAGAATCTTCTACTTTTCACTTTTCAGGATACTGCAGATAGGGACAAGGTTCTAACAGGTGGCCCTTGGTTTTTTGGGGCGAAGGGACTGGCTCTAACTTAATTGGAGGATAGGAGGATACTGTGACCCGGATCTTTTCACCAAAGCTCCTATCTGGATTTGGGTATCTAGGATTCCATGGGAGTTCTAGACTATGGATTTTCTTAGAACCCTGGCCGGGTTCTTTTGTGAGTTCATTTCGTTGGACAAGTTCATGGGGTCCAAAGAGCGAATGGAATTTGCTTGTTTCTACATCTGGAGGTTGTTCTCATTGAAGGACTTGGTTAAGGAGGTCATCCTGGTCCTATCCTCAAGGAAGGAAAAAGTTGTCATCAACCCACTATGATACTTGTGGCAAACCAAGTCACTTGACAAAAGACTGAAGGGTGGGGCAAAAGCCACCTGGTAAGAAGACATCGGAAGAGAATTGGATGATTTTAACTCGCACGGGTAGGTCACTGCTGGCCCCTCAAACAGGGACAATTTCTCTGGGGCCAACTTCTCCAAGACAAGTGGGCAATGTGTCAAAGCTGCAGGAAAAGGGTAGTGTTGAACTAGAACAGTAAGGGAAGGAGAGCCTGGGGATGGTAGCGCAAGAGAAGGGTGGTGCCGTGTCAAGGCTCCAAGAGAGCTTGGATGGAACACCATTGAGGTCACCTGTGAAGCCGAGTTCCCTTGTGACCCCAAGGGGAGGATGCAGGCCGATAGGGGTGGAGCTGCCCCCACTTGGAAGTTGGGTGTCCGTGGCTACAATTGGACCTTTGTCGTCCATGGCTGAGATTGCCAAAAGGGATGTCAGCGGATGATGCCTTCCTAGTTTCGCTGAACTCCGGAAAAGTCAGTAGGCCACCAAGGTCAACATCTCAGTCCAAGAAAACACAATTAGAGATTAATTTGGGGATCCAAACATCAAAGGAGTTTACAAGAAACATGTTGCAAGCAAGACATGAGAATCCTCTCATGGAACTGCTTACAAGAAACATGTTGCAAGCAAGACATGAGAATCCTCTCATGGAACTGCAGGGGCTAGGGTACCTCCTATAAAAGAAATACCCTAAGAGATGGTGCGTAGGGAGAACTATGATATTGTCTACTTATAGGAAACCAAACTTCCGCAATAGGAAAGCCACTAACTTCAATGGCCAGGGTGGCAAACACAATTGGCTTTCTGTTGGGGGAGGGCCAAGGGACTGGCCTCCCTATCACAGAGGCCTTTTGAAGTTATAGACAGCTCCACCAGGAGCATTACAATTTTCCTAAGGGACATGGGCATTTGGCTCATGAATGTCTATGGCCCTCAACGTTGGGAAGAGCATATACAAGAATTGAACAAGATTGCTTCCCTGATTCAGGATAAACACCAATGGATTCTTGTGGGGGATTTCAATTAGAGGTTGTACAGTTGCAAGAAGTCTAGGGGTGGTGCCCAGGATCCTCCACGAGCTCAGATTTTTTCACAATTTCTGGCTGCCCAGGAGCTGGTGGACCTAGAGATCAAAGGCTACCAATACACAAGGAGTAATCAATGGAAGGGTAGCGACCTTGT
This sequence comes from Gnetum montanum, assembly GCA_015680685.1. NCBI lineage: Eukaryota > Viridiplantae > Streptophyta > Gnetopsida > Gnetales > Gnetaceae > Gnetum > Gnetum montanum. The sequence goes on along the minus strand of MNCI01029020.1, from coordinate 228,921 downwards.
TATGACAAGCATTAACAGGGTTTGGGTAAGCTCTCATTTCTTCTTGAGCCAAGGGTGGAGGTGAAAGGGAAAGAATGGATGTCATCTGATCATCATCCAATGCTATGCTATATTGGAGAAAGGGACCACGGATGGGCCACCCCCTTCAAGTTCAAATGTTTCTGGCTCAACAAACCATGGTTGCATCCCTTGGTGGAGAGCATTTGGGGCTCCTACTCTAAGAAGGTTGAGCCCAAGGATTTCCTTAAACAAGGTTTGAATAAGCTTAAGCGGGCACTACAAGTGAAGAATATGGAATATAAATTCTCATTCTGGTTCTCTAAAGAGGCCTTGCTCCACAAACTCTCGAATACTCAGGCAGAGCAAGACTTAGGGAGGGACCTAGGAAATGCAAAGTGGGGGGTTCTAGCTAAGCTTCAGTCCTTAGATGCAAAGGAAGAAGCATATTGGAGGCAGCAGGGCCATGCACAATGGCTGAAAGATGCAGACCGTAATACATGTTTTTTCTTTGCTACAACGAATTCTACTTGCTAGGCTAAGAGGATTCACAATCTCCTTGTTCAAGGATAGGAGATCACTAGAGATCAACAGATTGTGCAGGCTTTGTTAGATTATTGGTCTTGGATTTGGAGGTGTCAATAGGTGAACCTGATCTTGATTTCGATTGACACGGTCTTGAGTGTGGAGGATAACTGACATCTTTTAGAACCTTTTCCCAGAAGGGAGCTAGAGGAAGCACTGGGATCTATGAAGAAGGGAAAAGCACCAAGCCTAGATGGCTAGCCGGTAGAATTCTTTCAAGGGTGCAAACTTGTTGGATGCTTTCAATGTGATACTTCAGTGGCAACAAGTTCAAAAGGAGATTAACTAGTCTCGCATTGTGCTTGTCCCAAAATCAGACCAACCAATGGAGCCAACGCATTTCAGACCAATTGGTGTTTGCAACACTTTCCTTTGCCTTTTTTTCAAAATTGTTGGTTGACCAGTTGGTGTTGTTGATGCCATGCTTGGTGGGGCCCCAACAGGCTGGTTTTATCAAAGGCTATTACATCTAGGACCAAATTTTGCTAGTACAAGAGGTTCTACATTCTCTATGAAGCACGAAGTATCCTAGTATGTGCCTAAAACTTGACATTTCTATGGCTTATGATATGGTTTCGTGGAAGGCTCTGCAAGAAATTATGCTAAGGAAGGGATCTCATCTGGCCCTGGTTAATTTGTGTATCCATATCCAATCGTCAAGGGCTTTCTGTTTGGATTTAGGGGGGAAGCTGTGGGGATTTTTGTCCCCAAGGAGGGGGTTAAGACAGGGTGATCTGCTATCATTGTTCCTTTTTATTCTCATTATGGACACTATGCAAGCCTACTGTGAACTGGAGGGGGGGGCAAGGATTGGAAATTGCTGGAACTATATGCTTGGTCAAGCATTATGTGGATGACACTATCTTGTTTTCGAGGGTGACAATGCCTCAGGCAATGGCCGTTAACAAAGCACTCCAAAGAATGACAGGGGAAATTGGTTTGGAAATTAACCAAGGGAAGTCAATGGTTCACCTGTCTAACACTAATGGTAGGGTTAAGGGGTTGATTATGTAGCAATTGGGGGTCCTACCTAGTTCCAAGGATAACACTTGCCTTGGGCTACCATTGTATGACTAGCATAGGAGGAAGACGTGGACTCATTTTCTTGAACAGTTACACAAATGGGTGGATCGTTGGACTTGCCGATTTATGACTCGTGTGGGAAGAGCCTTATTAGTTTCCTCGATTCTTTCGGCCATGGTGAGGTATGTTGCATTGGTGGCCTTCCCCCCAATGGATGTGGTCACTAGAATTGATCAAATCATACGGACTTTCACTTGGTCTAGAGGAAAAGGGGGAGACCAAGTGCATTTGGTGAAATGGGACATGGTGGCGAGGGCCAAGAACACTAAGGGTTTGGGTATCTACAAATTCCAAGATACTCTTGACATAAGTTACCAAAGCCTACTCAATAGATTGGTAAGGCCTGCTCATTGCCTAGCACAATGGATCATCATTTTGGAACATAAGTACCAAAGATGGATTGTCAAGACAAATGACTCCCACGTCTAGCGCGCAATCTATCAACATGCCATTTCAATGAATCAATCAAGGATGATGGGCACCACCCAGAAACAATTGATTCAACATAGATATCCTGCAGTTCGGGGGTGGTAGGGTTTATGGAGAGGATTTTTGTCAAAAAAAATTAAATCATTCATTTGGTTAATTAATCACAACACTATTCCTGTCCAAGTGATTTTGGTGCATAGGGGAGTGAATCTAAACAGCACGTGTCTGCTCTACATGACTGCTCTACATGACGAGTGTGGAGATGGTGGCTCATTTTACTTACACCTACCCGTTCACCGACAAGGTGTTCCGGGTAGCCAATCTACAACAAAATTTGAATCTAAACGGCAATTCAACGGTGGCAACAATCCTATGGTCCCTATGGAATGCCATAAATTACTACATTTTCTAGGCAAAGCAGTTACTGCCGCTAGCGTAGATTGCGGCAAAAGGTTTCCATTTGTGGAAAGAGGTGTGGGTTGCTATGGGGGTAACGCTGACTTTTGAGTCACCCTATGATGGGTACCAGGAAAGTTCAGAGCTATGGCACCTGGTTATGCAGATTGGTTGGGCTAAGCTGCTCCCCTTATTATAGGGAGAGCCAAATTTGGAGTATGACAACTTTTATGTTAATTGGGAAGGAGATCGTACCCTATTCTAGGGGGTGCATATTTTGCTCACAGAAGAGTCGATTGCAGCATTGCTAGGTATGTCAATGGTGGGGGAGATCATCCCTGCCACAGGCCAAAGTCTTCATGATGCCAAGATGTTCTTCTCTGGGCCAATTCCCAAGACAGGGAGTGGGCAAGTTTTTAAGTCATCGTTGCCGATGTTGTGACACGCAATTGCTAACTTGGTGGAATGGTTTTTTGTCCAATCAGGTGATGCATCGAAATTGCAAGGCCTACATTTTAAAATTATGCAATGCCTGCAGCTAGGGCACATGATGAATTTACCTTGTTTTTTCTTGGATACGTTGCACCAACATTGGCAGGGCAAACATTCAGGGTTACTTCTCACACTTTGGAAGGAGGCCAAGTCCCTGCGTTACCCATTGAGGGGTAACCCTATCAAGATGGTGTACAATCGATGAAGGTCAGGAAGTGAGCCGCCGATGGTGGTGGAGTTGTGAAGCGACTTGGAGGAGTGGGGTATGGTAGAGTCAAGCCTCAGGCTCAATTTTAGGTTTCCTCTCTAAAGGAGCCTATGGCGAAATCGCTGTGAGGGATAGTGGACGTTGAGTCAAGCCTACATGGTGGCATCGATGCAACCACCACAGGTATTGGGGAAGTATCTTGGTCAAAGTCTCCATGGATGGAGGCTCTACTATTGGAGGTTACTAAGACCGCAGCAAGAGAGGAAAGGAGCCGTTGGGGAGAGCATATGGGCAAAACAAGAGGAGTCTTTCCAAAAGCAACTAGAGGAGACCGAACAACAATCTTTGGACATGGCGAGAGAGGAGGGCCGACAATGGGATCTAGTGTTGGAGGTGGAACTAAGGGCAACTATTAGAGCCCAGTTGCAAGAGGAGGCCTGTGAGCAAGAAAGGTGGGAACAAGAAGAATGGGAACTTAGGGAAAGGAAGGAGGAGGAGGAGGTGCAAATACACATAAGGCTTGATGTTGCACATGAGAATAGTGCACATACATGGCTGCAACAAGGGCACTGCCCTCACGTCATATTAAACATTGGGAGGAGTGGGCCATGGAGTGTGCTCCGCCAACATATTCAGCACTAGGGACGTGCGTTGCACCCAGATAGGGAGGGGCATCCGGAAGTTTGTGCCAAAATGGAGGCTACCTTCAAAGAGGCAACTACTTTTGTCGACTCAGAGAGGCACTAGGTTGTGCAGGATGCACATGGTCAAGAGGAAGTGATCTGTGCTTGTACTCACCTCCCTTTACGACTATAGTGTTGATGGGTGTTGGGGTTGGTTCCCATTTTTGCAGGATTTTTGTCTTTGTTAAGTTTGACTTTTAGCCTATATGGGGTATGTCAATTGTTTGGGATGCCTTAGCGCATTTTGGGCCATGTCACTGGTTTGTTAGGGCATGAAGTTTTGTGGGGGGGGGTGGTGGGTTTTGGGTTCATCACTTACCCCCCACAGCTTTTTGTTGATACTAGGGGTATAACCCCTACGCAGGATTGAGAGTGATAGACATTTTGGTGTTGGGGTGGCAATTCACCCCTTGTTATCTTGCTTGTTTCTCCCTCCTAGTTTTCTGCTGGGTAGGGATGTGATGTACATATCAGCTGTAATTCCTTTTTTCTATAAATACACCCGAACTTTCTTCCAAAAAAAAAACAGCTTACAGAACAAATTAAAATTAATAAAGTAAATGAAAATACAGTGTGTCTAGTCAAAAATTAATCATAACTAGTTTCTTGCATTCCACTATTTAACTCCATGGCATACCACCTTGTATAAAGAAGGCATGTTACATGACAAACCATTTTAATCACTTGGTATGGATATTGTTAATTACTGCCAAATGGGAAAAGTTTTTGTCCATGATTTTAATGCTAGTATTGGTCTTAAACAAATTCCCACTATGCATTGGAATTCTCAAGGCCCTTGAAACATGAGATCAATACAGATTGGAATAGATCTTCTATAGACGAGCTTCAATCACAAAGAAAAACAATTATTAGAGTGAAGACAGACCCTAGATCTTATCGTTCCAAATGACATCAACAAACGTCCAAATTTAGGTGGCTTCACTTTTGCAAGTTCAGTCAATACTATGACACAATCGAATTTGGGTATGTGGTAAAAATTTGCGTTGAGGCTATGGTGTCAGGTAGACAGCTAGCCATAAAACAATCATAATCAAATCCTTCACCTACCTTAACAGATCATCAGTCCATATTGATGGGATAAAGGCACCATGATGATGATAATGAGAACTTTTGCAAGTTCACAAGGCCATCCTAGTATCAATTTTTTAATCACTAGTCTTGGAAATTTGTCAACAATTCAACAATTAAGTATATGTGATGCTCTAGTTTAATTTACACATCAGTCTTGTTCTTGCACCTAAATTTCAAAATCCTAACTTCTGCCAAAGACAATTTTATTACAGAATAAATGAAGACGTTTAAGTTTCAGTTTCAAGCTGAAACTGAAAAAAGGGAATTCTGATAGAAATCTAGTGGTCCCTTTGTTCGCTACTGCCCAGCACGTGTCAAAGGAACATTCTGCAAGCAACAATTAATGGTTTTGACAACAAATGTAGGAAGCAAGATTATGTCTGAATTTCCATAAATCATCAGAGAGTGAAATTATATAGAAATTTCATTAGAAAGAAGAAGAGACAATTTATTAGAAAAAGACAAGTTGAATTATGGAAATTATAGTAAAGTAGACAAAGACCAGAATATAATTTCTCTTTCCAAGATGATTAAAACTTCTACCAAACCTTATTTGCGGAAAGAAAGATATGGAACATTAAATTACTAACAACAAACTCTCTCAATCATGTGATGTTGTTGCAGATCTTTGAAACCTTTCTTCTAGAAAAGAAACTTATGTAGAAGACCTATGTGCAGACCTCTTGTTTGGAGGGAAATTTGGCACAAATTAGTCTCCATTGGAATTTGGTTTGGACAATGATGGTGCAGTAACAAGGTAGTTCTCCACTTAAGAAAAGGTTCCAAGTCTGATGTTAATAACCAGAGATTGATTGTAATCAACATCTTTGCCAAGCTCCTAGAAAATATTTTTCAATGGAAGATCAGCGAATGCAAAAGGGAAAATCAACTGCATGCACTATCTCAAGCTGATTTTAGACAACACCACTCTACTATTGATCATTTTGTTACATAAAATACCTCCTTAAAAAAAGAAGGAAAAAAGAAAAAGCTCAAATAAAAGAACATCTATTTGCTTTGTGGACTTCTCCAAAGCTTATGATTCTATCCAAAAAAAATACAAACAAATTTTGGTAGCACCTACACAACATCATGACTGCAACAGCATTGATATCTGCAATTCAAAAGCTTTACTGAGAGGCTCACATCCAACTCAAATATCTTCACTCCCAAGAAAGTGTCCTCTTTTGTAGCTCTATTGGAATGAAACAAGGTTGTCCTTACTCTTCTACATTGCTTGAAATTTTCATTTATGCATTATAAGTCTGGATGAAAGAGGCTCTATCTAATTATTCAATTTCAATAAAGAATCATCCTTCTTATTTTTGCTGATTGTGTTATTTATTTTCAAAATCTAGCAAGGGCTTGCAGCCATGAAAGTATGTTCAAAAAATCACAATTATGGTGTGGCACATGGCACACTTACTATTTTGAATTCTTTCAAAATAGGAAATGTGGCAATTGACATCATTCAATGTTATGAATAGTTAGGTTTGGCATAGTTTTAACAACTTTGAATGGGATATATGTGTTAACCAAAATCAATGGTGCAATGAAAGCCCTCTATACACTAAAAATAATTACAAAGAAAAATCAATTCCCTTGGGATATCCAGAAATAACTTTGCCTCGCAATTATTCAACCAATTATCTTATATGGACGTGTTGCTTGGGGTCCTAAGCTATCAGCAAAGCACTGGTAAAAGTTGCAAGTTTTAAAACAGTATCTGTTAAACAAGGTTTAAACAACAAACACAATATGACATCTTACTATTAGAAGTTGATTTGCTACCAATGAAAGTAGAGGTTGTTTGTCAATTTGTACCATATGTCTACGTTCTTTCTAATTTACTAATTGATGAACTCTACAAAGGTAAAGCATGCAACCCGGGAGGAACGTTGGTCCCACAAGGGTATGTTGTGCCTTCATAAATGAAGTATGAACAAGCAAATTTTTTGTTGGATTTGTTTAATTACCAGACAAAAGGCAGTACAAAAATGTTGGGAAAACGCTGAAAGAAATTACCAATTTTATAAGAATGATATTAAGGGAGGCATCATTGGTAATGTAGCTTATTTAACTACTGGACTCCCTTAACGTTTGTGGACTCAACTTGGTAAGGCAAGAATGCCATCCCATTATTTCACAATTCAAAATGACTTAAAATTCCATAGGCAGAATAGACCTATCATCTTTGTTATTAAAATGTTATTGAAGATGAATATCATATCTTTCAACACACCTTAATAAATCATATTCAAATGAAATCATATCTAGCTTTGTTTCAGAAGCTTACAAAGTTAGTTGGTAACTTTGTGTATAAATTCTTCAAGTACGTTCCCTGTATGTTTCAACTGTTGCATATATCCCCAATGTCTTTGGACGTAATAAAAATTTTCAAACTTTTCAAGTTTCCAGTTTTCAGTTTTCATAATGTTGGGCTACCAGTTTCTAATAGTCACCCCAATTTTTCTCTCGTAATTAAATACTAGATTAATGTTGTGGGTGTTTGTTTTCTCATCATCCCCTCAAAGCCATGGGGAAATCACATTACACAATTCACCTCCCTTCTCCTTTAGAAGAAAGGACATTTTTGGATGCGCCAAATTTGAATGCATAAATTTATCATATGCAAAACCATTTTGAGTGCCTTCTGAATAGCATGTGACAAATTATGAAATCAAAGAAAGACAATCTAATTAATACTTATTGTGGTTTCTATGTGATTTCTATGATAATATCAAGATAGGCATCCATTTAAAATCCAACCTAATATGAAATACTTTCCAAGCATCAAAAAGCGAAATAGAACAAAGCAGAAAATAAGACCTGTTCTGGTACGTTGCTCTCTACTGAATAAGACTGCTCTTGAAGCCCAGGTAACTGAACATTCAAACCATATTTATTTAAAACAATCTTGAGGCTTTGTAACTTTCTGCTAAGGATCTCTTCATTTTCCTTGGATTTCTCTAGATCATTTTTATATTTTGAAATGAGAACTTCTTTTTCTTTTTCCCTTTCCAAGTAATTTCTTTCCAAACCATGATTTGTATTAACCAAAATGGAGACCTGAGAATAATAACGACAGATAAGTTCTATGCACAAGTAATAATCCAAAAAGTATACCAGAGAACCAAGCAACATCATTCTATATTAGAATTTGAATGCTAATTTAACCTGGAAAGCAATTGCCACTGTTGTGAACATGCATATTTGGAGGCAGAAATATTTCAAAGATCAACATTGTCAAATGTAAGAAAATAAGGATACTCAAAATGTTTTTAAAAAATTCAATGCAATAAACTTACTTTGGCCAAGAGGCCTACTGCCAATCTACTGCTAATCATAATCCTGTAATGTGTAATGCTACATTATATTTCATATATACTGAATTAAAGACCTTATTCTTGTAGCACTAAATTATATTTCATCCATAACCCTCTACAGCGCCAATAATCTAATGCTAAATAATATTTCTCAAATCTTTCATCCTATATTAGACACAAATTTGTTAGACTTGATCCTATAATTTGATTTCTCGAAAAGGGAAAAGATTCTCTTATCCACATTATAGATATACATCATAAATATATAGCTAAACTAGTGATAATGCTTCCTGCAATCTATTCTGGTAAAATATCTTATGGTATTGCTTCCTGCAATCATTTTTTTTACTCAAAATAAGACATCAACGGCATATAAAGTGAACAGGATTTTTGACTCTCGCTAATTGTATATTTCTACCTGGTCATTAAATTAATTTCATTTCCCAAGCTTTTGTCTTTACTTGTATCACAGGACTCAAAATCACTTCAGTGAAGAATAAATGAGCATTATAATTTAGTTAAGTGTACCTCAACATTGTGAATGATAAAGTGGGTGACGCTTGACTTCAAGGGTACTGCATTCTAAATATAATTCTTAGGTTCAAGGTTCAAGTTTGCACATACCACACCATTAAAATATATGTTTAGGATGGCATCAGACAGACAACCACCCATATAAACTATCGTTAAATCACCCATCTATAGTTGAATGAGTAAATAAACCGTGGCAAAGCCTCCGCAATTCTAAGCTACAATAAGTCTTAGCCCCTTACAATTAGGATATAAATCACTTACCTTGTTTATTGATTTCGTTGGCATTTTCAATCAGTAGTAATTGTGCTTTATAACCATACCAACCAAGTTCGGTATTTTATAAGTCATTCACATATACACTAGCATATGCTATTCAGAAGCCAATCTGAAGAAATAGCTTGCTAGTACAGGGCAAATCAATACAGGTGAGTGGTATCTATACATCCAAAATTCCATTTTCTATTTCTTTTGTTTTCATTTAACATAAATGTATAATTCTATATGATATTGTAACCGAACACCACACAAAATGAAACCAACCTTTTTATGAAGTGCATGCCTTTCATGTACAAGCTTGCCAAGCACAGCATTAATTCCTTTTGCCATAGAGTTAAACTGCAATCTGGCTGTCTGATTCTCATTCTTAACCAGATCTATTCCTTTTTCTAGTTCACGGATATAGCCCATAAGACCCTGCAGCTCAGAATTTAAGTTCAAGTTTTTCTTAGCCATATTACTAAGCTCTGCTACACAATTACAATTATTTTGTCTCTCCTCCATAAGCTTGTCTTGCAAATCTCCTACCAGAACATCCAATTCTGCAATTTTACTATATGCTAAAAGAGATTCAATCTCCATCCTTGTTGCTGATACAAACATATTTTCTGCATCATGGTTAGATCTATTGAAAGAGGCTTTAAGCAAATCCAACTTTGCATTTAGATCTGCAACCTGATTATGATTCTTGTGTTCCTCCTCAGTAAGCTTTTTTTGTAAATCTCCCAATAAAACATTCAACTCTGCAATTTTCCCATATGCTAAGAGAGATTCAATCTCCATTTCAGTTGTTACTGCGAGCATATTTTCTGCCTCAAAATTAAATTTATCAAAAGTGTCTTGAAGGGAATTCAGCTTTTTATTTAGATCTGCCACACAGTTGCGATTATTTTCTTTCTCCACAATTAGTTTCTTTTGTATATCTTCAAACAGAACATTTAACTCTCTTATTTTCTCATTTGCTGAGTGTGATTCAATCTCAACTCTAGCAGCTGATGCACACATATTTTGTGCCTCATATTTAGACTTATCTAGAGACCGTATCAGGCAATCCAACTTTTCATTTAGACGCATTGCCTCCAATTCTGTCTGCTGTATCACTTTCTCTTGCATCAAAAGCTTTTCTTTCAAATCGATAAATTGATTTGCTACGTCAAGTTCAATTTGAGAATACATGTTTGCCTGCAAATAATATCTGTCAATAACTTTTGAAGGATCATCAGTTTGCTTATGAACATGTTCTGTATGAAGCTTACTTAGCCCCGTAAGGAACGCAGATAATGCTTTCTCTAAATCTTTGCATTGTGATTCAGATATAATGTTTATTATACTCAACTCAATGACACGCTTTTGAGAAACTTCACTCTCCTTGACCAAGAGCTTGAACTTTGCCTCTAGGTCCAAAATCTCCTGCTTAAAATATTCTAAATCAATTTCATCTGGTATGCCCTGTGTATCAACAAAACCATCATTTGCCCACGATATTGCCATACCTTCTTGATTTGCAGACTCTAGCTGATTAGTAGATTCATGCAGCATTTCGTTTCCACTGCATTTGACAAGTGGGTTATCCACTTTGCATGAGTTTTCTGTATCTTTCAAGGTCAATGTATATTGATAAATATTTTCCAGGGTCTCAAAAATGTTCGAATCCTCTTTTAAATACAAAAACTTTGATGCAGCTTCATTTATTTTCTGGGTCATCATTTTTATATCTGAGAGGGTAGTCTTATCATTTTCTCTCTCTTGAAATATTTTACTCTGAGCATTTATGGCACCGTTAGGACCATTCAATAGCAATATATTTTCCCCATTGTATTGTCTACTGCCCATAGATGCATTTCCAGCTTCCATAAGCTGAACATCTTCAGATACATCAGCACTTTCTGAATCAATTGTCTTGCCATGTAAATTTAAGGTTCTGTTTAAAATCTGCTCTGCTAGTTTATGATCTAACATTTCCTGAAACAAAAAACAAATATGAAGTGAACTTTGTATCAACATTTAAAAAGCCCAATATCCTATTTGCCAATATCTACCTTGGATTCAGCCACTTCCTCATGTTCCCTGTCTTGAAATGTCTCAGCAGTTTCAGTAACATTTATAATGCTACCAGGCGTTTCCTCCGACAAAGAGATTTGTCTGGGACCATTTTCTCTGTTTAGAATCTTCCCTTCATTATGTTTCATAAATGGATAGGTCTGAGAACTTTCTGTTTCGTTCAAAATGCTGCATAGCATTTCCCTGGAATCATGCTCTTCGTTTACAGCCTCTCTTTCATGCGACATGGATGTTACTTCTTGAAATTTGACATTCTGTGCATCTACAACCTGGCAATAAAATTTGATTCCTCCATTTACCATTTACAATGTGTTACATATCAGTGAAATATAAGAATTTGAAAAAACAAACACTCTTTTTGTTATTACCTCAAATTCATCAGCTTCCCCACTTCCTATTTCCTTAAGTGCAACATTGTTTATATCTCCATTCTTGACCAAACTAATTTCCAAGTCCTCTGTGTCTTTTTTTTCTTCATGATCTACAATTACCTGAAATAAACAACAAATATCAAGTGAATTTTGTATTAGCTTTTTAAAAATAAGTAAAAAGAAAATTTTCTAGATAAAAAACCAAGAATTGAAAAGCAACTAGAACATTCCTGGAATTTTAGAGATCAACAAAGAGATATGATAAAGGTTCCATTGCATAAGCTTTCAAAAAAATGATAGCATTCATTGCTCAACTTACTGAGTCTTTAATCTCTTGGCCAAGGTCTTTTAACATTTTTTTTTTCAGAGTTCATTTTTGTGAGAGTAGAGGTTATTAATGTCACCATTACTGTTACCAATTAATTTCATAACATCAATGTACATTCATTCCATTCATACAATTCTTTTCATACAACCTTTACCGAAGGCATCTTTATGAACTCCCTCCCATGAACTTCAGTATTTTGTAAATTACTTCATACAATGTTTTACAAAATCCTTATATATATGTAATATCTGATGTCAGCAGTGATCCTTTTTGTATGCTTATCACCCGATCTTCTGGCCTTGTTATTATTTGGACAGCGCCTTTTTTTTGTCCATCTTTGTCTTTACCAATCCTCCTATTTCCTTCTTGTCATGCTATCATCTCTTTTCAGCACAATAACTTCAAATTTTGTTAGTAAGCCATATTCCACCAACTAATGTCCAGCAAAGATTTTGGCACTATATAATACTGATAATTCAACTGGTATTTTATTTGGGCTGCCAACCAAAAAGTTTCAAGTTTGAACTATGACTAAGGTATTTAATTTCTTCCCATTTAATTATCAAGGTATGTGATTTGTTGGCTAATGACTTTGGCAAGTCACAGGTTCAATCCCTATGGGTAATTGCTAATATATATAGGTATGCTTTAAAAGAGGTTGAAACTGGGTTGATCCAATATTACCGTTGGATCTATGACATAATAAAAAACAGTTCAATTTCATTATACTGTATTGTAGCTGTCCAAACCTTGTTCCAAATATGAGGAATTAAAGGACAAAGATAAAGAAACAACTGCTATACTCACAAACATTCTTAAAGAAATGATGTTAACCATCATCCATCCTTGTTTCATCAAGTTATTTACTGCTAAAAGTTTTACTTTTTTGTGATATCCCAAAAAATAAATGACCTTTAAAAATTAGGTTTAGGTTATAGAAGAATATAATGATGCTTCAAGTGTAACTCGATCTGACGACCTCTTGCCTGCAAATCCTTGTCAGACAATGGCTAACCACTTGAGCCACCTCTCATAGAGAATAATATGCCTCTGCAAGTTTGCATGAGTATTTAGTCTTCCATAAGCAAGCCTTGGCATTATGAGATTTTGTAAAATGATTTTCATCAATGTCCACACATTCTCAAGCCATTTTCATAGCACTCGAGAGCCACTAATATGTGGTCCTTTTAGAACTTCTTTCTTACATATGGTTTCAATATTTTGCCTTCATCACTTCAACTTACAGGACATCCTCATTTATAATCCTCCAGGACAACTTTCTTGAAAGAGCCATATTCAATTTTTATATTAGTTTTAAAAAGTCCAATATGTTGTTGGACATTTGTTACCTTGGATTCTGCAAGTTCCTTATACTTCATTTTTTAAAGCATTTGAGCACTTTCAGCTATATTTGTAATGCAAAAACTTCATTCAAAGCATGATTTTATGAGCTTCTCCTACTTGGGGTATCAATGTTCTTCATCATCATCATCCTAGCCTTGTCCAAGCAAAATGAGGTCAGCTACATGAGTTCTTTTTCACCATTCACCTCTATGAAGAGCTAGATCTTTATTCATTTGTAATTTCTACAAATCAACTTTGATCATTTTTTTCTTATGTCTTCTTTGGTCTTCCTTTCAGTGACTTTCCTGGAACAGTGATGTAGTAACCTTTGTTGATAGGCTCATTATATGATCTTCTTTGCACATTTCCAAACCATCTAAGCTGCCATTCTTGTAGCTTATCTGAAATAGAAGCCACTCCAAGTCTTCCTCTGATGTCTGTATTATATAGTTGCTTCTTGAAGATTTACATTATGTACATCAATATTCTGGTAAAAAAAATTTGAACGCTCTATTTACAATGTGCCCAATCATCTAAAATCAATGAAATATAGAAATTTAAAATGATCTAATTTTCCTGTCATCCTTGTTATCTCTGAGCCAGTAGCCCTTCCCATATTTCTTCTTTATAAGTGTTTCACTGTCTACATCTCTCATCCTTGCGCAAACTAATTGCCAAGTGGCCTGGGTCTTTGGTTACTGATATTTCAGAACATCATTGTTTATATCTGTCCTTGCACAAACTAGTTTCCACGTCACCTGGGTTTCTGTTAGCTTTGTGATTTACTATTTGCTGAAATACACAGCAAACATCACGGGAATAATTGTATCAACATTCTAAGAGGTCGGTATATTGTTTGTCAGTTGTTGCCTTAGATTCTGCAAATTCCTTGTTCTTCATATTTTAAAATTTCTCAGAACATTCAGTTTCATTTACAAGGCAACAAAGTATTTCCTCTGGTAAAGATATTTTCCCCAGAATCATCCCCATTGTCCATAGTGTCACCTTCAATATTCTACCTATTTTGAAAGATGGGACTGCTTTCCATCTCGTTCATAGCACTGCCTTGCTCTTCTACAAAACTAAGATCCTTTTTTGTACATTAACAATTGGTGAGAAATTTGAATGTTCTATTACGTTCTATTTCTTGGGACCATCATTTAAAATGATTGTAAGGTGCTTGTTTATTGGATCTTAAGGCGTGGGTTTGAGCTTGCATCCACCACTTGAAAAGAGGTTTCTAGGTGACGACCCTTTTATTATGTTCCATTTCTGAAATCAATGTAATATAGACATTCAAAAAGATATCATTTCTGTTCTCACTGTAACCTCTGATCCATCCGCTTTCCAATTTTCTATTTCTAAACACTTTACTGTTTACAACTCTATCCTTGGGTAAACTAATTTCCAAATTACCTGGTTCTATGATTAATGCTACTTTCACCCAGTGTACAGGTCCATCTTTAGCCACAACTACATCTTCAAAGGTGAACACTTCATCAAGAAAGAAACTTTATTTCTAATAGGATGTGTTGCAGTCCCATATGCCTTGATGTGAAATGAGACAAATTAATCATGTAAACCTAGTTGAATCTACTGAATTAGACTTCTGAATTTCTTATCACTTTTGTTACCTTTATTTCATCATTCTGTTTATTTTCCTCCGGCATAGAATCCTTGGGCAAAACAGATTTCTCCTCGCTGTCTTCCCCTTTTGCATTTTCTTTCTCTGACTCAAGCGGTAAATGTGATACTTCATCTTCAACTGGATTAGCTTGTGCATCAGCTTCAGCAACCTGCAGAAATTAAAACATAAGTAAATCCGAAATGTTGTAAATGACATTAACAACAACCCATTTTCAATTTACCCGCTTCTCTCTATGTAAACAAATGTTTTATTTATAAACTTGCGTTGTTAAAATCATTTTTAGGAAGGAAAAAAAATATTTTTTTTCTTTGGGGTTTTCAACATTAATTGATTCAGTAATACCATCACCAGCAATTGGACTTCCGTCGAGGGTTAGCGCTGCTTCAATACCATCTTCCATTACATGAAATAAAATATAGCATCGTGCAAAAATGCACCATCATATTATTGTTAAACCAAGAAAGGGCAGTTTACCTGATTGTTCGTCTTGAAAGTGTCACTGATAACTTCACCAACGCCTTTCTCAGTAACCGCCGCAGTTAAACTTTCTGAATTTTCGCTAGTATTCAGTTCCATCAAACCAGAGAGCGTGTTCCTTTGTATGGACGAAGCTTAAACAGTTGGCTGCCCAGATCAATGTTCTTCAATGTACTATAATTTTTTATCAAAAACTGCGCAAAGAAACACAACATAATAAGAAAATCCTACGGTGAAATTAATATAGAAATCGTGCACGAAACTCTCCCACGACGACAAAAGAATATCGATGCCAAGCACATAAACACAAAACCAAATTGTTAAAAAACACGACAAAAGATATTGTTTTAGAAAAATGCTCAATCAAGTAGAATGAGTTTCACCAACCGGATACAATTATTTAAAACACTCATGTCCACGTGATTCCGGCGAAGGTACAACGTCTAAAAAAAAGGAATGAAAATAAAGGACAAAGGTTTCAATCCATTACATAGAAAGTAGTTGTTCCTACTAAAGCTCATTTAACCTATTTTCCTAATTGGAACGTAAATTATAGAGTTCGCGAAAGTTCACTCTGAAAAAAAGTAAAAATTCGATTAAAAAAATGCTTCACGGTAACTTAACGCAAGATAAACTACTTATCCGCGGAACAAACTTGAAAAATCTCAAATCCGGCAAAAAAACGTACCAGCGAGTCACCAGAGTTTACAGAAATGTAATCAACTTCCTTGGAATTTCTGGCGAGGAATCCCAGGCACGGCTGCTCCGTGAGGGGAAGGAAAAAATGAAGAATGTCAAACAAAACGTGCGAAGAACGTACAGTGCAAAAGAGGTGTAATACGTAGCATTTGGGTTGCTCGACTTCCGGATGCGAAGCTTCGCTATCCTCTTACATCTTGTGATTGGAATGTGCGAAGACACAAAAGCAGAAAAGCTGAAAACCACCGACATGAAAATGAATTTCGACGTAACCCTGGCGGTCGCTTTACACTTTTGCAGAGGCAAAAGCATTTTAAGATAGAGAGGCAGCAAATTCAGGCTGAGTCAATCGTTTTGGACAGGCCTAGCCTAACTGAACATTGAAAGTACTCTTCCGTTGTTCTGCAAAGAAATTCTGGTCCACGCAATTTTTTGGACAGCTTTTCAGAGCTAAGTTTGAAAGTTCCGAGATGGGATTTCGTTCTTGTTTATCGCCGCTAGTGCTTTGGGTTTTTTAAACATTTCAATAGATAAAGGGATTGTGTATTTCGATAAAATGTTTTTTTGGGGGGATGGAATCGTTTTTAATAAAGGTGAATTTTTTTAATTGGTAAAGGGAACTCTGTACGTGACCATATCTGTAACAACGTTCTCTCACAATATCCCTCCCTTTTGAAAAAGAGTACAGAACTTTGAAAAAAAAAAATTTGACGGTTGAAGTGAGGAGGAGGTCTCATCATGGTGTTTCATTGCGTGGGTATGTGTCTTAAGCATGTATTTTAAGCATGAATGGGATTTTTCTAGTCTGATTATGGATCTCCAACACGGAAGTCATCATTGATGTATGGTGTCCATGGCATACGATTGGTTAATTTTTAAAACATGGTACAATCATAGCGGATCATGGCCTCGTCTATAATTTAGTGGTTAACAATTTCATCACTTATTAAATAAAGCTACCAACTTAATTGTGGAAAATACTAATACATTAATTACGATCAAACTAACTTGTTTATTTTTTATTATTTTATAATTTGCAATTACAATTGGAAGCGTTATAGCAAGTGCTTAATACTCTTAATGACTTTTATCGATATTCAGAGATGAAATTTAATATCCAAAAAAATAAAAATTATGATTTGTGGCACATGACATAAGATGTCTGGTTTTACTATAAGACATGAACATGTGGACATAATTACTGTTACAAATATACTGTCCTAGAATGCTCCTGCAATTACAAATGGGATTAGTGCATTATACAAAGAGTTGCAAATAGTTTGAAAGCATTGTTTGCTCTCAAAAGTAATTATAAGAAGCAATAAACAATAAAAGTGCAATTTTAGGAGGGCCTAGTTGATGTTGATGCATCAATTTAGCTTTGTTGACATTAATACATTGACTAAGCCTTTGATACAATAACACAATCATTAAAAAATGCTTATAAATATGGTTCACCTATTTAGTTTATGCACCATTTGGTCACTAGTGTAGTGGAACTCTTGCAATTTGTTTTCATAGTCTAATAATAGTTATCAAGTGCCTATAAAGTGAATTTGAGTTGATTGTAAGACATCTTACTCAAGTGGCATTATACTTAGACACAATCCATAATTAGCAATAAGATCAAGATTGATTCATACTCATTGTAGCACTTTGACTTATAATAGAATTTATTTTCATTGGAATTTAATGTTTAATGTAATTAGTATTATATTTACATTTACATGCACAATAATAATTGGTGAAATGAGCATGATCAATTTCAAGTGTAATAAGTAACCATTTGATAACCCAATAATGATATCACTTGGTAATCCCAATGATGATTATACCAATTTAAGACATGTATAGTAAGCTAGGAATAGATATTCATCATTCTTAGGCAAGCTTATGATTTATTTTCTTGTTATTAATTAATTTTTATATTTTTATCTAGCTTAGCCATAGCCACAAAACATCAATGATCGTACATCTCATCTTGGACTAAACCAAATGCGATAAATCTACTACTAGTCCAAGTAGGAAGATAACAATCTACGATCTCACATTTAACTATCTAGATACAATGCTAATCTTATTTATGGATCACAACATGATTTACCACAATGATTGTAAATCATATGATTAAAAATTGGGAACACTTGTTTGCTCAACATTAGCACTGTTGCTAGGGCTGGTGCTAGTGATCTAGATTAGTTATACTATAAATGATTACTATAAAATCATTAATGATTTATCTCTTAAAAAATATTAATATTATAAATCTCACACACATATTATTAATTCAAAATATACTTTTTTCACATAGGGTTGATAGCCCATAGTGTGATGAGAACACTAGCATGGATGATAATAGAATCTATATTCAAGAAAATTAGGGTGAACCATTACAAGCAAGGGTCTCATATGCTCATTTAGACCCTTACTATCAAAGTCTACGCTTGATTATTGCAAGTAATTATAGAGGGGATAGAACAAGTCATAGAATAAGGAGGAACTCAAGGGCTATGACCTTTGGCAAACCCAAAAGAGACAAGCCAAGGAACCATGTAAGGAGATATAGAAGCCATGGTGAGTATCCTAGTTTACTATCTTCCTCCTCAACTTCATCATTAACTAATGAGCAGCAGGTACCCCCTATGCCCAACCATACGAATCACAAGCGTTCACACACAATCCAGTCAAATTCGGTGGATGGAACTAGTATGGCATCTTGATTGTTAAGCATTGATCGTAGGACATTGTCTTCCTACATGGACTAGTGGTAGCTTTGTCATGTATTGTCTAGTCAAAAGTGAGGTATATGATTATTGATGTTGTTGCAACCTTAAACTAACCTTAGTAATAATAATATAGAATTTAATTGTTTAATCTCATTAACAGCAAGAAGATAAATTCTAAACTAGCCTAAGGGTGATGAGTGTTTGTTCCTAGCTTGCCGTACACATCCTGAACTCACGTATCCAATACTTGGATTATCAAGTGTTATGCTACTGGGTGAACCAAGCAATAACACTGCTGGGATTACCAAGTGAATACATATTTATGCTCAAAATTGGTTACGCTCCTTTCACCAATTGATTAATGTGCATGGAAATGTAAATATTAACTATGTACATGAAAAGTAAATTGCATTGAAAGTAAAGTAAATCTATTTTGTTCTAAGTGCTACAAGGAGTTTCAAGAATCTCATCTTTATTGTTGTCACATCAAGGTGTCCATGTACATTGATGCTCGAATAAGGATCTATACAATGCTTGAAGTCATACTGCACTTAGAAAATATTCTAACTCCAATGAAATAAACTTGCAAGAACCTACCTACTCTATTAACTTAATGATGCCATAAATGTCATGGGTACACACATTTATATAGGCAAAGACAAATGCCGCATCGACGCATATGCATCGATACATCAACTCATGCACTGACATAGCCCAACTTTGTGGTTCATCATATCCCCACAACTAAATGAAAACTTGTCCTCAAGTGAACAAAATAGGATCTAGCTTCTTACAAAATTGGGAATGTATGGGATTATTGACTGACTTTAACTATTAACTAACTCTGAGTGTATTAGAAAATGACAAAAATACTAGACAGACATGAAAGTTTGCAAAAGTGCAGAAGCCTTAAAAAATCCACTGAAGATGAATCTTCTTGTTTTCCCTAGCAATGATAGTCTTTTTGACCTTAATTGTTATGTTGATGCTTCTCTTTTTATGAGAACATTCTTAAAGGATAAACCAAAATGTCTTCTCATCATTCCATGGATTCAACAAACATATAAAGTTTGAGCTTTAATCCTTGTATGTGCCACTATTTGTCCATGGGCATATCCTCCTTCATCCTTCTCTTAGCCTCTTGTCCTTTCCTTGCAAAATACCTTTAACCTTAGGCTTTCCTTTTAGCATCACCTGTAATCACCAAAGGATCAAGGTGATAACAAAGTATTTTTCCCAAGGCTATGAGGTAACTAAAATTGATGAGTCACAATATCGCATTTGCGATATCGCGTACGCAATATCAGAGCCTTCCACGCGATATCGTGGCCTGCCTCGTTGCCTATAAATAAGACGTGAGCACACTTGGTTTGCATAGTTAGTCTTAGTCCCATACCCAAACTCTTGCCTTTTTCCCTTTCCAGAGATAGAATAATTTTTGAGTGCTCGCAGTAGGAGTCATAAAGTGAATAGATCTTTATTCGAGCATTGTGTACCTGAGCACACCTTGTGTATGGCAATAAAGATAAACTTTGTGATAAACCTTGTAGCATTCAGAATAGATTAATTAATGTTAATTACTATTACTTAATGCTTTTCTTAGTTAATTAATGTTCTCTCTCTCACCCTACAACTCTCCTAAGTAAGCACACTCAGTACGATCACTTCGAGCATGCGTGTAACACTTGGTAACCCAGTAACGATTAGCGTTTGGTAATCCCAATAGCATTGCGGCAAGTGAGAACGGATGTTGGTGTTAGGACTAGTTAAAGCATAGTTGAGTAGTTAAATCAAAATTAGTTACTTAGTTATCTCTCTCCTCCCTTTGTAGCACTAGGACATAAAAACTATAAAAATCATGTACCTCAAGTTTACTTAACCATATAATCATGCTATACAAGTAAGCGAGGGAAGACAATGATTGATCAACCCATCCTTGTTCCACAAAGGCGCATAAGCACTTAGTCCTTGGAATTTGATCAAATCATGTGTGGACACTTGTATTTGTATGGTTGAGCGTAGGGATACCTTGCCGCTCATCATTGGTGCTGTTGCCGGGGACTTCATTGTTTGTGCACAAATTAGAACTTAGGAAATCTTTCTCATCGTTGGAATGAACCCTTAGGGTTGGTTACAAATATATATATATAATATAATACATTGCACATGGAATAGACAATCATGTCTCCTTCTTCATACGAAAGTGTTTCAGCACCTAGGTTTGATATAGGGAACAATCGGAGGCGTAGTACACATGATAATCCGCCAGTCCCTCAATAGTTTCATGTGGTATATGTTCATCCCGATGAGTATATACCAAACTTTACCTTTATCCTTCACCAGGATGAACAACTACATTGGCGAGATTTAGAAGGTAACAAGGTGTTACCTCCTGATTGCTTTGTTCCAAGCATGCTTCTTCATGATCTCACATGAATTGGTATGCAGCCCTTACAGGCAGAATACGTTGTGCATGATCATGACTCAAAAGAGTATCAACCCACAGAGGCACAATGTCAAAGGGATTTGCAATAGGAGAGACGTCATGAATCCATGCAGGGAAAGTTTTCACAGAATGTCCCACATGTCCTAAGTGAAAATGAGTGTGGTGAACCTACCTCAGGTAGTCACCCTCACAATGATTTTCCTCTCGTTGACTTCAGTCAAGGGGTTGTGTATTAGAATCTTTACTCAACTATCCATAACCTAGATTCTGGTACCGATAGACATAAAGGGTCTGAAAAAGGAACACGAACACATGACAAAGATGGACATTCTGATCGTAACTACAATCGAGGCCACGACCACCGAAGAGAAGGAAGTAGGCACCGACATGATGATGGTTCCCCTTCTTCTTCACCTTCATCATCTCCTTCATCCTCTTCTTCAGGATTTGGATACAGTCACAAAGAAAAAGACCATGGGGTAAGGATAGGCGAAATGGAAGTCATAGAAAAAATAGTCAAGAAAGGGGACGAGGGCATTGTAGAGAAACACACCGTGAAAGAAGGGAGAGTAGGGAACAACATGGGCATCATAGATACCACAGATGAGACGATCACAATGAACCCCTACTCATTACTCGAAGTATGTTAAACATAACTGAGGCTGTTAGGATCCCAACAAGGCACCAAAAGGATAGTAGGATCAAGAGATTAGACATGAATGATATCCCACAATTTGAAGGGGGATACAACGCTGATCCTCAAAATCATCTACAAGCATTTCATGATGCATGTGCTTTACAAAACATAGAAAATGAATGGCAAAAATTAAAGTTGTTTCCATGGACGCTAATTAAAGAAGCGGAAAGCTGGTACCAGTCCTTAGAACTGGAATCCATTCGTAGGTGGAGTACCATGTTAGAATTGTTCAACGATAAGTACCAAACATACCCCTGAGTGTCCAACCTGCGAAAGAAAATCCAAGGCTGGAAACAAGGAGGACATGAACCCTTGGATGCTACCATGGGCCAATATTATGCATTGTTACATCGTTGTCCTGACCATGGTTATTTGCAGAGGGATCAACTATGCCATCTCGTAGATGGGCTTAGGCATGAAACACAAAGAACCCTTGGGAATTATGCCCAAGGAAGACTATCTAAGCTTAAGACCCATCAAGTACAAAGATTATTGGAGCAAGTTGCTAAAGAGGACAGTGAGTTATGGAAAAGAGAAAGTGCGGAGGAATATAATAGAGATCCTTCCCTCCCAAAAAAGGAAGTAAGATTTTGTGAGGATGAAGAAGAGTCAACACTCGAAGAGATGGTGAATAGGAAAACTTTGCCCATCTAAAAACTTGCATCGGAAGTATTGACAAAGGTGGACCAAATGTGGGACTCCCTAGATGATAAATTTCAAACTGTTCTCAAAGTAGTAGAGGAGTTTAGAGAGCAAGGTAGTGAATAGGAAAAGAAAAAAAAAGAGAGAAGTAGAATATGCATGTAACAAGGGTAAGGGCAAAATTGCCATCATTGAAGAGGTTGTGGATTTGAATACAGATAATGATAGTGGATGCGAGATATGCCAATATGACCATCATAAGGGATGTTGCCCTATAATCTAACATCTGCAGGAGTCTGGGTGCATGCACTCAACCCATGATTAAACAAAAGGCAAACACCTCGAAGGTTACCTTATCCTCAAGGTCACCCAAGGTAGTTCCACCAACCCTTAACATATTATCCAAGTGGAACTCCACCACAACCAATTAAGCAATATCAATAGTGGCAATACCCACAATCATGGGGAATGCCACCACCATGGCAATAGTATCCTTACCGACAACCTGACTTGTATGGATATTATGTGCAGCAACCAGTCTCTCCACATGACTCTACTTGTCACATCACTCCTCAACCTTACTACCAAGCCCGTGAGTACTATAGGACTCCTTCTCTTAGGGGTGATGTTCCACAGACATACTACCCTTCTCATCTAGTTGCATCTCTTCCACCCATATCTCCATTACCACATGCTCTAGCTATGCAGGGTGAACTCCCTGCCCAGCTATAGTAATGTAACGCTACAAGGGCTATTAACTCTCAATTTACTATTGGTTCTGACAACCGCATGAAGAAAAGGCCTTTCTTCAGAACCAAGAGTCTAACTAAGCCCTTGCAACCACAAGTAGCTAATCCCTTAGATGCCTCATTACCAATCAAAACTTCAGAGCTCCTTTCAGGACAAACACTACGCCCAACACATACGGTCATGTTAACTCATCCTGTCACTGATTGGATTAAGGTCAACCATCTTCCTAGGAAATTTTCTGATCTTGGAAATCCTCTTATATATTTACAAATCACTGGGAATGAACC
Source organism: Gnetum montanum (assembly GCA_015680685.1). Lineage (NCBI taxonomy): Eukaryota > Viridiplantae > Streptophyta > Gnetopsida > Gnetales > Gnetaceae > Gnetum > Gnetum montanum. The sequence goes on along the minus strand of MNCI01029020.1, from coordinate 205,344 downwards.
GTGCAAGGCCTTTTTGGATTTAGGTTCTGGTGTCTACCTAATCTCTCAAGAAATGTACAAAGCCTAGAACCTTCCTCCACTAAAAAAGAGTAACATTCGTTTAGAGTTGGCCGACCAGTCCATCACTGTCCCATTAGGGCTAGTGGAGGACATTGTCACCACTATTTGTGGTTGGTCATATCCAGTTAACTTCCTAGTGATTCAAGTGAACAATGGTAAGGGGGACTTCCCAATCATAATGGGAAGAGCATGGCTAAGCACAGTTGATGCGTGCCTAGGAATCCATGATCTTTCCCAAGAAATATCAAAGGAAAATATGTTTGGAAAGATCGAGAAGAAGAAAGTCCCATGCATCGCATATAGTGACACAGGGTGTAATTGCGTGTAAAAGTCATGGTTCGTGCAACATTTAACATTGCCTGCATGCAATTAGTGTGCACAAATGACTAATATACAAGGATGCTTGTATGCAGCAGCCACAAGACAAGAAGGCACCTAGTGGCTGATAGCTGATCAAGAGAGTAGTTCAACTATATGCATGGAACCAACTGAGAGTTTGACTTGTGCTTGCATCGATAGCATAGACACATTAGAGCAAGTCCATTACCAACTTCCAAGTCTTAACATTGAAAACATCAACTGGGGAAAGTTGGAAATGCCTGATAAGTTTAAGCAAGAGTCCCTTGAGTTAAAAACATTGCCTATCAATATTGAATACACATTTCTCAAGAATGGAAAATCGGTAATTATTAATGTTAAGCTCGCTCCACAACAAAAAGAGAGACTACTGAAGGTAATAAAAAAATGGTCGAAAGCCTTTGCTTGGTCATATTCCGAATTAACTGGAATAGATCCTAGGATATGCTAGCACAGAATTTACACTGATCCCTCCATGAAGCCTCGACGACAACCGCAGAGGTGATTGAACCCAAAGCTTAAGCAAGTGGTTAAGGAAGAAATTGAACAGCTTCTAAAAGCTAGGTTCATATACCCGATTGCTGATAGTGAATAGGTTAGTCCCTTAGTTATTATGCCTAAAAAGGGAGGTAAATGGAGGGTGTGCATAGATTTTAGGCTACTGAATATGGCAACATTTAAAGATCACTTTCTGTTGCCATTTGTAGACCAAGTCTTAGACACCATTGCAGGGCATCACTACTATAGTTTTCTAGATGGGTATAGTGGGTACAACCAAATATAAATAGCCCTAGAAGATCAAGCCAAGACTACGTTCACTAGTTCTTGGGGAACATTTGCATACAAATGGATGTCGTTTAGCTTGTGCAATGCCCCTGCAACATTTCAATGATTAGTTCTAAGCATATTCCAGCAGCAGATAGGAAATGGTATGGAAGTCTTCATGGATGACTTCTCCACTTACGGAGCGAACTTTGATCACGCCTTGGACCGATTAGAGAAAGTACTAAAGCAATGTGTAGAAACCAATTTAAGGCTCAACTAGCAAAAAATCCATTTAATGGTCCAAGAAAGCATCGTATTAGGACATAAGATTTTGCAAACAGGGATAGAAGTAGACCCCAAAAAAATCAAAGTTATCCAAGGAATCACTCGGCAACCTGAAACTATGAAAGATATCCAGTCATTCCTTGGATACACTAGCTACTACAGAAGGTTTATTGAGAACTTTTCAAAGGTTGTAAAATCATTGGTTGAACTAACAAAAAAGGACGTACCTTTCGAATGGACCAAGGAATGCGAACTAGCTTTCCAAACTTTAAAATAAAAGCTCGTAGAAACACCCATTGTATAAGCTCATGATTGGTCCAGACCATTCCACATAATGACTAACATGTCCAACTATGCTTTAGGAGCCGTACTTACATAGTTAGATGAAAAAAAAACATCGTTATTACATACACTATGTAAGTAGAAGTATTGCTAGTGCACAACATAACTACACCACAATAGAGAAAGAATTAATGGCTGTAGTGTTTGCACTAAAAAAATTTAGGCACTATATCTTAGGCTATAAGGTATTCATGCATATGGATCCTAGTGCAATAAGGTTTTTAATGAATAAACCAACGGTGAGCCCTCGCATCATACGGTGGCTCATAATCTTACAAGAGTTCGATCTTATAATGATTAATCAAAAAGGCACCGAGAACATAGTTACTGATCATTTATCTCAGTTATGATGGGACAACAAAGAGGATGAGTATCCAATTTTTGATCACTTCCCTAATGAACTCCTCTTTGTAGGTGTAGTAACTAATCAATTGACCATGGAAACAAACTGGTATAGTACTATTCTCACCTATCTCCATACACAACAAACACCACAAGAGTTAGATGCTAAAAAGAAACAATAGTTCCTTCACCAAGCCAAGTATTTTATGGAGATCAATGGGCAACTTTATAAGCATGTCCCGATGGCTTGGTTTGATGGTGCATTCCTGATATAAATCAACTGCGAGTTCTCCAAGATGCTCATGAGGGTCCTTGTGGGGGTACCATTAAAATCCTACTTACAGGATATTATTGGCCTACATTGTTTTGAGATGCCCATCATTTTGTCTAATCTTGTGAGTGCTGTCAACGTGATGGGGGAATGACTACCAGAATGAAGGGTCCACAACAATGGGTTCAGCCTTTAGAACCCTTCAACATATGGGGAATTGATTTTATGGGGCCCATTACACCAATGTCCAATGAAAAATCTTACATTGTTGTTGCTCTTGACTACTTTACAAAATGGGCAGAAGCAACCGCTATTAAGGATTGTACATCATCTATAGCTGCACAATTTGTTCAACAAAAAATCTTAAATAGGTTTGGCATGCCTCGTGCACTTATTTTTGACAATGGCACACATTTTATAGGTGCAACTTTTCGGAAGTTGATGCAATGCTTAGGGGTTGAACACAAACTAACTACTCCATACCACCCTCAAGCAAATGGTCAAGCTGAGGTTACCAATAGGGAGATTATGAAAATATTGACAAGAACTATTATCAAGTATAGGAGAGATTGGAGCACCAAACTGAATGATGCTCTTTGGGCATACCACTCCACATGGAAACTCCCTATAGGCTCCTCTCCCTATGAGTTAGTGTATGGGAAACTTCCAATGCTTCCCATTCAAGAAAAACTCTGTACACTATCTATGGCATGTGATCTCAACCTCGACCTTGATCTAGCATAAAAAGGATGGTTAATGATCCTTAACTTACTAGATGAGAACCGATTAGCCACCTTGTCATCTAACGAATTGCACAAGGGCTTCAATAAATGACGTCATGACCTGAAAATTAGGAAAGTTAAATATTAACCAGGAGATAAGGTTTGGTACTGGAATCCCACATATGTGCCATAACACACTAAATTTCAAACAATGTGGAAGGACCTTATATTATTTATGCAACTTTTCTTTTAGGGTCCATGATGATTTACAAACCTGAGAGCCCAAATAAGAAATTATTGGTCAACATCCAACAAACCAAACCTTTTCATGAGCTTAGCATAACCAATACCAATACTACCTCTGTTGGTGGACAACCCTACTCATTACTTCGGATCCCCTCCTTCCAACTTAGTCGTGGGGGAGATGGCCACCAATGCTAACCATTCTAAGCCCTCAGTTCCTTTTGTATTTTTATTTTACACATTTTTCAAATTTACTTATTTTTATTTTACACAATCGTTCACAATTTTACTATCTCTTTGTTTGATTTACTTTTATTCGTCTTACAATAAGTGCTCATGATGGTGGATTGTATCATAATGATGTTGGTTGCTAATGTTTGGTTGTTACCTTTGATTTTCAATGTTGATACTATGATATGGTTCTTTTGATAAAACAGGCAATGAGTTCACATTGTCCACTCCTCCGTTCAACTCTATGATCTCCCTTGGTCTTGGATGTACTGTCCCTTTTTCTAAATAAACTTATTAATGAATTGGTGGCTTTGTATTCTTCAAATCGAGGAAGGATTCAATGGTTGAAAAGGGTGTGAGTTCAAGGGGATTCGATGCACGTGTGCTAGCTATTATCTTGGGTGCTTGGATGCTTTTCATGGGTTCTCCGCCATTCCACTGATGACCAAATATCAAGAAGCTAAGTGAATAAAAATAAGTCTTTGCATGGTGTGGTTCTCATGTGAAAAACAAAAAAGAAAGTGAGAATTCAAAGCACAAACCTTAGACATAATAAAGAAATATGGGCTACCAACACTGGTTATGGCATTGGAAAGACATATTACCCATGCCTGAAGGTTCCCTTCAACTAAGGCCCTTTCTCGCTTCTTGCTTTTCCATCTCGCTCTCCTCGAAATGGTGGTGACTCTTTGGGGAAGCATTCTTGTTGCTTAAAGGGGATGGATTAGCCAAGTGTATTGATGCGAGGTCACTAAATGTGGTTGGTTTGAGTCTAGATTTGGAATGAGTTCTACTTAGTCACCTTAACCATAAAATACACAAGGGACTTTACACAACTCTGCTCTTGGGAGTCCATTCCATTTTCTACTCTCCATCTTTCTTTCCATTTCCACCTCATTGCCGATTTTATGATTAGTCTATCTCCTGGTTGACGCATTGTTATTTTTGGTAAATTCTTGTGGGTCAATCTTTAACCATTGTTTCCATATGTCATTTCTAGAGCCTACGAACTCTTTGGTTTGTGGGTTTGTTAGGGCATAAAGGGCATGAGCTTGCTTTGGGGAGGACCCATTGACATTCCTTTATGGTGTAATTAATAAATTCTTCTCCTTAAAAATTTCTTGCAATTAGCAATTTGTCATTTCATCCCCATCCATAACATCCATTTTATTGGCATTACCATTGTTATTTTTCCCATTTTCTTGTTCCCTATACTTTTCCACCCTATTACTATTGGAGGTTTGCTCTTAGTCGTGGGGGCCCTGTCATAAATTTTTCCATTCTACTACTTGTATCACCCCTACACCTTGGGTAGTTATCAGTGATAAACCTCTAACCTAGTTTCTGCTATAACCACAACCCAAACAATGCACTTTATATTGAGGCAAGGTATCAATTTCATTATGCTTTACTTATTCTTGCTCATTCATGACTGTGTTGTGTGTGTAGATAGTGATTACACGAACTATGGATTGGGATAGGAGGAAGCACTCAGGATGGATTGGAGCTGGAGCATTTACGTTGGGGACAAGTTTGGTGGTGCGGCTATGAATAAACAATGGAAGGTGCAATCGAGATGTTAGTAGCAACACACCTCATTTTCTTTACTCTCTCTTCAAGCTGTTGGATGAGGGTCTAGATGTCATCTATGTACAGTGTTCACTACAAAGGGCGTGAACACCAATGTTGTAATATGTTTGATGATTTGGTCACTTGCACTTTGAGTCTGTTATTCCCTGTCGCTGTCAGTTCTCATTCAGTCAATAATCCCATACCTTCCTAATATTTTGTAAGAAACTCGAGGATGAGTTTTCATTCAGTCGTGGGGGTATGATGAGTCACAATATCGCATATGCGATATCGTGTATGCGATATCGGAGCCTTCCATGTGATATCGTGGCCTACCTTGTTACCTATAAATAAGAGGTGGGCACACTTAGTTTGCATAGTTAGTCTTAGTCCCTGACCCAAACTCTTGCCTTTTTCCCTTTCTAGAGATATAATTATTTCCGAGTGCCCATAGTAGGAGTCATAAAGTGAATGGATCTTTATTCGAGCATTGTGTACCTGAGCACACCTTGTGTATGACAATAAAGATGAACTTTGTGATAAACCTTGTAAGCTTGGAAAGACAATGATTGATCAACCCATCCTTATTTCACAAAGGTGCATAAGCACATAGTCCTTGGAATTCGATCAGATCATGTGTGGACGCTTGTATTTGTATGGTTGAGCGTAGGGATACCTCGCCACTCATCAAAAATCATCAAGTTATTCACATTATTTTGATTAATTGCCATAATTTTCAAAAATAGGATGTTAGAGAAATCCTAAAATTTTCAATTTCAAAAATTACATCCTTAGCCCCTACGATGAATGAGCTTAATTCTAGAAGCACACAAGTTTTTGAATGATTAAAACCAAAGGTCTAATTCAAAAGATGTCCAAGAAATATTGAATTTGAAGGATATGTTAATAGAAAAGTTGTAAAAATTAATTAAAATTGACGAGAAGTAGTTTCCAAATCATGCATAAATGTAGAGAAGCTATCAATGGTGTTCTAGAAGATGTGAGGTTTGGTTTAGAGCCATGATCAACAAAAGTTAGGCAAGTGGGTCCTCCCCAAAGAAGGCTCCTACCATAATGCCCTTGCATAACTACTTCTATAGATGTCTGTGAGCACCTTAGAAGTTGAATGTAGATCATGCATTTGTTCCAAACAACACATAATTGCCTTGGTTAGGATTTTGCACTAGACTATACAAAACTGAAAGGCTCATAATTGCATGCAACAGTGAGGTGAATAATGGGATGAAAAGGGATTACAAAGATTAGAATGTAAGGTACTTAACCATGTTCACAATAGGTTCTTGTGTCAGTTGTGATTAAAATGACCATCATACCTATTCGTCCAAGTTTCAGACCAAGTTCGTACCATTAACAGTGACTTTGCATTGATGTATTCTTTCTTGCTTATTATCATGAGTTCAAAACAACCACAAAGAATGATCATCACTCCAAAAAGAGAAGAAAAGAGAAGAAGGAAGGAAGGGCCTTAGTTAGAGGAGTGCTTTCAAGCATGGGTAACATGTCTTTCTAGCCCCATAACCAATGTGCGTAGCCCATTATTATGTCTAAGGGAAGTGCTTTGAATTTCCATTATTGTTGTTTTTTCAATGGAAACCACACCATGCAAAGACATAGCTTGCTATTTATTGGTCGACGATAGGAGTGATTATACATTCCTAAAGGAGTCATAAACCACGAGAAGGAAGTCAAGAAGAAAACCCAACAAATCCCCTTAAGGTCACATCCTTTACCATTCCAACTTGATCTTTCCCTCTTTCTTAAAGGCAATATGATTAGTAAATTTTAGTTTTATGTAAGAAGAACTATATTGTTTTGATGATAAAGACCTTTTATTTAGAGAATTGGAGGGATGGATGATGTGATCTCACTACTTTACACAATTACTTACCCAATCATCTTGATAACATACCACAAAAACCATATGAATCACAAGTGTTTATGGATGATCTGATCGAATGCCATGGATGGAACTAGTTCTGGCATTTAGATTATTAAGCATTGATCGCAAGATGTTTTCTTCCCACTTAGACTAGTGGTAGCTTTGTCATGTATGGTTTAGTCCAAAGTGAGGCATATGATAATTAATGTTGTTAGGATCATTTTACCCCTATTAATAAACATAATTGAAAATGAAATTTAATCCTAAGTCTAAGTAATGATAGTAATGTAAATCTACTCTAGCCTAGAGTGATGAGCATTCAGTCTTGGCTTATTACATATGTCTTGGACTCATCTAATTGTTACTAGGTTACCAAGCATTATGCTATTGGGTGAACCAAGTAGTAACACTATTGGGATTACCAAATGATTACACTTAAATGCTCGAAACCAGTCATACTCATTTTGCTTTACTAATGAACAAGTAAAGTAAGATACTTAGAAATGTATATGATTAAACTAAGAAAACCATAAAAACTATGCTAAGTAAAATAGTAAAACTAAGTGGATGTTGAAATGATGAAAAGTAATCTTGATCTTTATTTTTGAACATGAACTATGCCCAAGTACTTTTTACTTGAGTAAAGATTTAGTACAACTGCTCAACACCATACTACAGGCATACACTCTATTACTAAAACAATGAAATGAAACTACAAGAATCTACTTAAGGATGGCATGAAACTTATGTAGATTTGTGCACCTAAGTGTTGTATTTATAGGCTACACACATCCCATAATATTGGATCTACGACATTGTAGATACAATATCATAGGTGGACAAAAATTGACTTTATCAAATAGATGCAACATTACATCTACAACATTGTAGATGCAATGTAGCATCTATGACATAGCAGCCAATTGAGATGCGTCGACAGGGATGCCACAACATAGATGTGATGTAGCATCTACGATATCTATGCCAACTGGTGATTCATCATGCCCCCACAATTGACTAAAAACTTATCCTCAAGTTAACAGGATAGGACCAATCTTTCTTTACAAAAGTAGAAAGGTATGAGATTATTGACTGACTCTTAATGCCATAGTGGTGTGTATGAAAATGGCATAGTTATGTGACAAAACAAAAAAAAAATTTGAAGTGGCTTGATGTAGTTTATATTTCAGGCAGTGATGGCTCTTCCATCGGCTTCTTCCTTTTGTTGTCAAGCTCTTGGAAAGTTTCTCCTCTTCTATCCTTGTCCTCTTTTTCCATACATCCTCTCTACTAAGTATGGAACAGAGACTCATTTGATTTTAATTGTTGCATTAACCTCTTTGTTTTTCCAAAATTGGTATATTTCTCCTAAGTTCCATTCACTGCTTTTAGTTAGTGTGGGCCATAATGGAGATGCTTGCAGTTGCATCTTTACAGCTTTTGTGTTGTGAAGGTCCTACTCTTGGTGGTCTCTTTGGGGCCATCTGTAATCAACAAGGGTATGAAATTATTAGAATGTTCACACTAGTTTTTAATAGCTCTTTACCTTACTCATAACCTTAGTTAGATCAAGTTCTTATCATATTATGATTGCAATGTTAAAAAAAATTGCAAAAAAGGAACCCCTTGGGTGTTATTGGTTACTTATGGCCTTCTATTGTTTTCCTTGCATATTATGGCCTAAAATAGTTGATATGGCCTATTAGGAGTATTATTTGAATTATTTTAGTGTTAGTTTGATTGATTAACTTTAAGATTCTTATTATTTCTTTGTGCTTACCCTTTATAGTATCTTTTAGCGTTAAGAATTTTGGGCTCAAATTTTCAAATTTTTTCTTATATCATGCAATGCATGCCCCATGACTAAGTTGAGCACTTCAGGATCAACAAGATTTAAGAATTTAGAAAATCAGAGCTATGAGGATGAATTTATGGCCTTTAGAAGCTAATGTGTAAGAGTTTTGAAAAAAACTACAAAAACTCTCTTGCTGCAAAATGAGGAAGTGAAAAATTTTACTAACTCATGTGCTTATATATACTATTTTTATATGTGCGATGATGAGACACGATATCGCATGGGCCACGATATTGTGTCGTCCCCTACGATATCGCGTACGCGATATCGCGTATGTGATATCGCGGTGCGCTGTCATATCTATAAATAAGAGGCGGCTCTCCCTTGTTTCATCATCCTAGGCTAAAAGTAAGAAAACTCTGGCAGATTGATTACTCCAGAGATAGAATATTTTCCATGTGCCCGTAGTAGGAGTCCTAAAGTGAACGGATCTTTATTCGAGCAACATTGTACCTGAACATAAGTTGTGTATGACAATAAAGATGAACTTCCTGGATAAACCTTACAGTGCATGGAATAGGATTTTATTTAATGTTATTTATTGCTCTCTCTCTCACCCTTATCTCCTAGTAATGCGGAATGAGTACGACTTGATTACGAGCATTTAAGGATGTGTACGGATAATCAAGGAATGGATGCTCATCGCACTTAGGCTAGATTAGATTCTCTTACCCTTTCCTCCTAGTTAAGTGCCTCAGTACGACCACTTCGAGCACATGCGTTATGCGTGGTGATTCTAGCAACGATTAGCATTTGGTAGCCACGGTTGCATTGGTTCAGGGTGTGTATGGTAAGTGGGAACTGATGCTGATGCTAGGTAATTTAGACTTAGTTCATTAGTTAGAGTTAGTAATTAGTTTCTCAACCCTTCAACTCAATAACATAGGAGACAAAAACATAAAAAGCTATAAAAAGCATATACCTCGGACTTACTTAACCATACACTGTGACAACTACAAGTAAGTTTGGAAAGACAATGAATAATTAACCCTAAGTGTTCCATGGGGGGTGTAGGCACTTAGTTTGCAGAGTTCGACTAGATCGCGTGTGCTACGCTCATATTTGTATGGTTGAGTGTAGGGGTATCTCGCCACTCATCATGCGACATGATGGATCATACATCGTAAGTGCCTATGACATCGTAGCTACGATGTTACCATTGAAAGATTTCAAATTTTTCTTGGGAAAAAAATATGGCAAATGGAATATTTGAAAGATGTAAAGCTTATCTAGAGGATCATGGCCATTAATGATGCATAGTTTTTGAAAATTTGGCAAAGGAATCTTGGGCAATAAAATTTTATGATATGGATAAGAAATGGATAATGAATTCTTGATGTACGGATAGATTATTAGATGATATGGGAAGTTTATTAGATGTTTTGGAAGACACAAGATGATGTGGAATTTTTTGGCAAGTATGAAATATGAGAGTTATACAAGTGGGTCCTCCCCAAAGAAGGCTCCAACCCTTAATGCCCTTGTATAACCACATCTAACAGTGTCCTTAGGCACTCAAGGAGTTGAATGTAATGCATACTTGTTTAGCAAATCACACATCGTAGTAGCACCAGATTGGAAAAGTAATGTTAAATGATACAAAACCACAAGTTATGATTAAATATACAGTGAGGTGAAATGGATTATAGAAAGGATTGCTGAACTTGGGATGTGAAGTGTATTACCATAGGCATAATGAATTCTTATGTGTTATTGATGGCTAAGGTGATTATTAACCATTCATTCCAAGATTCAAACTAAGTCCAAACCACTTTCTAGTGACATCACATTGTTTCATCTCTTGGATTTGCAACCATAAGACTAGCACTATTGCAAAGAGTATTATCCCTTGGTGTATTGTCCAAGGGAGGAGTTTATTTATTGCACTTTTTATGATCTTTTTAGATTCCTGAGGAGCTGCCTACCTTCAGGTGTGGATAACATGTCTTTCTAGTGGGACCCCAAGAAATTTATTCTTGTGCATTTATTTTATTTTTAACTGTGTCAACCTTACTAGAGGACTACCTTCATGCATGGGTAACATGTCTTTCTAGTGACATGGTAAGGCATCACTTATTGTACTCTTACTTCCATTTTTTGTTAAATCTACAAGGATATAATACAATCTAAGCAATAGGATAGAACTCATAGTAGTAATCCAAAAGAATTCACAAATCCCTTTGATGATGTCACACCCTTTGCATTCCCACTTGATTCTTCACTCTTTTGTCTAGGCATAATGATCATTCGTTGATTTTTAGTTTTATAATATCATTATGGCCATGGTAAGAGCCTCTTATTATTGGAATGGGTGGATGGATGGTGTGGTCTCACTGTATAGATAACCAACACCTTATGATTGATAATATAGAGAAATCTTCACCTTATTAGAACTTCATCTTGCCTTATTTGATGTGTTTGATTGAAAATTAACAAGAATATGTACAAGTAAAATGAAGAAAAAATACTAAAAATTAGAGAAGATATCAAAAATTAAAAAGATAAAAAGAATGAAAAATTATCAAAGAATTAGAAAATATTAAAGAATATCAAAATTTTAAGAAATGAAAAAGTATAAAAGAATGAGAAGATATTAAAGAATGTGGAAAATTTTTAAGAAAAGAAAATGGTATAACATAAAATTATAAACCACAAAAAAGTAAAAAACAAAAAAGGTTAAAAAAATTTATTAATTCCTAAATGAGGATAAGGCCTCTCCCCACGACTAAATGCATGGGTGAGTGTTTAGAGAATGCACCTTAGATTCCTTGGATCATACACTATGGGTTGCTTACTTACCATCCTTAGTGATTTAGCATTTCTGTTATTGTCCCAGGTAATCTTGATGGTAATTGAATCTTGATCATCGTAGTCCTTATTTCCTCTATTTGCTAGTGTATGATTATAGTTTAATATTTTTGTTTGTGAGCTCTCAGTTGGGGTCATTTTCTTAGAATAGAAGTTAATAAGTAGTTCAGATGTTACCATGGCTGTTTTAGACACTTGTAGGTTCTCAGTTTGTAGCCATTAGGTGTCTTTTGGTTTAGTGGTCCATGCTTCTATTTGTCCACGCACTTATTTTTTACATCTGTTTTGGGTTGCTATAGGGATTGTGTTAATATTTTGAACTTTCAGCTCACAACTACACCCTTTATCATTATTAGTGATGCATAGAATTACTTGTCTCTCCACAATGATAGGTTCATTTAGTATGTTTTGCATTGGAGAGGTAATGGGTGTTGGCTCTTACATAGGATTGGAAGACATTGTTTTGGTAAGGAAGGATGTTGCACCTAGCTAGCCTTGTGTTAGTGATGAGCGGTGGAGTAATCCAACACCCAATCATACAAGTCATAGGTGTTTCACATGCAATTAAATTGTAATTTGTGGACAAGGAAATTTGAATATGGTAGTGATTGGTTAAAGTTCGAGACTGTTGTCTTCCCACATGAGCTAGTGAAATCTATGGGTATGGTTTAACTCACAGTGAGGTGTATGATATGTTGATGTTATTTGGCCATCTGGCTCTTAGAATACATTGTAAAGTGAAAAGAGTTTCTAATTGTAAGGAAAATAGTAAAAAATTCTAGTCTATCCTATGGTGATGGATATCCGATCTTGATTTGTTGTACATGCCTTAGACTCATGAAGTCATCATTGGGATTACCAAGTGTACCACTACTAGGCATACCAAGTGATAACACTCATGGGTTACTAGATAACTACACTTAGCACTCGAAACCAGTCATATCCATACTACTTAACAATAGGAAAAGTAAGGTGCATGAAAGAGTAAATGTTAACTAGGAAAGCAGTGATTAGTAATCTAAGTAAAAAAGGTAAATATTATTTTAAGTAAAAATTAAGAAAAGTAAGTGAATGCTACAATGATGACAAATAATCTTGATCTTTATTGCTAGTCATGAAATGTGTCCAAATACACTTCAGTTGAATAAAGACTCCGTACAATCACTCAACACCACACTATTGGCATATATTGTTAAGTACTTAGAACTAAAATCATGAAAAAAATTTGAAAGAGTTATACTAATATGTGACGAAATCTATTGTGGATCCATGTGTCTAAGTGTTGTATTTATAGATTGGCATGCATCCCATGATATTGCATATATGATAATGTAGCTAGTGGTACAATATCTAAGTTACGATATTGGAGCTATGATATCGTATATTCGATATTGGAGCTACGATATCGTAGTCCTTAAAAAAATTGACTTTATCATGTACTGACCTAAATTGTTGGTGTAAGTCTGGAAAGGAAATAGATACCGAGAGATCGTCGGACAGTCATAGCTGACCCTGCCTTCGCCCGAGGGCAAGCTGGAAAAGTAAACAAAGGCAGAGTGCCTTGGATGGTCTGCACGCAGATCAACCAAGGACTTCCCTGAGCGTAAGCTACGGCTAGCGCTGGGGTTATTGTAAACGAGATGTAAATGGAATGCAAACAACAATATGAAATGTAAACAGAGTGTATTGAATTTCAAATAAAGTGTAAATAGAGCTATATTGTAGACAAAGCATAAATCGAAGTAAATAATGTAAATGGAAGGCAATAATGAAACTGTATTGTAATGCTTAAATAGGAATATGCACCGGTCAAAGCGTAGTTGCACATGTGTGGATGGCAAGTCAAATGCCTAGCCCCAGGATGATATGACGCGATGATGTGACGATGAAATGGGATGAATGTGAGAAATACTTGGAAGCCAATAGTCAGGTGTGCCGAGCGCCCAAGGATTGCAAATTCTGTCTTTCTTCAGAGTTGCCAATCTCTCCAATTTTTGCCTCCAATTTTGCCTGCTAGTTTATGTGAAATGATAGGGTATTTATAGGGTTGGGCTGGGTGTTGGATAGTTGCATTCTTTGACCAGGTTCAATGTATTTGTGTTTGGATAGTTGTGTATGAGTTGGATGTGTGTTGGCAAGCTACATTCTTGACCAGGTTCAATGTATCTGTGTTGGATAGTTGTGCACGAGTTGGATGTGTGCTGGATATTTGTCTTCTTTGACCAGATTCAATGTATCTCACAACGTGTGGGTCATTCAAGCCCATGAAAATAAAAATAATTTAGACAAGCCCTCAAATGATAAAAATTTACAAAGAAAATCAAGGAGGATTAACTCTGCCTTGCTTGTCTAGCATCCAGCGTGACTTGCAATGTGACCTGCAGTGTGACCTCCAAAACTTGCAATTTTGAGCTGAAATCTAGAATTTCTAAAGGTTGGGACCCATAGTTATCAATAGTGGACCCTGAGGATGATTTGTACCCTTGAAATCAAGTCATTTTGGCTTAGTTTTAGGGCTCTAAAAATTGGTGACGTTGATCCTTACGCTGTGCAGCGTCTGAAAAAATAACCATAGCGTCACCAAGCCAAAATGGCACATTTGAGGCCCAAATCTTGATTTTATGGAGGTTGGGAGCTGCTAGGGACCTTGGTGAAGGTCATGGGGGATCCTTGTGCTCGATTTTGGCCTATTTTGACTCAATTTTGGGGCTCCAAAAGTTGGTGACACTGATCCTTACGCTGTGTAGCGTTTGAAAAAGTAACTAAAGTGTACTTAGCCAAAACCAAATATTTTGAACCCGAAACTTTTGATTCTGGATGCTAGAAGTTGGTGCAGTCACTTGTGGGCCCCAAGGGGACCTTGCCTGTTGAATCATGGGCCGTTAAGGGCTGTTTTGGAGGCCTCCAAGTTTGGTCACGCTGTACTCATGTTGGGCAGCAGCATGACTTAGCTTAATTTTTGTCTAAAAGTGCTAGGCCAAAATTAGTGGTGTTTCATATCATACCTCCATGACTGACTAAAAACTCATCTTTGAGTTAAAATAAAATAAGAATAGAGTTCCTTACAAAATTGGGAGGTAGATTTACAGGACACTTTATATCATAGTGGTGTTTTATAAAAATGACACAAGACATGATAAGCCAACTTGGACAAAAAACAAAACTTGATGTAGCTCATCTAGTTCTTGGTGGTGGTGGCTTCTCCATTGGTTGCTCCCCCTTATCATCATGCTTCTAGAATTTGTATCTATTTAGGAGTGCCTAAAGATTCTCCTCCTTCATTCTTAGGTCATGTATTGTCCAAGCTTGTTGTGTAATGTGTGATAGAGTGGGCACATCCCACAAACATGGTAGCTATGGGAACATTAGATTAGCTTTGATGTACCATGTTGGAAACTATCTCCTCTCTTCTTCAAATGCCCTAGCCTTTGCTCATAATTCATGGTAATCAGAAAATCTTTTGGCTAGTGATGAGACGCGACATGCACTGTGCCGCGATATCGCGTCTTTCCTTGCGATATCACGTATGCGATATCGCGGTCCGTCGCCATATTTATAAATAAGAGGTGGCACTCCCCTCATTTCCCAATCCTGGCTAGAAGTAGCGAAGCTCTGGCAATTTGATCCCTCCAGAGTTAGAATTTTTCCCATGTGCCCGCAATAGGAGTCCTAGAGTGAACGACTCTTTATTCGAGCAACTTTGTAACCTGAACACAAGTTGTGTATGGCAATAAAGACGAACTTGATTGGATAAACCTTGCAGTACATGGTTTTAATTATTGTTGTTATTTATTGCTTTCCTAGTGCGCA
>MNCI01029020.1:134054-186765 GCA_015680685.1 Gnetum montanum | reverse complement strand
TTCACCTCATTGCCGGTTGTATCATTAGTGTCTATTTTGGTTGATGCATTATTTTCTTTTTGGTAAATTCTTAAGGTTAAGATTTTAACTCTTATTCCGAACAACATTCCTTGAGCCTATGGACTCTTTGAATGTGGGATTATCAGGGCATTAAGGGCATGAGCCTACTTTGGGGAGGACCCACTGACCTTCCTATTTGGAACATTAGTTAACTTCTTTTCCTTAACATTTTTGCAATTAATTTTAATATTATTTTTGTTCATTTCCATCTTGACATCCACTTCACTGATGCCACAGTTGTCCCTTTTCACCTATCTCTTTTACTCCTTTTCTTTCTTCATTCTCACGCTACCGGAGGTTCGCAATTAGTCATGGGGGTACAGGGCCTGCTTTTTCGATTTTTCTCCTAAGCCCCGGATTTTTTCGTTTTTCTTCCTAACCCCTATACCTTCGGTAGTCATCATCTACATTTTCACAGATCCATATCAGCCATACCACAACCTAGCCAATGAACCTAAACCGAAGCAAGGTATTATTTCCTTCATGATTCAATTACCCTTGCTAATATATGATTGTGTTGTGTGTGCAGATGGCCCTCATACAACAATGAAATGGATCTGGCGCAAACACTTGGAATGGAGCAGCGCTGAAGCAGCTATGCAAGGAGCAGGATCGATAATGCGCTTACGGATGGACAACGAAAGGCGCAATCTAGGCATTGGCAGCAACAAAACTATTCTCTCTCCTCTTTTCTCTTAGCTGCCAAATTTGGCCTGATGTCATTGTAATAAGGTGTTCACCATTGTTGTCATGAACACCAATTGTTGTCAAGTCTTGTAATAAAGACCCGTTCACATGTCATTCCATTAGTTCCATTTCCCCTCAATAATCCCATACCTACCTGATATCATTGTAAGGAACTCGAGGACAAGTTTTCATTCAGTCATGGGGGTATGATGAGACGCGACATGCACTGTGCTGCGATATCGCGTACGCGATATCGCATCTTTCCCTACGATATCATGTACGCAATATCGCGGTTCGCCGCCATTTCTATAAATAAGAGGTAGCACTCCCCTCATTTCCCAATCCTGGCTAGAAGTAGCGAAGCTCTGGCAGTTTGATCCCTCCAGAGTTAGAATGTTTTCCATGTGCCCGCAGTAGGAGTCCTAGAGTGAACGGCTCTTTATTCGAGCAACTTTGTAACCTGAACACAAGTTGTGTACGGCAATAAAGACGAACTTGATTGGATAAACCTTGCAGTACATGGTTTTAATTATTGTTGTTATTTATTGCTTTCCTAGTGCGCACGAGTACGACTTGATTACGAGCATCTACGGATGTGTACAGCTAATCAAGGAATCGGCTACTTGTCGCAACGCATGAGTACGACTTAAGGCATTAAGGCATTTAAGGCATTTAAGTGTTTCTTGTGGTGTTAAGGCATTTAGTCTGCGGAGTTCGACCGGATCGCGCGTGCACGCTCGTATTCGTATGGTTGAGTGTAGGGGTACCTCGCCACTCATCAGCTAGGTTCATTGCTACATATTTTTACCCCTTGTAACCAACCTTTACTATTTCTAGCTTGGAGTTTGTCACCTAAAGTTTCTATAAGGCATCTTTGCAATCTACAAAATCCTTCTCGTATATTGCATACCTAGCTACCACTTGTTATTCTAGTTCATTTCTAGGCCTTCTTGTTATTAACATGACCAAGTTAGCATAATGAAGGTTAGCTAACCCCATGTACTATTTCAGATCCTCTATTTGCATATCTTTATTCTTAACTTGTGCCTGGTGGACATGGACATAATTGTCTAAGATGGATTGCCAATCTAGATTATGTGGTAATATGACACTGATTCCAGCCTTTGCCATTTGGATCTCTTTCTCATTGATTTATTTATACATCCCCACCTGATCATGAAAGTGTTCCTTGAGTTGTTCATGCTTCTTAGCTTTGTTCTGCCATGTGCTGATCTCAATAGTTGATTTTTGATCTCCATTGAGAGGGTTCTATTCTCTCTTGCTAAGCAACTCATGTCTTGGTTAATCCTCATTAGTTGCTCTCTCAATTGATGGATGCTTTCTTCAAAGATGTTCTTTTTCTTTTTAATGTTGGTTAACCTACTATGATCAATAGTGAGTTTTTTATTCTTTTCTTATGTTATGGTGAGTGCCTTAGCATGTGCATATGTTTGTGATTTAGCTACGGAGGAATTTCACACCACTTTCTCCTTCTTGTTCTCCAGCTGCTTGCTTTGCTTGATTAGGTTATTGATTTGCTTTATATTCTAAATTGCTCCAGCTAGTTAGGTGTAATGAATTGAGTTGGGTCTTTGTGTTCTACCCTCAGGATCATGAGCTCTTCTTGTAATCTCAGAATTTTAGCTTCTACATGCTCTACCCTGGTCTTTGCCATGACTAGCTTACCTTTGATTATGATTAGCTCTAACTGCACTATAGTGACATCACTTGGGATGTTAGAAATTATTGTCATTACTTGTCTAATCTATAGTAGTCGATTTAGCACATCATAATTCGCAGGAGTCATTGAGGTTCTAGCTAGCATCTAAGCATCTCTATCTCTAATTAGATCTGTTGGTGGCACAATAGGTACATTGAAGGATTTTTTAATGTGATTTGTGATCACTTCTATGGTTTCTACTACATCTTGGTGTTGCATTACCACAATTATGGCTTCTTCTCTAGTTCTAGCACCACTTGAAATGATGTAGCATTTCTAGAGATCTATTGTGATCATTGGGCCTCTCCTCCTAATTGCAATGAGATCTATCCACTTATGGGATCTATAGAAATTGTGGGCTAGATGTCACTATTAATAACTCTATAGAGATTGGTCTCCTCCATTATTTCCCAATTGATAGTTTCTATAATATGTTGTAGATGATTCATTAATGGTCTATAGTCCTATGATGGTGATGATGGAACTTGTTGTTGCTATTGTTCTTATTGTTGTTGTTGTTTTTCTTACTACTGCTAACCACTAGGACCCACTTACTATTGTTGTTTAGTCTATGTGATTTTCCTAGCTTTTGTTTCTTCCTCCACTTGATTTTTCTTTGGTGGTATAGGTTTAAGCATCTCAGCATATGAGGCATTTTGTGCCTTTCTAAGGACATCATTAGTATACCCTAGGATTCTAGCATGTTTGCACAACTTCTTAATTAGGCAAGGGAATGGAAGTATGAGCTTTCCTACCTTCTTTTCCTCAAATTGCCTTTGAATTTTCATAAAATAGAGTTGTGCGAGATTAGTGTTGTACTTTTCCTTCAGGATTGCACTTCCTCTAGCTGCATAGGTGGAAAATTTGTTTAGTCTCTTGGTGGAAAACAAGTGATATGTGCCAATTTTTTAAAAAATTCTTTCCTCCAAAGTTAATTCATTGTATTCCTTATCTTCTTTATTATATGCCCTTCTTAGCCACAATTTTGTGGTCTTTGTGTTGGAGTGGACAAATGTGCCAACCTTGCCCCTTCATTGAGCACATTCAGAGCTTCTGATATCGCCTTGATTGAATAAGAAATAGAGACTCCCTCTATGTTAACTGTAGCATCTTTTGCCTTTTTATGTCAAAACTGGTAAGTCTTTCCAAGGTATCATTCTCCACTATTTGATAGGATGGGCCATAATGGTGATGCTTGGAGTTGCATCCTCACGGCTTCCAGAACAAACTCTACAGACAAACCAAAGTTCATTTCCATAATTACTATGGTTAGGAGTACCTTTTCTTGGATAATTTGGAGGCATTATTGTGACAGCATGAGATGCTATTCTTATACTTATCATTCTTCCACCTCCCCCTAAGTGAATGTTTGATAGTAGGAGTTTCTTTATGGATACTAAAGGATTGAGCTTCTTTCTCTATGTGTTCTGCTTGTGACTCTTGGGCTCCTCTTTGGCCTCTTCCTTGGCCTCTTGATCATTTACTTATTAGTTGCAAGGGTCCACCTTGTGCTCCTCTCTTTGGGACCATCTATAATCATCAAGGATTTGGAATTACTAAAGTGTTCTCAAAAACTCTTAATGGTTCTATACCTTACTCATACCCTAAGTTGCATTAAGTTCTTAGTTCATTATGATTGTAGAGTTGGAAATTTTTTTAAAAGTGACCTCTTTAGTGCATTATATGAGTGAAGATAATTGGTATGGTTGATTAGGAATCCTTTTAAACTTAGTTTGACCTTAATATGAGTGATTTTGTTTAAAAATTCTTATTACTTTCTAATGAGCGGCAAGGTACCCCTACGCCCAACCATACAAGTCAGAAGCGTTCACGCATAATCTGGTCAAATTCTGCAGATCTTAAGTTCTTAAGTACATTGGTTCTAAGATGTGAAATCTAATTGGAATGATCATTGTCTTCTCAGTTTCACTCATGAGGTATAAGTATATGGTTAAGTGCAACTGATGTATGTGATTTTGATCATTTTATATTTTATAAGTTTAATCACCTAAAACAAGAATGAAATATAGGAATTTAATATCTAATTAATATACTACCTAGCTAGCCTAACACAAGTACCCTTTTCCACTCTCCAAACACATATTGAATGCATGTAGTGCTGTTGGGTTACCAAATGTTAAGCATTTTTTATTACCAAGTGCTACACGTATGCTTGAAGTCATTCTGCTTGTGTTCATTAACAATTGGAAATTAATTTCTTAATGAAAATGCATTAAAGTAAAGTGCATGAATATCAAATGCATTAAATGAAACATTAATCTATTCTCAGTGCTGCAAGGATGATTAAAAGGGTTGGTTTCTATTCTCATCACACTATTCTGCTCAAGTACATCAGTGCTTGAACAAAGATGCATACACACACAGAATCCTACTATGGGTACTCAAAAAATATTCTAACTCTAAAGAAAGAGAACTACAAGAGCTTCGCTATCTATGATAAAAACTGATGAGAAAATAACTCAAAAACTATCTTAATTGTAAGGCCAAGTGCTATATTTATAGGCCAGCATATACCCCATGATATTGGATATTCGACATCACATCTTGGGCTTCGATATCAAGTATTTGATATTGGAGCTAGTCAAAACATGATTCATCACTTTCCTTTAAACTTATCCTTGTAATACCTTCTGGCTAATAGAAATTTCAAAGAATTAATTAATATTTTTCTCATTAGCATCCTCTTCCTCCCCCATGACTAAGATGAGCACTCCAGGATTAGATAGATTCAAAAATCATGAAAATCAAAGCAATAATGTGCAAGTTTCAAAAATCACGAAAATCAGAGCAATAATGTGCAAATTATGGCTTGGGGAAGTTAGGAGGTCAGATCTCAAAATTTAAAAGAAAAAATAGCAACAACTCTCCTTTGCTCAAATGTGAAAATGAAAAAATTCGGCTAAGTCTTTGCCTATATATAGATTTTATAGGCTCCGATATTGGAGATCCAATATTAGTGGTGCTTTGATATTGAAGGCCAAAAATTCACATGTTCTGATGATTTCAGAGGATTAAAAATGAATTATTTCAAATGTATTGAAGGTAGAAAGCATATTTAGAGGGTCTTGAATTTTAGATGATGCATATTTTTAGAAAATTTGTCATGGATATTGCATAAGGAAGGCATCTTGGGCTACGAAAGTGCATGAAGTGTTGATGAGATGGGTAATGAGTTCATGTTATTGGAATGGATAGTTTGAATGAGATGGGAAGTTTTTATTGATGTTTATTGGTATTGAAAGACTCAACATGATGTGGAATTACTTGGTAGGTATAAGATACAATAGTTATACAAGTGGGTCCTTCCCAAAGCAAGCTCTAACCCTTAAAGCCCTTGTATTACCATGCTTAGAAATGTCCTTAGGCACTTAAGGAGTTGAATGTAACACATACTTGTTAAGAAAAACACACATGTTAGTATCACCAAGTTAGGAAAATTACACTATGTTACACAAAACCACAAGTTATGATCATTCATACAATGACATGAAATGAACTTAGAAGGGACTACAGAAATTGGGACGTGAGGTGTCTTACCATAAGCATAATGAATTCTTGTGTTTTATTAGTGGTTACAATAATCATTAGCCTTTCTTTCCAAGATTCAAACCAAGTCCAAACCACACTTCAGTGACATCACATTATTTCATCTCTTAGAATTACAATTGTAAGACTACCACTATTACTAGGAGTATTGTCACTTAGTGTATTGTCCAAGGGAGGAGTTTATTCATTGCATGCTTTATTTTTTTTTACATTCTTGAGAAGCTACCTACATTCAGGCATGGGTAAGATGTCTTTCTAGTGGGATTACTAGAAATTTATTTTGTGCAAGAGTTTTATTTTTTACCTGTGTCAACCTTACCAGAGGACTACCTTTAGGCTTGGGTAACATGTCTTTCCAATGACATGGTAAGGTAGCACTTATTTTACTCTTACTTCCATTTTTTGTTATATCTACAAGGATATAATATAGCCTAAACAATAGAATAGAACTCATAGTAGTAATTCAAAAGAATCCACAAGTCCCTTTAATGTCACACCCTTTGCATTCCCACTTGGTTCTTCACTCTTTAGTCTAGGCATAATGATCATGGGTTTATTCTTAGTTTTATGATGGAAAGAATATCATCATAACCATGGTAAGAACCTCTTATTAATGGAATGGATAGATGGATGGTGTGGGCTCATTGTTTAAATAATTAGTTCCTTATGAGTTGATAACATAGAGAAATCTTCACTTTATTGGACTACATCTTACCTTATTTGTAATGTGTTTTATTAATAATCAAAATTATTTACAAAGGTTATGAAAACAAAGTATGAAAAAAATAGTAAGAATTGGATAAAGATGGAAGAATGAAAAATGTTAAAGAATGAAAAAGCATTAAAGGATTGAAAAATATGAAAGAATATCAAAAATTTAAAAAATGAAAAAAGTATAAAAGAATGAGAAAATATTAAAGAATGTAAAAAATGAAAAGAATGTGAAAAATTCAGTAAAGTACTTATGGTTTTGGATTGACACCCCCATGATTATCACCAGGATCAATTAAATGGAAGATCGAACAGGTAGAGGACTATTGAGTAGGTTGGGTAGATTCCTTGGAATATTCGTAATAGGATTTGACTTGTTGGATATTGACAAGAATGAGCTTATGTGGATGACATGGGTGATAAATATGTAAGGCACTAGATGGATAAGTGACTTGAATAATGTATGGTCCATCCCAAAGTATCTAGAATTTAGTTTTTTGGGGTAGATGATTAGGATTATAGTAAAGAACCTTATCACCTCGTTGTATAGTTACATGCCTTATGCATGTATCGTGCCTAAGTTTAAAGTAATGTTTATGAGATTCATTACTCATAAGTGCTACAAGCCTATTCTCATCTAAAGGATTTTAATTCCTGAGGCATTTGTGTTGGGCTAATCTCAAGTTAAGGTCAAGTTCACTAGTAATGGCTAGAGTGTGGAGCTCTGCCTAGATTGAGAGCATTGGTAGCTTGGCATAAACTAACTCATATGGTGAGTACCCTATAGGTAGTTTCTAAAATGTCCTATAGGCCCATAGAACATTGTTTAGTTTATTGCTCTAGTCCTTTCTAAATCTACTAACTAGTCTAGTCAGTATCCTAGTAATTTCATAGTTAGTCACTTCGGCTTGACCATTTTCTTGGGGATGATATGGTGTTATTAGCTTATTGTTCACCCCAAGTTGTTGCATGAGCTTCTTAGATGTAGCACTAGTGAAGTGAGTCCCTTTGTCTGATATAAGCATTTGTGGTACTCTAAATGTATTCATCACATGTTGTTGGAAAAATTTGACAATTACCTTCATTGTATAGTCTTTTATTGTTGTTGCCTCTGTCCAATTCATATAGTAATTTGTAGTCATAATGATGTATCCTTTTCCATTCGACATCGATGTTATGGGCCTCACAAAGGTAATTCCCCATATGTTAAAAGGTTTAAGTGGTTGTATCCATTGTTGTGACCCCTTGTATATGACTGTAACTCCTCCATTTCTTTGGCATCGCTCACAAGTTTTTGTAAGAGTGTGGGCATCTTTGAACAAGTTAGGACAAAAGTAGCTTGCCATCATAAGCTTGAGTGCCATTTTTCACCCTCCATAGTGGCCACCACATGGGCATTCATAGCCATCTTGCAAGACTCTTTGTTGGTCATAATTTGGTACATACCATTTGACAAACCCATCTGCATAAATCTTATATAGATTGTCATTGATTTCCATATATCATTTTGCTTTGTGAAGGAATTGCTCGTGTTGTTTCCTACTCCATTCAAGAGGAAGCTCTTGTGTTGATAGATATGTTAGGTATTTTGCAGTCCATGGGTTCCTTGTTACACTCACAACCTGTACTATTTTGATAAATAGATCCTCATCAAGAAATTAGTCTAATAAAGGTTCTAATTAATCTTCAAGATTCCATTTTAACCTTGAGAGATGATCTACTACCACATTTTATGTTCCCGTTTTATTGATCATCATGATGTCGAATTCTTGCAAAATTACGAGCCATCTTATCACTCTGGGACTGACCACTAGTTTGTTAAGAAGAAATTGGATGGCATTGTGATTGGTGTGGACATAAAGTTAATATCTAAGCACATAATATTTGAACTTCTCAAGTGCATACATCATGGCCATCAACTTCTTTTCTATTGTGGTGTAGTTTAATTATGCTCCAGTGATGCTCTTGTTGGCATAGTGTAGATAGTAAGATCTCTTTTGATCATCTAATTATGTCAGTACTGCACCAAGCACATACTTAAAAGCATCAGTCATGATGTGAAAAGGCTTTGACCAATCTGGCGCTTGAACAATTGGTGTCTCTACTAATTTGTTCTTCAGAGGTTTGAATGCCTTTTTGCATGACTCTATCCACTTGAAGGGTGCATCTTTCTTCGTGAGTTCTATAAGTGGTTTGGCTATCTTTGAAAAGTTTTCTATGAATCTCCTATAGTATCTATCCTATTTAGCCTAAGAATGATCTAAAATCTTTCACTGTTTGTGGCCTTTGAGTGATATTCTAAATGACTTTGATCTTTTTAGGATCTACCTCTATATCTTTCTAGAAGATTTTATGTCCCAACACTATACCATCCTATACCATGAGGTGGCCCTTCTTCCAATTAAGGTTAAGATTGGTTTTGACACATCTTTTCAATACCTGCTTCATCTGGTCCAATGCTTGTTTGAAATCTAGCCTGTACATTGAAAAATAATTCATAAAATACTTCTATGTCATTTCCAATTTGCTTTTGGAAAATGCTAAGCACAAGCCTCTGGAACATTGTGGGCATGTTACAAAGACTAAATAACATATGCTTGTAGGAAAATGTTCCCCATGGACTGGTGAATGTTATTTTCTCTTAGTCTTTGGGTGCAATGCAGATCTAATTATATCCACTGTATCCATCTAGAAAATTGTAATATTCATGTCTTGTAATGATGTCCAAGACCTGATCAACAAATGGTAAAGGGGAGTGATTCTTGAATGTAGTGGCATTCAACATCTAGAAGTCAATGTAGATTCACCATTTTCCCTCCTTCTTTGGAACAATTATTAAGGCACTGATCCATTTACTATTTGCAATAGGATAGTTAAATCCTACCTTTAGCAATTTCTTCAACTCTTGATTGACTACTTCTTTGAGTTTAGGATTGAGCCTTTGTTGGGGTTGGCATCATGGCTTGATTGATGGATTAGTGTATATTCAGTGTTAACAAATTCTTGGATCAATTTCCTTGATCTCATCGTAAGAACACACAAATGTAGAAGGCCATCTATTAATCACTTCCAACAACTTCCTTTTTTGTTCTTCTTTCAAAGTGGCATTGATTATTACCATCTTCTTATTGTTTAAAAATGCATATTTCAACATTGCTGGTAGGGCCTTTAGTTCTAATGGCTTTGGTTGCATAGTTCTTGGAATCTCTAAATGTCCCTAGTCTATCTCTTCTTCTTGATTTGCTCGTGGGTGGAAGTGCCTTTTTCTTAATTGCTTTGTCTTATAAGTTTCTCCAATGTAGGCACTAACAATTTGTTCCTCTGGTTCCATGTACTTATAAGATTATGTATCTTCATTTGTAATTAGCCATTAGGTACCTTCTTGTTGTGTGGCTTCTACATATAGACAATTTTGCACATATACTTCTTCTACACATATAGTACATGCTTTGGTGTCATCTCATCTAATAGTTCATATTCTTTGCACATCATTACCCCCATTATCGTTGTATGCAATACATGGAACTCTTCGTCTTTGTATGATGCTAGCTTTATCTTTCTTTGAAATCTCCAAGGACAAGTCATGAATTCTAAGCTTAGCATCAACAATGCTAAGTTAAGCTCTTCCCATAATAATTGGAATTTCCCTTTATTTTCCCCACATGAATGACCAGAGAATTTGTAGGGTGAGACTAGCTAGTAATGGTTGTAATCACATCGTCCACCTATCCTAGTGGAAGAATGATTGACTGGTCTACAAGCTCCAATCAGATGTTACTCTTCTTTAGCAATGGTATATTCCAAGCCTAATACATGTCTTGTGAGATTAGGTTCACTCTTGACTTGGAATCAAGTAGAGCTTTTCATGGTTTCTACCCTGCTATTTAGAGGGAAACAAAGGAACTTCCTGGATCAGTTTACTTTTGTGGAAGAGCTCCTACATTGATTCAATACGTAATCATTTGAGTAAGCATGATGGTTCTGACATTTAAATTTGATGAAGATAAAAGCTTATTGTGTTCAAGAGGATTGGGTGTGGATGAGATGGAAGTAGATGTGTTTCCCATTCATTGAATCTTTTCAAGACTTGTTCAGAAGAACAACCATTTCTTGGTTTGTGATTCATATGTGATCATCTCCTCTTGTGTATTAACCACCCTTGTTACACTCTTTTGCTATGGTTGTGATGGTAGTAGCCCTTGCATGATAGGAGGTTGTTGATTTAGGTGGTATGAGTGCTAAAGGATTTATATGGATATTGTTGGCAAGGTGGTGGCATGGCCCACAATAAGGGTTGGTTCTATTGTTGATAGTACTACTCTTGTGGTTGTTGCAAAGCTATGCTAAGATAGTATGTGGGTTGGAAGTTCTGCCTGTAGTTACCTTAAGGATAAGGTAACCTTTTGGGCATCTATTTTTTAACAAATCTAAGCTTAAGTGCACATGCCTTTGTCTCTTGTAAATGTGCCATTCCTAGGCAACATCCTTTGGGATGTTCATACTAACACACAACACATCCTTGCTCATTAGTGGAGCTTGTGTGTGAACACTTAGCCACTGAAGTTACTTTGCCCTTTTGTCCAAAATATTTCTTCTTTTCCTTGTTCTTGCCCTTTCCAAATGCTTGATCTACTCTCTCCTACATAATCTTTAAGGCTATGACACATCTCTCATTGACTGAGTGCCACATCTTTACTACTTGTGTTGCTACATTGATGATAGATTTTTGGATCGGTAGCATTTTCTTTTGGATTGCTTGATTCAGGGTTTTCTCTTCTTGGACATCACAAACTCTTACATCTCTCTTCCTGATTGATGGACCTCAGTTATACTCCTTAGTTGATTCTCTCTTTCTTAATTCACCTTCTTCTTTTGCCACTTGATCAATTAATCTCTAGATGCAATGGGTAGTCATTTTGGATAATTTGCCTTGGGCATAAATCCCAAGTGTCTCCCTAGTTTTATTTCAAAACCCATCTACGATGTGCATGAGTTGCTCCCATTGTGAGAACCCATGGCTTGGGTATTTGTGCAATGATGAATAGTATCTACCCATTGCTACATTAAGGATTTCATGAGTCCCTTGCTTCCATCCTTGGACTTGTTTTGTTAAGTTAACTACTTTCGAGTAGATTTGGTACTTGTCATTAAAGATCTCTAGCATGATACTCCATCTTCTGATTGATTCAAGTTTGAGTGATTGGTACTAGCTCTCTACCTCTTTCACAAGTGTTCTTGGGAACAACTTTAACTTCTGCTAGTTACTTTTAATGTTCTGTAGGATGTAGGCATCGTGAAAATCTTGGAGATGGTGTTGTGGATTAGCATTATAACCACCCTCAAATCTTGGCATGTTATTCATATTGAGCCATTTGATACGATTGTCCCTTACATGCCTAGTTGGTATATAAACAGCTTCTTGGATGCTGATCATGCTTTAGGTTGTCATTAGGGGTTCATTATTGTGATTGGGTTCGTGTGATCTATTGTAGCAGTGCCCCCTTATATGCTCATGCCTTTCACAATCCTTCCTCTAATCCCTTTGTCTTCTTTGCTTAGAATCTTCATCTTCCTTATTTGAATATCTTGAATAATGCTCATGATAATCATGAGTCCTCCTTTCTTCTCTATCATAGTCTTGGTACATATATCTTCTTCTATTAGAGTCCATCGACGATCATGATGAGGTGGATGAGGTAGTAGAAGAACGGTGCTAGCTTGTCCTCCTTTCATGACTCTTGTATCCTCCTTTGTAAGGTCTAGTGAAAACCCTTAGCCTTAAGTGCTACTTACTCTTTGACTTAGTAACCTCCCTCCTAGTTGTCTTTGCTAGAGTGGGATGAAGTTGAACTTTGCCATGTTCCTCAAGTCTAATGATAGGTATTTTCAAAGGCTCTTCATGACTTTGGTGGGGTTATTCTGTGATGAATGCATCAATATCTAGTTCTTCCAAGATAATGGAAGTGTTGACCTACTTTCCCTTGCTATGTACATTCTTGACTTCCATAACAACATCTTTCCTCATTTGCTCCTTCGTGGGTTCATAAGGTCTTGCCATGTGTTGAGTTAGATGATACTCTTCCTGGATTTGGTTCAAGTGCGTTCCCATTAACGTAGTTTAGAGCATGCTAAGTGTTGCATGTTTTGGAGGAAGGACTATGTTGCCTTGCTTGTCTCTCCATCTTCTTTATCTATTTTGATGAAAGATTCAAGTAAAATTTGAATGATAAGGATCAATATGAGCATAAGTAATTATTGTTTGCATTGGCATTCCCCATTCTTCGTCTTCATCAATTCTGTCATTGCTTCTCTATGGTTCATTGGTAGGTGATGTTGTATTCTTGTTTGAAGCCATGTTATGATTTAAGACATTTATTTAAGTGTTCTTACTTCAAAGTTATAAATTTTAACCTTGAGTTCTGATACAACAAACTTTGTGATATCAATTACTTAGCATACATTAACTAGTCCTCAGCAACTGCGCCAATGATGAGTGGTGGAGTAATCCAACACCTAATCATATAAGTCATAGGTGTTTCATGCATGACTAGATCATAATTTGTGGATGAGACAATGTGAATATGCTAGTGATTAGTTAAAGTTCGATACTATTGTCTTCCCACGTGAGCTAGCGAAATCTATGGGTATGGTTTAACTCATAGTGAGGTATATGATATCTTGATGTGTTTTGGCCATCTGGCTTCTTACATACATGATAAAGTAAAAAGAGTTTCTAATTCTATGGAAAGCAGTAAACAATTCTAGTTTATCCTATGGCAATGGATATTTTGTCCTAGTTTGCTATACATGCCTTAGACTCATGTAGTCATCATTAGGATTACCAAGTGTACCACTACTAGGTGTACCAAGCGATAGTACAATTGGGTTACCAGATAACTACACTTAGGGCGCAAAACTAGTCGTATCCATATTGCTTAATAATAGTGAAAATAAAGTGCATGAAGTAGGAAATGTTAACTAGGAAAGCAATAATTAGTAATCTAAGTAAAAATGGTAAATATTATTTTCAGTAAACATTAAGAAAACTAAATGAATGCTACGATGGTGATTCATAATCTTGATCTTTAGTTCTAGTCATGAAATGTGTCCAAGTACACTTCACTTGAACAAAGACTTCTTACAATCACTCAACACCACATTGCGGGCATACACTATTAAGTACTTAGAACTAAAATTGCAAAAACAAACTAAAAGAGTTATGCCAATATGTGATGAAATCTATTACATATCCATGCATCTAAGTGTTGAATTTATGGGCTAGCATGCATCTTGCGATATCACATATATGATAATGTAGCTAGTGCTATGATATTGTATATTTTATATTGTAGTCCTCCTAAAAATTGACTTTATCAACTAGTTTTGATGAGCCAGTAGGTCTACAAGTTTTGTGTGCATGTGTGGAAACTTTTCTAAAGAAAGGATGTTTTCAAGATTGTGATTAAGATCTATGAGCATTATCATTTACATGTATGTTCACAACACAAGTGACATTCTTCTATTGATGTTGCAGTGCCAATCCCTCCTATGTTGTTGGTGGTGACATATGTTGAAGGAAGGTATGACAATGTTGAGGATGTGACGAAGGATAAGAGGTGCAAGGTGGTGATCCCATGGAAGATGTTGTAGATTAATGATATTCAAGAGAGTGGTAGTAGTGATTTGAGGTAGAGGAGTTAGAACTAGTCGGGAAAATAGGTTGTTGAACATAATATCCGTATGGGTCCAATTGGTAGTAAGGTTAGTGCTAGCTTGATGATGGCTTTGCCCATGAATATGGGTTTTGCCACTATGGTTGATAGTGATTTTGAGGTTGATAGGAAGTCCCACAAGGATAATACAGTTTTTTGTAGGACTATATATAATTACCTCATGAGTAAGGTAATTTCCTAGGCATTTGCTTTTATATGAACTTGGAATTCAAAGGAAAAGCCCCAAACTCTTGTAGATGTAACATAATTGGGCAATAGCCCCTTGGATGGTCATATTGGCAAATGTCACATGTATCATCCTCTTCTATTGTTGAGTCTATAACCTCTTCTACCACAACTATTTCTTCTTTCTATCAATAAGTGTTCCTACTTATTTCTATGGTCTTTTTCCTCTTCTTATTTTGATCACTTGATCCTTTTTGTGTTATCTTCTCCTCCATGCTTGTATGTTGTAACTTTTTCAATCATCAACAACCACATCTTATCTATCCTTGCTTCAAGCTTAGTGATAGTCTTGTGTATTGGAAAGGTTTGTTGTGAAATCATCTCATCACGATCTACCTCTTTTTCCTCATCATAGATATGGATCCCCTTCTTTTGAAGAGTTGGATCCCAGTTATATTCCTCCACATTCTCTCATTTACATATCTCTCTTTCTTCTTTTGCCACTTGCTCAACTAGCCTTTGTATTTGATGGGCTTTTAATATGAATGATTGACCTTGGACATAGATCCCAAGGGTCTCCCTCGTTTGGTTACAAAGCTCATCTATGATGTGGAAAAGCTACTCATTTTGAGAGAAATCATGGTCTGGACATCTATGTAGTAGCAAATAGTATCTATCTAAGACCACATTCAATGATTCATGTTTTTCTTACCTCCATCCTTGGATTTATTTTCTCAGGTTGGACACTCTCTTATAGGTTTGGTATTTCTGGTTGAAGAGTTCCAACATTGTGGACCATTGATGGTTTGAATCTAGTTCCAATAATCTATACCAACTTTTAGCTTTGTTAACTAGTGTCCTAGGAAAGAGCTTCAGCTTTTGCCACTCACTCTCGATGTTTTACAAGGTGCAGGCATCATGGAAGGCTTATAAGTGATGTTGTGGATTAGAGTTATAGCTGTCAAAAAATTTAGGAATGTTATTCCTATCAAGATTTTTGATGAAATTTCACCTTAATGCTTGTGGGGTATTCTAATTGCCTCCATTATTTGCATCATGCTCCTAGTAGCCAACAAGGATTCATTATCATTAGACATGTTGTGGTGATGATTTCTATTTCTATTTGTCTAATTATGATAATCTCATCTATGCTTACTTTAATGATCTCATCTATTTCTATTTCTATCTTCATCTTGATTGCTTAGTATATCTCTAGTTCTACACCTATGTTCATCCTTGTCAGAACTAGATGTGGAAGAGGAAGAGGAAGATGGGAAACCGGGAGAATCGCCATGGCTACTACATCTCCTCCTATGGTCCCTTGATTTATCTCTTCTAGGTTTGGAGGATGTCCTTGGCCTTGAGGTTCTCCTTGTTCTTGGACTTACTCCATCTCCTATAGGATTGCTTGCATTAGTTAAATGTAGTCTTTGAGTGTAGTAAGGATCTAAATAGCCATATGAAACTCATGCTTGTGATTGTTCACTCCAATTTTCTTTAGTATATATCCTATCATTTCTCCTACTAGTGTTTTCATTATGTGATGCATTCTTGGCCCTATGTGAGGAAGACATGGTTTTGCATGATAATGTGTGTGACTTAAAATATTAATGTTTTCTAAAAGATAGATCATTAATACATTTACAATGATCATGTATAATATAATTGATCTAAATAACTAGCACCATCCCTAGCAACGACATTGATGATGAGTAGCAGGTACCCCCTATGCCGAACCATATGAATCATAAATGTTTACGCATGATCTAGTTGAATTCCATGGATGAGACTAGTTGTGGCATCTAGATTGTTAAGCATTGATCACAAGATGCTATCTTCCCACTTGGACTAGTGGTAGCTTTGTCACATATGGTTTAGTCGAAAGTGAGGCATATGATAATTGATGTTATTAGGCTTATTTTACCATTAGCGATAAACATAATTGGGAATGAAATTCAATTCTAAGTCTAAGTAATGATGGTAATGTAAATCTACTCTAGCCTAGAGTAATGAGCATATGGTCTTGACCTACTGTACACATCTTGGGCTCATGTAACCATTATTGGGTTACCAATTGTTATGCTACTAGGCAAACGAAGCAATAACACTACTAGGATTACCAAGTAGTTACACTTAAATGCTTAAAACCAATCATACTCATTCTATTTTATTAATGAATAAGTAAAGTAAAATATTTGGGAATGTAAATGATTAAACTAAGAAAATAGTTAAAACTATGCTTAGTAAAATAGTAAAATTAAGTGGATGCTGTAATGATGAAAAGTAATCTCTATCTTTATTTCTGGATATGAACTATGCCCAAGTACACTTCACTCAACACCACACTGCAAGGATTCACTTTATCACTAAAACTATGAAATGAAATTACAAGAATCTACCTAAGGATGGAATGAAACTTATGTGGATCTGTGCACTTAAGTGTTGTATTTATAGGTGGCACACATCGTGTGATATTGGATCTACAATGTTGTAGCATGTGTTGAAATATTGGATCTACAACATTATAGATACGATATCATAGTTATGATATCGTAGTTGGATAAAAATTGAATTTATCAAAAAAATGCAACATTGCATCTATGACATCGTAGATGTGACATAGAAGCCAACTGAGATGAACTGACAGGGATGCCACAACACAGATGTGATGTAGCATCTACGATATCTCAACCAACTGATGATTCATCACAAGACAAGGGACCATACAAGGAGATATAGAAGTCATGGTGAGTCTCCTAGTTCACTATATTCCTTTTCATCTTCATCGTCTACTTCTAATGAAGATGAATGTATACATGGAGATAGAGCTCTACTAAAGGATCAAGATGGAGATAGAAATAGATATGAAATACATAAGAGAAGGCATCAAAGGGATCATAAGTAAGATAATCACAATCATGCAAATAGAAACAAGAATTATGACTATGATACATATAATGATAATAAACCCTTGTTGGATACCAAAAGCATGATTCAAATTAGGAAGGCAATAAGAATACTTGACAAGCATCAAAGGGAAAGTCGCAACAAATGGTTTGACATGAATAATATTTCTAAATTTAAGACAACTTATAACTTTGATCTGCAACATCATCTATAAGCATTCCATAGTGTTTGTGCCTTGCAAAACATTAAGAGTAAGTGGCAAAACCTTAAGATTTTTCCTAACACACTAATAAAAGAAGGTGAGTGTTAGTAAGGATCATTGGAACCAAATTTAATGCACTAGTCGTTCATGATGCTCAAGCTCTTCAACAAGAAGTACCAAACCTATTTAAGAGTATTTAATTTAAGGAAGCAAATTCAAGAATGGAAACAATGGAACCATGAATCCCTTGATGTAGCCTTAGGAAAATATTATTTTCTATTACACAAATGTCTAAGTTGTGGATTTTCTTAGAAAGAGCAACTCTATCACATCATAAATGGCCTTCATAAGAAAACAATGAAGACCATTAGGATTTATGATTAAAGAAGACTATTAGAAGTTAGATCTTGTTGGTTACAATGGTTGATCGAACATGTAGTAAAAGAAGAAGAATAGCTATGTAAAAAGAAGAGCACAAAGGAGTATAATTGAGACTCAGCCCTTCATAAGAAGAAGGTCCATATCTTTGATTTGGAAGAAGATGCACCTCTGAACAAGATTATTTCATGTAAAAATTTGCTAGTGCAAAATTCTATTAATAGCATTACAATAAAGGTTGATAAGATGTGGGATTTGATAAATGGAAAATTTGTAGCTACCTTGAAAAACATGAAAAAAAAACAGAGTAGGTAAGAGCATGAGATCAAGATAAGAAGAAGAAAAAGAATATAGAAACATACAAGAATTCTTATTGATAAAAAAGGAAATCTTTAGTAGTAAAAGAGATTGTACTCTCATATTCAAAGGAGAATGATGGATATGACATCTATCAATATGAACATCCTAAGGGTTACTAACTAGTCATGTCATATCTACATTAGGTTGGAGCTTATGCTTTAAATCTCACATTTGTGGAAAAGAAAGTGCCCAAGAGATTGCCTTAATCACAAGGCAATTATAGGTTGTTCTACAACCAATAGCACTATCCAAGTAAGGCTTCTCCTCAGCCTTGGGACTATTACTAATAGTAGTGGCAAAACCCATAGTTGTGGAGGATGTCATCACCAAAATAGTAATGCCCCTATTGGAAACTAGACCCTCATGGATACTATGCCTAATAACTTATTTCTCCCAATGGTCTAGCTACCCATGCCTCTACTTACCACTACTATCCTACTAAATACCATCAACTCATAATACCTTCTATGGAATCACCATCCTATGCCTATCACAAATCATCAGATCCTTCTTAGCACATTCTTACTTCTTTTCTATTTGTGCAGGAATCACCATCACAACCTCAATAGAAGAATAACACTTGCATTCTTAACATACATGGGGGTGATAGTGCTAGTAGCTCTAAGTACAATCCTTAGAAACTTCTTTTCTTTAGGATGATTCCCATGCCTATGAATAAAATTAGTAGGCCTACTAGCCCATCAAAACCATGCAAGGTCCATACAATGCAAGTCCCTTCCTCACAATAATAATACCTCCTAAGCCTATGCAAGAGCCAATAACCATTGTCACTTCTAAATAAAGCTTAAAGATTGTTACATGTCATAACTAATTAGATAAAAGTGGGTCTTGTATTATGAAAGAGAATAGATCCAGTAGGTTTTCTAATCTACTTACAGATCATTAGAAATGCATCTTCTAAAGCTTTATTAGACTTTGATGATGTGTTTGTTGGTTGGATGCATCAATGTAGCCTTGTTGATGTATCCTCGTTGACGTATCTTTTGATGTGTTCATACATATGCATCAGCATTGGTACATCAAGAGTTTATGTAAATGCATGCATTATCTGCATTTATAACACCTTTGGGCATTTGCATAATGAAGCTTTTGTAGTTTGCTTTCATAGGACTTAGCCAAATTTCCCTTTGAGTGCCCAAAGCATGGAATGAATTGATCAAATAAAGTTTTATTTTAGTGGTACTATACATAGACACAATCCATGACCAAAAATAAAATTGACATTAATTCTTTCCATTGCAGTACTTAGATGAGCACTTAGTTTATTTATAAGTGCTTTACTTTAAATGCATCTTTACTTTCCTACACTTTGGAAATTAGTATTTTATTTTGTAATAGTGTAAGTATGATAACTTCTAGCATAATATAGTAATGCTTGCTAATCCTAATAGTGAATACTTGGTATGTACAATATACACTTGGTAACTTAGTAGCGTTAGTATAGGTTTAGGATAGGTACAAAAAGTGGGAATAGATGCGCTACACTTAGGATAGATTAGAAATTAATATTTTCATTTCTTTGTCATTTTAATAATTTAATAATAAAAATAATAAAAATGAAACTATCTTATGCTTTAGTCATGCTTAACCATCTCAATCAAGCTAACACAAGTGATTATTGAGAAGACAACAACCAATACATAACATTTAGTTATCTAGGATATTGTTAGCCTTAAGGTTTACAAAATTTAACTAGATCATGCATAGATCACTCATGATTAACATCATTTTCTGGGATCTTGCTTGTTGTGCACTAAGTGTTCTAGATAATTACATCATACAAAGACCATTGTAGGACATAACAAATTACCATTAGAAAAATAATAATAATTTATTAAAGGCATACTACAAGGAAAAATTGAAAGATGTCTTCTTCTCATAGGGCTAATTTGCCACCTGCTTATGATTTTACAAAGTAACATGACAAAATAAGGAAAAACTCAAATGAAGTACCACAAAAACTTAAGGTAGTAAACACTCATATGGATCCATATTATTTGGAATTCACTTTTATCCTCCACTAGAATAAGTAGTTGTGTTGGAGAGAGTTATAAAGTAGCATTGTGTTACCACCCAATTGAGCCATTCTATCAATATTCATGGTAGCATTGATTAAGCTAGGACTTAAAGCAACATCTTTGAAGTTCCAAGTGTTAGACCATCTCTCTAGAGATTATTAGCCTATGAAGGACCAACTTCAAAAGAATAAACTCATGAAAGTCCATCATGAAGTCTTCAAGGACAAAAAGGTTTTGATCACACTAACATCATAGTCCAAAAAGGAGGACATTGAATATTCATCAAGGTGATCCCAATGTTAAGTTTTTGCATCCTTCAGTGAAGATAACATGAGCCATATATGACTACATTCTATCTTGGCAAGTAACTAGGGCAAAGGGAGAGTTGGACTTAGAATTAGAGGGATCTCAAGGCTAAGATCTCATAATCATCAAATAAGAGAACAACCTAGAAACCAGAGAAGGAAAGCAAGATAGCATAACTCTCTTAACTCTCCATTCTTACCATCTTATTCATCATCTAGCTTTGATGAGAAATAATGTGATCAAGACTAAAGGGAAAATGATTAAAGGCAAGGTGAAGTTGATAGATGATCCCATTGTAGAAATGGAAGAAGGGAACATAGATAGGCATATGAAGAAGAGGAGCATTAAGAAAGAAGGCATAGTATGCCACATCATAGGAGACATGACCATGATAAGGGTCATAATAAATGAGATGACTATGATGAACCATTACTTGCTACAAGAAGCATAATGAACATCCATAAGGAAGTTCACAACCATACTAGGCATTAGAGGTATAGCTAGATCAAATGGCTTGACATGAACAATATTTCTAAATTTGAGAGAGCTTACAATGCTAATCTGTAGTACCATCTACAAGCCTTCCATGATGTTTGTACCTTGAAAAAAATTGAAAATAACTGACAGAAGCTTAAGTTATTTTCTACGATACTCATAAAGAAATCCAAACGTTGGTACCAGTCCTTGGAACTAGAAGCTATCCACAGATGGAGTGTGATGCTAGAGTTATTCAATGATAAGTGATGAGCAGTGAGGTACCCCTATGCCCAACCATACAAATCACAAAGCATTCATGTGCGATTCAGTTGAATTCTGTTGACTTTATAATTTCTGGTGCACTAGTCTTCTAAGAAGTGAATTTTTCCCTAAGGTCATTCGTTGTCTTTCCAATTACACTTGTGATGTACAAAGATATAGTTAAGTGTAATCAAGGCATATGATTTTTATCATTTTATGTCTTATGTTCTTTGGTGCTTAAGGAGAGAGAGAGATAAAGTAATTTAATAACTAATCTAAATTAACTAACTAACTAGTCCTAACATAAACATCTGGTCCCACTTTCCATACACATCCTGAACCCATGTATCCATAGCTGGGTTACCAAGTGCTATGCTACTGGGCACACCAAGTAATAATGTTTTTGGGATTACCAAGAGAATACGTGTTACGCTCGAAGTGGTCATACTTATGTATTTAATTTATCTAGCTTATCTTGCTTAATTAGCTCAATTACTGGAAAACATTAAATAAACAACTGAAAGCAGTGAATGCATGAATAAATATCTAAACTATCTACAATGCTGCAAGGTTTATTAAGATGCTCATCTTTATTGCCATATATACTATCATGCTCAGTTATAACAATGCTCAAATAAAGATCTGTAACTTAATGACTCTTGTTGTGGGCACTTGGGAAAATATTCTAACTTTGAAATGGAAAAACTGTAAGAGCTTCGCTACTCTATGATTGACTGATGACATAAATGTGGCTATTGAGCATGTATTTAGAGGGAAGAATAGACCTTGCATTGACAGGGCCTAGTTGATGCATGAAATGATGCATCGACAGGGCCCAGTCGATGGGGCCTAGTTGACACAGCCACTTGCAACCCATCATACCCCCATGACTAAATGAAAATTGGTCCTCAAGTTCTTTACAAAATTGGGAATGTATGGGATTATTGACTAATGCAAGACTTAACAAATTGACTTGACAAAATTGAGTACCTAAGTGTACAGACCAACACATTACAAAAATTTTGGTCTTCATGACATAAAATTAAACACCATGACATGACTCTTCAAAATTGAATGGCACTTCCTTTGATGGCATGAAGTTTGTGGAGAAGGTTAAACAATCCTAGGTGATGGTGGCTCCTAAGGTTTTGAGGGACCTTCACCAGCTTTAGACATGTGCGAAAATTGAGGTGGCTGTGGCTGTCTTACTACTACTACAAATTCTAGTGGAAGGTGAAAGACAACTAGCAATGTCTTCATTTTCTAGTTCTTACTCCTAGGATCATGCATTGTCCACGTAGCTTCACCAATGTGGAAAGGAATGGGCACATCCCAAGGATAGGGAATGTCTAGAAATAACTCCTTGGTATTGATGAACTAGGCAGTGAATTACTTGTGTTATATATCAAATGTTTTAACTGTGTTCTATAGCTCTTGGTAATCATTCATTCTCTTGGCTAGGTTATTGGCAGTTGATCATTTATCAGTGAATTGTGCCTTGAGAACTTCAAGTTTAGCATTTTCTATTTCAAGCTTTTGCTTGGTGTCCTTATGATGCTTGAACTCAGCCTCATATAGTAAGTATGAGCTAGCCACTTACTTCTTAGGTTGTAACCATAGCCATCTAGCAGTTAACATTGCTAGGTTTGCGTAGCAGAAATTGCCTAGTCCCATATACTCTATCATTTTTTAAGTTGCAATTCCTTTAGGTGGATCTCTACTTTGTTATAGGCATCTATTCCATCAATGATGGGTTTTCACACCTGTCTTCCTTGTTAGAGTTGTTGGAGGATCTCATTTACTTTTGCTTTAGTCATTTGTATGTGCTTCTCATTCACTTCCTTCTGTAGGCCAACCTAGTCTCTATAGTAATTCTTAACTCTTTTAAATTTAAGAGCCTCATTTTACTAGGTAATAATCTCAATGATAGATTTCTAGTGTAAGGCTTGGACTTCCTCCATAGATATATTTTGATTCTTTGCAGCCAATTTCCTTAACTCTATGTTTACCCTAGCAAGCTACTCTATTGTTGATGAATGAATTCTTGCATTTGTTGTTTTTGTGCATCAACATTGCATAGGCGATGGTTTTTAGTGGTCAATGATTCATTTTCTTGATGCATTTGGACCAAGTCCTTCTGAATTGAGTAGGTTTTTACTTCAACTATAGACTGGTTGAAGATGGTCATCAATGTTTCCTCCTTAGCCCACTTAAATCATTCTTGAAGCTATTGAAAAGCTTCATCTTTGGTTACTACAGGACTGAGGAGTGTGGAATTAGCAAAATGGGCACACAATTTAGCAACTTCTATAGCCAAGCGTTGGTTTTGTGCTTGAGCCATTTCAAGTTGCCCTTGTAAGATGATGCATTTGCCCTTTACTTCTAGTAGCTCTAACTAGGTCATAGTAATGTTGTCTGGAAAATTGAAGATATTTAGAATGAGTTGCCTAGTCCCCACTAGTTGGTCTAGTAACTCTTCATGCTAGGCTACACTCAAGCTTTCATTGATTATGCCTGCAGAAGTCTGCACATCTTGAAGTGTAGTTATGTCTGGTACAGATGCCACATGTGCTTTAAGTGCTTTTGTGATTTGGTCAGCAACAACTTCAATAGTGGTCTCTTATCCTTGGTGCTGCATCACTAATATAGTTGGCCCCTCGTCCTCCTCCACGCACATCAAAAAGAAGGCAGCATTTCTATAGATTTTT
The DNA here is from genome assembly GCA_015680685.1 of Gnetum montanum. Lineage (NCBI taxonomy): Eukaryota > Viridiplantae > Streptophyta > Gnetopsida > Gnetales > Gnetaceae > Gnetum > Gnetum montanum. The sequence continues at coordinate 162,484 of MNCI01029020.1, read as the reverse complement.
GGAAATAAATGGTGTTGAGATAAAGAGACCATCACCTCTTAGGCCTTGGGATTTGATTTTGTGGAAAACTACGTTTGTTGGGCAGAGAATATTGGTCTACCTCTTTCCATTTGGCTAATTGTCTAAGCCACCTCATTAAGGTGACTCATCATGGATCGATATACAGATGGGTCCACACCACTTACTCATGCAAGCTACTCTTGCTCATGCAAGAGCTACTCTCAGATTTTGTGCAAGTGTTCAATGGATTTGTGGGCCTTTGACATTGTTTTTTGAGTAGGCAGTGGAGGTTACAGCTTCTACTCCCATTTTTTAGATATGGTAGGTATCTTGTCCTTTATCATTTCAAATCATGAGGTAATGGGAGTATGCTTGATCAGGTCATTTGCATAGTAGATGATCCCTACCCTTTTGCAAAGTTTCTAGATGAGGCATGGAAAAGGTAGGGGTTTCCTTTCATGTTTGTTTCTTTGTTGCAGTTCTTGATCTCTAAATAGATTAATTGTGGAAGGTTCATCAAAAATCTCTCGCTTAGAGTAGCGCATGCTTGGGTGGAAAAGGCAGTCACCTTACTGGGCCTCATCATCGGATTGAGGTGATAAGCCACTATCTTAAAGTATACATAGCTCACTGGTGTGAGCAGGCTAAATTCCTTACAATCGACCTTGTAACACCATTGGATCCACTTCTTTTTAGCCTCAGGGTTAGCTTGTGTCAATAACTCTGCCAATTATGTCCCTGTGTCAGGTAACCCAAGAACTTATGTAATAACATTGGCTAAGTAGGACACCTGAATGTCCTTGATCTTCACTGTGGAGCCTACCCTTTTGTTGTTCCAGAAGAGGTACATCTCTCCTATGTACCACTTCCCATTAGAAGTGATGATAGGCCACATGGGAGAGGTTTTCAATTGTGTTATCACTTCTGTTAGAGCATGTTCTATAAATGGTCCAAAGCTTAGTTCTTAGAGAAATGAGCATTGGATTTCATGGGGCTTGATGGTGTCGAGGCAGGCTTATGTTAGTGTGACTTCCAACCTCAATATGGGTCTTGGTGCTTCCCCACATTGCGATTATTCTATTTCAACCTCTTCTTCAGGAATTTGTCAAACAGATTCCACTTCGGGCTCCTCTCGAAGAGGTCCTATTGCATGGGTTACTTCTGTTTGTTCCTGGGGCTATTCTTGTTGGCCCCTCCCAGTCTTGGGTCATTTCTTCCTTGGTTGTAATGAGCCTTCCTCCTATAGTTTTGGTCTTGGCGCCATCTATAATCACAACATGACCACAGGTTAATAATTGTTGTGTAACATGAAACAATTTGAAATTCCTTCTCTCCTTAGGATAATTACACTTGGCTAAGTTGTGATTATGGATGATGTAATCAATTTTAATCATTATTTTATTTGTATTTTAATGTTAATAAGTCATTCTAGAAGGTGTTGAAAGGGTTAACTCTCAAGAATTAATGGTTTCATATTGTTGTATTCATTATCCCCTTTGGGGAAGTTAGAAAAATTTTCAAAAAATTTCATTGGAAACCTTAAGGTTTGCAATGCCCATAATCAAAAGCTTACCTTCGATAGTTGTAGGATCAAAGAACAGAGTGATTTGGAGAAAAATTTAGCAAGTTGTGGGCTTTGGAAAGTTTTGGGCTCTGAAAAATTACAAAACTCTTCTTGTGTTATGAAGTAAATGTCAAAAAATTACAAAGTCTCAGTGGTATTTATAGAATTTTTGGCTTGCATTGACTAGGCCTAGTCGATGGGGCCTAGTTAACGAGGTTGACTATGTTGACTAGGCCTAGTCAACATGGCTATTGACCACCATTGACTTGGTCAAACTTCCAAAATACAAGGAATTTTTGAGTGAAATTTGGATCAAATGAAAGCCCAAAAGGTCATGAACATAATAAGAATAGTAGAAGAGGGGTTTGAAGCTTAGAAAATTTAGAAAATTGAGAAACTATTTTGGAGAATGAATTTAATAAAAGTTTTAAGGAGAATAGAGTGGAATACATAATGGAATATGCGAAAGATAGGATTGTAGCAATGTCTAAGGTAAGGGGCTTAACTATCCAGACCAAGAGATATGCAAGTGGGTCATCCCCATAGTTGGCACATGCCCTTTTTACGCTTGCATAACCTCAACTAAGGAGTATGTGGGCCCCATAGTTGATTGAATGATCATAAAAAGTTAAGGAATAACCCAAAAGAATGTATTAATGATTTCCAACACATCAAACTAAGACATCAAGCATAACATAGAAACTGGCAATGAGGTGAGTTGTGGTAGCATAGCTAGATGATGGAGAGGGTGGAATGGAATCTCAAATTGAGGTCATAAGAAGTCCATTGTGGAGTTTGCATTTAAAATGACCAAAGAAGATCCATCCTTAGTCTAGACCAAAAATAGCCTCTTTTAGTGACTTTGAATTACCACTTCAAGACCAATCCACCACCTCGAGACACAAGAGTGCTCCCACTAAACAACCACTATTCCATAAAGAGAGAAAAAGATAAGTAGGAAGTGAGAGAGGGCCTTAGTTAGAGGGGACCTTTAGGCATAGGTAACATGTGTTTCTAGTCCTATAACCAATGCTTGTAGCCCATTTATTTATCTAAGGGGTGTGCTTTGAATTTCCATCATGTTTATTTATTTATTTTATTTTTTTCTTTTGGATGGGAACCACACCATGCAAAGACTTTATTTGACTTCCTATTAGTGGGTGGAAAGGAATAGTAAAAAGTCTATGAAAAAACACTCAAACACTCAAGCAAGTAGAAGAGTACAAAGAGTATCGAGTCCCTTTGAAGTCACATCCTATACAAACCTTTGAATCCTTCCTAATTCTAGAAACTACCAAGGTCATCAATTGATTAAAAGTTTCTTTAATGAAAGGGACCTCAAACTTCCAAAATGAGGAAAACCATAGAGTTTGTTGGATGGGTGGATGACGTGGACTCATTGCCTGTTGCATAAAAAATAAACCATGTCATAGTCATTAGACATTAGAATTAAAAAATAGAAACTAGATATTGACAATCACAACATTAAGCACAAACCATCATTAGTACATAGCAATAATTGTATTGTGGTCTGTAGTAATAAAGCACTTTTATTATAAAAAATAATGAAAAGTCACACTCAAACCAAACAAAGTAAACCATATAAGAAACAATATAAGAAATTGTAAATTATCCAAGAAAGATTTAAATGTACTAACGATGCTGCAAAACAAAAAATGATGTAAAATGAAAAAAAATAACTTGTAAAATAAAAAACATGAAAAAAGTAGAAAAATTGAGAAGCCATATGGATGGTTAGCATGAATGGCCATCTCCCCCATGACTAAGTTGGAAAGAGGAGATATGAAAAATTAAATGTGGTTGTCCATCTGTTGAGGTGGTAGTTGCACTGGCTTATCTTGGTTCTAGGAAAGGTTTCACTTGTTGGATGTTGACCAATTGCTTTTTATTTGAGCTCTCAGGTTTGTAGATTAACATGACCCCAGAGGAAAAGGTTTGATGAATTATATAAGGTCCCTTCCGCAATGTTTGGAACTTCATTTTTTTGGGTATGTGTGTGGGATTCCAATAGAGAACCTTATCTTTAGGTTGAAATTATACTTTCCATATTCTTAGGTCATGACATTGCTTATTGAATGCCTTGTGCAGTTCATTCAAAGATAGGGACACTAATCAATTCTCATCTAATACATTAAGTGTGATCAATATTTCTCTTTGTGCTAGACTCAGGTCAAGAGTCAGATCATAGGCTATTAAGAGTGTATGAAGCTTGGATTGAATTGGGAGCATTGGAAGTTTTTTGTATGCTAGCTTGTAGGGAGAGTAGCCAATAGGAGTTTCCATGTTGAGTGATAGGCACAAAGGACATCATTGAGTTTTTTGCTCCAATCTCTCCTATATTTGCTTATGGTCCTTGTTAGGATCTTTGTAATCTCCTAGTTAGTTACCTCTACTTGACCATTGACTTGGGGGTGATAGGGTGTTGTTAATTTATGTTCAACCCTAGGTGTTGCATTAACTTTCTAAGAGTGGCACCTATAAAATGAGTTCCATTTTCAAAAATCAGTGCAGGTGGCATTCCAAACCTATTTACAACATATTGTTGTTCAAATCTAGCGGTAGTAGATGATGTACAATTGGTAATGGTTGCTGCTTCTACCCATTTGGTGTAGTAGTTGACTACTACAATGATATATGCTTTTCCATTAGACATGGGTGTGATGGGACCCATGAACTCTATGCCCCATATGTCAAATGGCTCTAGTGGTTGAATCCACTATTGAGGATCCTCCATATGCACAGTCATCCCACCATCTCTTTGAAAAGGATTACAAGATCGAACAAACTTGTGGGCATCCCTGAAGATTGTGGGTCAATAGTATCTTGTCATTAGGATTGGTATGACCATGCACCTCCCTGCATAGTGGCCCTTGCAAGGGCCTTGGTGAGCATCTTGAAGAACATGTAGTCGATCCACATCAAGGACATACCAACAAACCAGGCCATTGGTGCAAACCTTGTAAAGGTGTTCATTGATTTCCATGAAGTACTTTGCACGATGAAGAAACTATTGTTTCTTCTTAAAGTCCAGACCTTATGGCTTCTCCTGGGTGAGAAGGTAAGTGAGGATGCCATCATACCATTTTGTTTATATGGGCACTTGATCATTTATTGCTCATGTAAAGAGGAGTTCATTTGGAAATTGATTAGAGAGTGGACTCTCCTCCTCTTTGTTATCCCACGTTAACCAAGAGAGATGGTTAGCAACCACATTCTTAGTCCCTTTCCAATCTAGCATTGTGAGATTGAATTCCTATAAGATCATGAGCCACGATATAATATAGGAACTCATGATTGGCTTATTCATTAGGAAGTGGATGGCACTGTGATGTGTGTGCACAAATACTTTATAACCAAGCACATAGTGCCTAAAGTTATTACGAGCATACACCACCACCATCAGTTCTTTCTTAGTTGTGATGTAATTCAATTATGCATCCACAATGCTTCGGCTTGCGTAGTGGATGTAATATGGATGTTTTTACCATCCAACTGCATAAGCATAGCTCCCAAGGCATAATTAGATGCATCTGTCATTGTGTGGAATGGTTTGGACCAGTCTAGTGCCCACAAAATTAGAGTTTCTATGAGTTTATCCTTCAACTATTAAAATGCATGTTCACACTCCTTAGTCCAAACAAATTATGCATCTATATTTGTAAGCTCAACCAATAGCTTTGCAATCTTAGAGAAATTCTCTATGAATTGCCGGTAGTAGCCAATGTGTCCAAGGAATGATTAGACATCTTTAACTATCTCTAGTTGGCATTTTATTCCTTGGATGACCCTTATCTTATCCCTTCTTGTAAAATTCGGTGCCCCAATACTATTCCTTCTTGGACCATTAGATGGCTTTTTGGCCAATTGAGCCTAAGGTTTATTTTGACACATCTTTTTAATACCTACTCAAGGTGATCTAGGGCTTACTTAAATGTATCCCCATAGGTAGAAAAATCATCCATAAAGACTTCTACCTCACTACGAATCTACTACTAAAAAATACTAAGGACCAGGCATTGAAATGTTGTAAGGGCATTACACAGACCAAATGGCATCTTACAATATGCAAAAGTTCTCCAGGGACTTGTGAATGTTGTCTTGGCTTGATCTTCTAATGTAATATGGATTTGGTTATAGCCACTATAACCGTCTGTAATGACTGAAAACGTTGGTGGTTGGAACACCAAGGGGTTTGTGAGTGCATAGCCTACCCCACCTTCGCATGAGGGCCTTACTAGAAAATGGAGGCGGAGTGCCTTGGATGGTCTCGGCAATCAAATAGGGACTTTGTTAACTACAACTAGGGTATTGGATGTAACCAGGGATGGCGTGGTTAGCTAAAATGCAAATACAAACAATGTGAAATGGTGTTAAGTGTCAAAGCGGTGTTTCATGATGCTAAGTGTAAAGTGTAGCCACAGAATGGGGGCTAGTGCAGCCAAGGTTTTTGACCAAAACAAGGGTGTCAACCTATAGAGACTACAACCTAAGTGTAGTACAACATGAAAATGCATGAAAAAGTGTGAAAATATGCAAGAAAAATGCAAGAAAATCCTAGAAACAGGAGAGAGAAATGGAACACCACCCCAAATGGGAGCATAGTTAACTCTAAACGGGTCTTAGAAGGTACATAGTGTATAATAGGTGTAGTGGAAGCATAGTCATAGTCTCGGTGGTGTCAGGCTATGAACTCTGGCACTCACTATGATGAACCATGCCTACCAGGTTGGTTGTTTTAGTGTACCTTGCAGTGTTCTACAGGGCTGCAATGGGGCTACGGTGTACAGTGTTGTGCAGTGCTGCAAAGGGGTTGTGGTGTACTGTGTAGTGCAAGGTTGCAATGGGACCATGGTGTATTGTACAGTGTAGGGATGCCTCTTTGCTGATGTGGTGTGCTCTAGGTCTTGTTCGGCCAAGGAGCTAAGTGCCAAGATGCCAAAATACCAAATGCCAAATGAAAGTGCTAACTACCAACACCTAAAATGTTGGGGGTTCAAGGGTATTTATAGGGCTAAAGTTAGCCCAAAATGAAAATCGAGCACCATGTGGTGGTGCGGTAGGTGGGAAGAGTGTAGTAGCTACAGTGGTGAAAGTAGCAGCACAATACTTAGAAAAATTCTACAAAACTAGCCATTTGTGTGTTGGCTACGCTTGCTACACTCTTAAGCATAGTAGCTATAGTGTTGAGCGTAGCAGCTGTAGTGTCAAGTGTAGCAGAACACTTAGAAAAATTCTACAAAACTAGCCATTTGTGTGTTGGCTGCACTTGTTAAGCTCTTGAGCATAGTAGAGTATAGCAGCTACAATGCCAAGCATAGTAACTATAATGTAGAGCATAGTATAACACTTAGAGAAAAATTCTACAAAATTGGCCATTTGTGTGTTGGCTACGCTTGCTACGCTCTCAAGTGTGGTAACTATAGTGTAGAGCGTAGCATAACACTTTAAATAATCTTGCAAAACTAGCCATTTGTGTGTTGGCTATGCTTGCTACACTCTCAAGCATAGCAGCTATAGTGCTAAGTGTAGCACAACAATTAGAAAAATTTTGCAAATTTTGAACTTATTTGAACACTTATCCAAAATTATAGAAGATTGGCCGTTGAAGCTAACTATGCTCTACTGTAGTGGAGAGCATGGTCCTAGCACTTAGGTGAATTTGCAGAGAGTGCCATTATTTGAATTTTTTTGCAAATCTAGTAGTTGGAGCTTACTACACTCAACACTTAGAAAAATTTGGGCAAAGTGCCACCATTTTGACACTTAACCAAATTTGCAGTTGAGATGCCGAGACTTGAAATGTTATAATATTTCAATGGCCCCTCTTTGTTAACATCTAGAGGAGTGGCCCGAGAGATATTAATAAAGAATTGCAAAATGCCACAATAGACGTGGCACCAACATTGCTCGTCAGTACTAAATCAGGTGTCATTCCATCATCTTCAAGAGATCTATGGATAAGGGTATGCTAGGGCAAAGTTTGTAGGCAATGTGCTAGGGAGATGAAATGCAAGTAGAGGAAATAAAATGCAAACAATGTATCTTGATGTAAGATGCAAAGTCAACATGGTTGACGATGACCATGGCATGAAGTGACTTGCCAAAATGTTGACCTCTTGTCGGAGTGCTCATGAGAGAGTCAAAGTTGATCCAAGGCTAGGCTAGTTGCAAAGCTGTAGCATTGTCAATTTGCTTGGGGATGTGCTTTTCCTTGTTATTTTTTTTAACTTTTTGTTTTTTTCTTTTTCTTCTTTTCTTTTCTGTGAGGCGGACCTCCATTGGGTTTGGCTTACTGCTAAATACTAGTTGCAAGGTGTGGGCCATCAAGTGGATTGTGTGCCACAAGATGGGCTTTGCTTTGATGCAACTACGTTGTTCTTGTAGGATAGGTGTTTCCTTCTCGGGATGAGTTGCGTTACATATGCTTGGGTCTTGACCAACCAACAGAGGCTCCCCATGGAACGAGTTGCATTATGTCTACCATGGGTTCTACAATTGACGTGAGGAGAATGCCATATGCATCATAGTGCGTATGCATCAAAGGGATATGCAATTATGAGTATGTAGGGGATGAGAGGCTATTGGGATGAAGGAGTGAATGTGCATAGGTTGTAATAGGATGAGGGGGATGTGCACTCTTGAGTGGCTTAACTAATCCAATCATGCATATCAAAACGATGTGGCGACTTGCTACTGCGATGATATGCGTCTCTACACGACTACCTCCAAGGCTTCATCCTATAAATACAACTTCGAGAAGACAAGAAAACCACACAACATGAAATGCAAATGCAAATTCCAAATGTAAAGATGCTACAAGTGTTGGATGTGAAAATGCTGGAAATGCATCAAATGCTATGCTAGTCGCAAGTGCTTAGGAAGCCAGTGAAAGTGCCAGTGCGATGATGCTGTGAGTGTCCCAAAGGTTGCATTGATGGTAGGTGCTTCAAAAGATCAATAGAATGGTGGGAGGTGATAATGTTGTAAGTGTGTAAACCCATTTTAAGTTCCTAGTAGATCATGGAGTGCTAGTTTATAGTCCTAGTAGATTTCTATGTGCAAGTTAACATCATAGAAAATGAGCTGTGGTGGTAGTTTAACATCATGATCCAAGGATGATCTATGCTAGTTTATAGTCATAGTAGATTGTCTGTGCTAGTTTTTTGCATCATGGAAGATGAGTGCTTACCTTGCTTATGTGAGGTGCGATGCTCCATGCATAGTCATGCTATGTTCTTGCAAGATCCTGCAAAAATCAACTAGAAAAATAACACGAAGCAACAACTGTGTAACAAATTTAAAATGCACAAATGAAAGGAAGGCAATGTAAGAAGTAATAGTTTTGGGCCATTTCGGGCTGTAGTAATAGTTTAAAGGCATTCCAAGGCACGTGTGCTAGTTTAAGGCCATTTTGGGCCATCATTAGTTTAAGGCCTTTTCAGGCCATGTGTTTTTGTAGTTTTATGATTTTTTTTATTTTTATGTGTTTTTGATGTTTTTCAAATGCAATGCGTAAGTTAAGTGGATGGATGCATAAACAAAGTAGAAATGCATAAATAAAGTGAAGTAGTGTGTAAACTAGGCAAGTAGGTGAAATGTAAATGCATGAACAAATGCAACGCAAGCAAAAACCAAAAATGCATGACCTATGGATGTAAGGGGTAAGTGGGTGCTTAGTGTGTTTTTGGCTAAGGGAAAGTCTTGGTCATGTAGTTGCTTTCTAATCGAGTGTAGATTAGGGGGTCTGTAAGGCTTAGGATCCTCTAGGAGGTTGTTGGATTCAACCACTCATTTGCGTGTGTTAGCCTTAGGTGTTATGTTGGTTACCACAGGTGTACCATCAAGAAGCGCCACCTCTGACATTTGCTCCATGTCTATGTTGTGGGTAGCTAGGGGGGGGGGGGGCGAACATTATCACCATGGATGATAACTTGACCACATTTGTATGGAAGGCAGATTTCTTGATGGATGAGAGAGGAGATGGCCCATAGTTGGGCTAGCCAAGGCTTTCCCAGGATTAGGTTGAAGCCTGGCATCTCCTCTATGACAGTGAAATCTATGCTAGTGGGGAATTTCTCTCTTGCCATGAGGGTTAAGTTGATTGTACCCTTGATAGTGATGTGTGATTTGTTGAAGGGTTTTAGACACACAGTTTTGGTTGGCTTGATTTCATCTACTAGGCCTAGTTTGTCGAGGATGGAGTATAGGATTACATTTGTTGCTGCACCATCATTGACATGCACTCTGTGGATGGTGCACTATCCAACACATATGCTAATTGACAATGGGGCTGTAGTGACCTCCCCTCATTTGGGGTTGACCTTGATTGCATCATTGTGAAATGCTAAAGATGTTGAACATAATTCTTGTGGTGTAGGGGGAAACATTGTTGCATTGATGGTGTTTGCATCTACAGGGATGTCCTTTGTAATAGGAATGGAGGCCAAAATTTGGGCCAATGCTTGATGGTGAGCAGATGAGGTCATGACTAGGTTGTACAAGCTCAAGGTTGTGTTCTCTTACTTGAGCATTTGTTTCATCTACGTTAGTGCAACTACAAGGTCCTTATCGTCAGCCGATATGTTGGCCTTGACTTCTTCCATGTGGCTTGAGAGATAGATCTCTCGTAGAGGGGACTTGGACTTAGATTGCTTGGCCTGCTTGGGGGTAGGGGCCCTAGTGTTCGATTGTTGCTTACTGGTTATGGCCTTGGCTTTGGCCATGGGGGTTGTGAGAAGCTTGTTCATCCTCTTGCATTGCCATTTGGTAGACCTATTCGAGTTACTAGTGGGGTTGGCCCTTGAAGGAGGAGGGACCAAGACATTGTCCACTATTGGTGGGGCCAACTCATTGTGGCACCTTGGTGATGAAAGGTTGCTTAGTGGTTATTGCTACTGCATCATGCCAGTTTAACATCTTAGCGGATGGTTGGTTTGGTTGTCAATTTAACATCTTAGTAGATGATTACTATGGGACCTTAATCACAAAAGGTGTTGTGGGTGCCTGAGGTGGCACTTTGATAACAAAGGAGGGCCTCTTGCTTGTGGAGGCTGAGGGGATCCTTGCCTTGTTGGAAGGCACATCGATCACAAAAGGTTGTTGCGAAGGTTTAGACTTGCAACCTATGTTGATGGAGTTTATGACATAGGGAGCATCGTCTATGTTGGATTGGCTTACTACATCGAGCACTAGTTGGCCCCATTCTATCATTCTTTGTAGGTCATCCTACAAAGCATGATAGTTATCTGTACTGTGACCAGAAATCTAGTGGTAGTGATAATATTGGTATAGCTTGAAGTGTTGGAGGACTGGGGGCTCATTTGGTACCACTAAGGTGGGGTTCCTTAGTAGTTCGCAGTACCTAGCATGTTTTTGGTAGGAAATCTTTGATACGTGTTTGTATTGGATTCACCCAATATTTAAGAGTTTCTCTAGTAGTTCAAAGGGTTCCATCAGTAGCAGTGTATACTTTGAGCGATCCTTGTGGTTAAAGTTGAACATTGGGGTGGCCCTTGCTGATGTAGGTAAGTTGGTGCTAGAGTTAGCAACTTTGTGAGCTAGGGCCTTGGGTTGCTTAGCTGTCAGGCCCTGGTTGGTTGCTTTTGTGCTTGTAGCCATTGTTTCCACTATTATGTTTTGCTTGTGTTACTAGCTTAGGTTGCCTCTTCTATGCCTTTCATTTGGGCAAAGGCTTGGTTGAGAGACTTTAGGGCTAGGTAATATAGTTTGGACTTGAGAAAGTCATTTACTACACCCTTGAAGATGGTCAATATGTGCTTCTCTACTAGGTGTTCACACATTTCACTCAATGTGATGTTCTAGTGTTGGAGGAATTTTGGCATGTGCTCTAGGGACCCCTACTTGACTTGCATGAGTTGGTTGAGGGTTGCTTCAAGTTTTAGGTTGTACTTGAAGCATGTCACAAACTGGCTTATGAGATCCTCCAAAGAAGAGATTGAGGCCTTAGGTAGCATGCGATACCAGTGTAAGGCCTTGCTAGTGAGTGACATGGGGAACACACACATGATGGTGTGTGGCCCTGCTTGAAGGAGTCAGCACTTGGATTGAAATGTGACCAAGTGTGCATTGTGGTTTCCTTTACCATTATAATTGGTGAGTTGAGGTAGCTAGACCCCAATTGGGAGAGTTAGGGTTGGGACTATAGGACTTATAAAATCATCCTGGTAGAAGTCCACCACCTTGATGGTTTTGGAGAAGGTAGAGTTGAGTTTGTTGATCTCCTTCATCAAAATTTGGATCAGCTGACATGCCTGATCCAAGCTTGGGAATGTGCTAGCTGATTGCATTGGCTAGGCTTGTGTTGGTTGCATAGAATAGGGTTGAATTGTTGGTTGCAAAGTTTGCTAGTTTAATGTCATAGTGGATGATTGTTGCCAATTTAATTTCATAGCAAACAAGTTTAGTTGATGTGTTGGTTGAGGAATGGGCATAATGATTGAGGTGGGACACACATGAGTGGGTTAGATGGACACCATGGATGCTAATAAGACAAGCAGGGTGTAGGATTCCTGAATTGTTTGGGGCTAGGAGGTGGCCCCTATGTGAGCATAGGGTTGGGCAAATGTAGCAGTTGCTTGCAAGGAAGTCCGAATTAGCATGGTCACCATCTTAGAGAGAATAGGTGGACCAAATTGAGGAGGGGTCGTACTAGGGAGTGGTTGTTGGAAGACTATGTTGAGGGGGCTCTTGCATTCGAAGTAGACCTTGAACTCATCTTCTTCCTCTTATGAGACTTCCTCATAAGTTGTCCCTACATCATGCTCATTTGCACGAATAAGTTGGGACAATAGCTGGTGGTAGGACTCCATGAGTGGGATTATGTTGAATAAGGAGGAGTTATACTCCCATATATCCCAACGAACTCACTCATAGTCCTATTTTTCCTTCAAGTTAAGGCAACCATTACTAATTCTGCTTGGATTTTGGCACAAAAAAATTGTATTTTTGTGGCTTTGTGCAGCATGACTTGGGTGGATCGTGGTGTCAAATGTGTTAGACACCAACATGGAAGGTTGATCTCGATTCATGTTCATAAATCAAGTTGTGAAAGTTACTATTTGCAAAGAAAAAAAATGGCTAACTCTGAAAACTGTAGAAAAATGAGTAAGTCTACTAGTAGCAGAAAAATAGCTAAGTATAAAAATGTAGAAAAATGGCTAAGTGTAAAAATCCAGAAAAATGGCTAAGTATGGAAACTACAAAATTTAACTAAGTGTACAACTGTAGAAAATTTGGCTAAGTATGAAAATGTAGAAAAAATGCCAAGTATGGAAATGCAAACCAAAAATAAATAAAAATTGCTAACTGTGAAAGTTGCTAAAAATGGCTAACTTTGGTGCTATGCTCACTACGTTGGAGCCAACTACACTTTCTTGAGTGCCTAGAATTTTGTTTAAGTGCCAAATATACACTTTGAATTTTGTCTAGTGGGGTTCTAGGGGAACCAATGATAGGGTCCAATCTACACCAACCGGTGGTAAAGAGAGCATACGGGACAACAATAAAAAAATGCAGAAGGAAATGGTGAGGCCCTCCTTCTAGCGCCAAAAATTATAATGACTAAAAACATCAATGGCTAGAACACTGAGGGGTTCACGGGTGCACAGCCTAACCCCACCTTCATGTGAGGGCCTTGCTAGAAAATGGAGGTAGAGTGCCCTAGATGATCTTGTTGATTGAACAAGACTTTGTCGACTACAATTTGGGTATTGGATGCAATCAGGGATGGCATGGTTAGCCAAAATGCAAATGCAAATAATGTGAAATAATGCTAAGTGTCAAAGTGGTGTTTTGTAGTGCTAAGTGTAGAGCATAGCCATGGAATGGGGGTGAGTGTAGCCAAGGGTTTTGACCAAAACAAGGATGTCAACCCATGAAGACTACCACCTGAGTGTAGTATAGTGTGAAAATGCATAAAAAAGTGTGAAAAGACACAAGAAAGATACAAGAAAATGCTAGAAATGGGAGAGAGAAATGGAACACCACCCAAAATGGAAGCATAGTTAACTTCAAAATGGTCTCAAAAGGTACACAATGTATAACAGGCATAGTGGAAGCATAGTCACAGTCTCGATGGTGTTGGGTCATGAAGTTTGGTGCTTGTTGTGATGAACCATGCCTATCGGGTTGGCTGCTATGGTGTACCTTATAGTGTTTTGTAGGGCTGTAACAGGGCTATGGTGTATGGTGCAGTGCAGGGCTACCATGGGGCCATGGTATACTATGTGGTGTAGGGCTGCAATGGGGCTATGGTGTATCATGGGGTGCAAGGCTGCAACGGGACCATGGTGTATTGTGCGATGCAAGGATGCCTGTCTGCCAGTGTGGTGTGCTTTGGGTCTCGTTTTCCCACGAAGTTAAGTGCCAAGATGCCAAAATGCCAAATTCGAAATGAAATTGCCAACTACCAACCCCTAAAAAATTGGAGGTCCAAGGGTATTTATAGGGCTAGGGTTAGCCCAAAATGCAGATTAAGCATCACGTGGTGGTGTGGTAGGTGGGAAAAGTATAGCAGCTACAATGGCAAGCGTAGAAGCACAACACTTAGAAAATTTTTGGAAAACTAGTCATTTGTGTATTGGCTATGCTTACTAAGCTCTTAAGTGTAGCAAGAGCATAGTAGCTATAGTGCCAAGCGTAGTACAACACTTGGAAAAATTTTGCAAAACTAGCCATTTATGTGTTGGCTATGCTTGCTATGCTCTTGAGTGTAGTAGAGTGTAGCAGCTACAGTGTTGAGCATAGCAACTATAGTGTAGAGTATAGCACAACACTTAAATTTTTTTTGCAAAACTGGTTATTTGTGTGTTGACTATGCTTGCTATGCTCTTGAGCGTAGTAGAGTGTAGCAGCTACAGTGTTGAGCATAGCAGCTATAGTGTAGAATGTAGCACAACACTTAATTTTTTTTTTTTGCAAAATTGGTTATTTGTGTGTTGGCTATGCTTGCTATGCTCTTGAGCGTAGTAGCTACAGTGTTGAGCATAACACAACTCTTAGAAAAATTCTATAGATTTTGACCTTGTTCGAACACTTAGCCAAAATTGTAGAAGATTGGTTGTTGAAGCTAACTATGCTCTATTACAGTGGAGAGCATGGTCCTAGCACTTAAGAAAATTTGCAAAAAGTGCCATCATTCTAACATTTAGAAATTTTTTGAAAATCTAGCAATTAGAGCTGACTACATTCAACACTTAGAAAAACTTGGGCAAAGTGCCACCATTTTGACACTTAGCCAAAGTTGTAGTCAAGACATTGAGACTTGAAATTTTATGGTGTTTCACCATCCAAGAAGCTATAATAGTAATGCCTGGATATGGTATCCAACACCTGATTACAAATGACAATGGGAAATGATCTTTAAACATTGCCATATTCAATAGCCTGAAGTTGGTGCAGACCCGCCACTTACCATCTTTCTTTGGCACAATTATTAGTGGGCTAACCCACTCACTATCCATGATGGGATAGATGAACCCCACCTTGAGGAGTTATTCTATTTATTCCTTGATGATTTTTTTCAATTTGGGATTTAAGTATCTCTATGGCTACCTTCTTAGCTTCATAGTTGGGTTAGTGTAAATCTGATGTTGGCATATCTGTGGATTAATTCTTGTAAGTTTGGAATATGTCCAAGAAAAGGTTGTTGGCCACTTATTGACAACTTGCAACAACTTGTATTTTTGTTCTAGAGTAAGATTTGCATTGATTATGACTAACTTACCATTGTTTAAAAATGCATACTCCATGCTAGTTGGTAGAGTTTTTAACTCTAGGGGTTCCTATTTGAAATTTTTAGGGATTTCCATCTCTCTCCAACATGTATCATCATTTTCTTCATTGGAGAGTTAGTGATGAACTTGCTTAAGTTTATCTATGCCTTTGACCTAAGCACATGTTAGGCTCTCAATAGGTTCCATGCATAGTGTGCTGCTATTAGCACTGTATGCCCTTCTATTTTGTGGCTATTGCGTACAAGCACCTTTGAATATCTTGTTCATGTGCACACTGATTGCATGCTTTAATGAATGTACTTTTGATGGACCAAATGTTTTGCATGCAATTCCACTTGTTATCACTATACACAATGCATGGAACATGCTTCTTCTTTAAACATCCAAATTTATTTTCCTTGGAAATTTCCAAGGAGAGGTTCCTTTTACCCATATGTGCATCTATTGTGTTTAACCAAGCCCTTTTCATAATGATGGGAAAGTCACCTTTATAGTTTTCAACCTTGATCACGAGAAATCGGTAGGGTAGGACCACCCACAAACTATGATCACAATGTCCTCCACTAATCCTAAAGGAATAGTGATTGAGTGGTTTGCCAATTCTAAATAGATGTTGCTCTTCTTGAGAGGCGGTAGGTTCTAGGCTTTGTACATGTTATGAGAGATGAGATTGACACCAGAACCAGAATCAAGAAAGCCTTGCATGGCTCATGTTTAGCAATCTATAAGTAAATGAGAGGACTTCCTAGGTTAGATCTTTTCATGGGAAGATTATCAACTTTGATCCAATTAGAGACAACATGAGTTAACATCATAGTATAGATATGAGGTGGCACTTGGTTTGAAGGGTAATCAAATGTGTTTGACACAGAGGATGAGGGTGTTGGAGATATAGGGTGACCAATCATAGTAGGTTGTGAGAGTTTGGGAGGATTATTGGGTTGGAAGAAGGGTTGTTTCTTAGAACGATTATCCAAACCACTCAGCTAAAAGGCTGGTTGTGAATGTACAACCCTCATAGCATTTTGTTGCTGTAGTTGTGGAGGAATTTCACCTTGCATGGATGGAGTAGGAGGTAACTAGGTTGAGGGTACAATGATGTGTGTAGAAAAATTCAGAGGGTGTTATGGATATGGGTTCTCCCCTTGAGTAGATGGTGAATGTGTTCGATGGTACTTTAGAGGGTAATAGTGATGCTACAATGAGGCATGACTTGTAGAACTTCTTGGAGAGATGGGTTGCTGAACATAGTACCCATATGTATCTGGTTGCTTATAAGGGTATTGCTATCTTGGTGGTGGCATTCCCCACAATTATGGTTGGTGGAATTGTTGGTATTGCTCATAGGGTTGTGGTGGAGCTCCACTTGAATAATAAGCTTGTTGGTGTTGGTGGAACTACCTCAAATCTCCTTGAGGATAGGACAGTTGTCTGGGTACTTGCCTCCTTACGAGTCATAGATTCAATGTGTACACCCTAGAATTTTGTAAGTGTGACACCACATGAAAACATCCCTTTGGATGTTCATATTGACAAATTTCACAACCAATATCATTTTTAGAGTATGTCTCCACAACTTCTTCTACTATAGCAGCTTTGTCCTTACCTCTCTAGTAGACATGTTTATCTTCTTTCCACCTCCTATAGTTACAATCACTATTTTGCTCTTTGGATTCTTCAAATATCTTCATAGTAGTTTGGAATTTTTGATCCAAAGAGTCCCATAATTTGTTGACCTTTGCCAAAATATTAGAGACAAATTTTTGGATAGGCAAGGTTTTCCTGTTCACCACTTCATTAAGTGGTGACTCCTAATTGTCACAAAATTGGAGCTCCCTCTTTCTTATGGAATGATCCCTATTATACTCTTATGAACTTTTCCTTTTTGACAACTCATCTTCTTCTTTTGCTACTTACTCTATTAGCCTTTGTACTTGATGAGCTCTTAGTTTGGATAGTCTTCCTTAGGCATAGACCCCAAGAGTTCTTCTAGTTTTTGCTCTGAGCCCATCTATGATGTGGCAGAGTTGTTTCATCTAATAATAATCATGGGTAGGGCATCAATGTAAGAGTGAATAATATTTGCCCATTATGGCATCCAAGGGTTCATGTGTTCCCTATTTTTGGCCTTGGATTTTCTTTCTCAAATTAGACACTTTGGAGTGCATTTGGTATTTGTCATTAAATAGTTCCAACATGGTACTCCTTCTATGAATGGATTTTGGCTCCAAGGACTGGTACCAACTTTTAGCTTCCTTAATGAGTGTCTTGGGGAATAGCTTGAGTTTATACTAGTCATTTTCAATGTTTTATAAGGCACAAGCATCATGGAAAGCTTGCAGATGATTTTTTGGATCAAAGTTGTACCCCTCCTCAAATCTTGGGATATTGTTCATGTCTAAGCACTTGATTTGACTATCTTTTACATGCCTAGTTGGAATCTTAATTGCCTCTACAATGTTAAGCATGCTTCAAGTTTCTAATAGAGGTTCATCATCATGATTGTGTTGATGACATCGATGCTGGTTTCTATCACCTCTTTATTCTTGGTGGGCTCTATGATTGTTGTTGTTCCACTGATCACCTTCATCATGATTATTTCTCCAGTGGCTTCTATCAGAACCAGAAGAAGAAGAGGAATTTTCAAGATCAAATGAAGAGGATGAAGAGGAAGGTGGACCATCATTGCCATCATAGTGTCCTCCACCACCTCTTCACTCATTACAACCACCATCCTTAGATCCCTTGCCATTGTGATGTTTACCTAAGTCCTTGCCTTGATTTTCACTTTTTCCTAAACATGGTTTATGAATAGTGGATCGTAGGTTTAGGGCCACATCCTCATCATCAATAACAAAGAGTGGAGAATTAGGGGGCATGACGATGTTGCCCTCCATATCACACCATCGCAACTATTCATCCTAAAGTAGGATGAAGGTAAAGTCTAGTACATACTCATTTGGATGAGTATATATCACTTTGCACTCTTGTGGGATTGGTGATTTGACATCTTCCTACTTGTGGAAAGAAGACATTTTGCAAAAAATAAAATAATTAGTATGCTTTTGTAATTATAGGTCATGTGGTAGTGATGTTGACCTTGGGTTCATCCAACAATATTAATAATGCTCACTAATCCTAAATAGCACATGTTTCAACAAACAAAGTTCCCAGTAATGGCACCAATGATGAGTGGTGAGGTACCCCTACATCCAACCATACAAATCACAAAGCATTCACATGTGATCCGGTCAAATTTTGTGGACTTTATAGTTTCCAGTGCATTAGTCTTCTAGGAAGTGAATGTTTCCTTAAAGTCATTCGTTGTCTTTCCAATTACACTTGTGATGTACAAAGATACAGTTAAGTGTAATCAAGGCATATGATTTTTATCATTTTATGTCTTATGTTCTTTGGTGTTTGGGGAGAGAGAGAGATAAAGTAATTTAATGACTAATCTAAATTAACTAACTAATTGGTCTCTAACTGGTCCTAACATAAGTATCTAGTCCCACTTTCTATACACATCCTAAACCTATGTATCCACTGTTGGGTTACCAAGCGCTATGCTATTGGGCACACCAAGCAATAATGCTGCTGAGATTACCAATTGAATACTTGTTACACTCGAAGCGATCATACTCATGTATTTAATTTATATAACTTATCTTGATTAATTAGCTCAATTATTGGAAAACATTAAATAAACAATTGAAATCATTGAATGCATGAATAAATATCTAAAGTATCCAAAATGCTACAAGGTTTATCAAGAAGCTCGTCTTTATTACCGTACACACTATCATGCTCAGGTACAATAATGTTTGCATAAAGATCCATACACTTAATGACTCCTATTGCAAGCACTCAAGAAAATATTCTAACTTTCAAATGGAAAAATTACAAGAGCTTTGCTATACTATAATTGACTGATGCCATAAATGCAGCTAGTGAGCACATATTTATAGGCAAGAATAGATCTTGCATTGACGGGGCCTAGTTGATGCATGAAACGGTGCATCAATGGGGCCTAGTTAATATGGCCTAGTCAACTGGGCACAGTTGATGCGGCCACCTGCTATTCATCAATAAGTATTAGATATATACTATGGTATCCAAATTGAAGAAAGAAATTCAAGGATGTGAACAAGGTAACAACGAATCCCTTGATGTGGCCTTGGATAGGTACTATTCTTTACCACACTGGTGCCTAAGCCATAGTTTCTTTCAAAGGAAGTAGCTACACCACATCATAGATGGGCTTAGAAACAAAACTAGAGAGACTTTTGGGATCTATGCCCAAGAGAGACTATAAAAAATGAGAATTCATAAAATCCAAAGACTCATTAACTAGGTAGGAAAAGAAGAAGGGGAGTTAAGAAAAAAGAGAAAGTGTAAAGGAGCATAGTAGAGATTCCTCCATTGATAAAAGAAGGTACATCTCTATGACCCAAAGGAGGAAGCACCATTGAAGGAGGTTGTGTAAAGAAAGACCTTGTTGATCCACAAATATATCACTAAGATATCAACCAAGGTGGATAAGATGTAAGGTTCTCTTAACAAGAAGTTCTAAACAACACTTAAAATCATGGAGGAGAAAATAGAATAGGAAAACAAGGATAAGAACAAGAGAAGAAAGAAGGATGAACGAAAGACCTATCCTAATCAAAAGGATAAGACTACAGTAGTAGAAGAGGTTACAAATTTGAACCTAGATAATGAAGGATGTGACTTTAGCCAATATGACCATCGTATAGGATGTTGCCCAATTTCTTCACACTTACAAGAATCTAAGGTCTATGCCTTAAATCCAAACCTAGTTAGAAGACAAGCACCAAGGATTTTTCCTTATCTTCAAGGAAACTATTAGAAATAATTTCACCGATAGAATTACTATTTAAGTGGAATGCCACCTTAGCCTTAGGATTGCTACCATTAGTGAAATAACCTATATTCATGGGGGATGTTGCCACCAAGGTAGTAATATCCTTACCATCAATTAGATCCCTATGATTATTATGTCCAAAACCCATGTCACAAAGTAGCTTCATGACCCACACTTCTTCCCACCATTACTATCATCTCAAATGCCATATGCCTACTACTCCATGTGCTAAATCTCCTTCCGCATACACTCCTCACCATCCTCAATAACACCATGCCCATCATGCTTTCACTCACTTATCACCTGCACCACCAATGCAAGGTAAGATATCTTTGTAGCCCTAGTAACGAAATGCCATAAGAGCCATAAACTTGCAAGTAGATGAAAATTCAAGTGGTTCTAAGCATAAACCTTGGAAGAGGCTATTTTTTAGGCCCAACAGTCCATCCAAACCATTGTAGCCATCTGTGGTTGTGTAAGACTCTCAAACTATCCAAGGAATGTCTATTGAGCTACCTTCAAATCAAAACCTCCAAAATGTTCAAACTGTCATATTAACTCATGCAGTTACAAATTTGATAAAAGCATGACACCTTTTTAGAAAGAGAATTGATCCTTGAAGTCCCCTAATTTATTTGCAGATTGCAAGAATGATTCATGCAAGGGCTTATTAGACTCTGGTTCTAGTGTGAATTTGATCTCCTAAGATATGTATAAGACATGGAACCTACCTCCATGAAAGAAATGTAATATCAAGTTAGAGCTAGCATACCAATCCATTATTGTTCCATTGGGATTAGTAGAGGATATAGTAATCACTATTAGTGGGTGGTCATATCTAGTCCTAGTAATCCATGTGAATAACTATAAGAGGAACTCCTTAATCATGATGGAAAGGGCTTGGCTAAGTATCATTAATGCCAAGCTAGGAATTAGAGATATTTCCTTGAAAATTTTCAAGGAAAATAAATTTGGAAAAATAAAGAAGAAGAGAGTTTCATGCATTATGTACAATGACACATGGTGCAACTACATGTAGAAAATATCAACAATCAAGAGTACAATAATTATAGCATTTAAAATCTATGTTGAAGCCACTAGTATTCAAGGGTGTCTATATGTAGTCATCACAAAATAAGAAGGTACCTAGTGTTTATTATAGATAATAGCTCTAGTTCTAGAATGTGCATGGAACCAATGGATATTCTCACAAGTGCATATATTAATAAGATAGATGAAATAGTGTAAATCAAGTACCAACTCTCAAAGGCCAAGCATAGAAAATAATTAGAGATAGATTGGGGAGAGTTGGAAATCCCTAACACTTCTGAACCAAAGCCCTTAGAGATAAAATCAATACTGGCATATTTAGAATGTGTTCTTTGACAATGGGAAGTTAGTAATGATAAATGACCAACATACTAAATAACAAAAAGAGAAGTTGTTGAAAGTGATCAACAAATAACTAGTAGCCTTTGCTTAGTCCTAGGATGAGATCATTAGGATAGATGCACATATATAATAGCATAGGATGTACACATGCTCTACCATTAAGCCTAAGAGATAGTCATAAAGGAGGTTGAATTCAAAGATAAAATAAGTTGTTAGAAAGGAGATTGAAAAATTTCTCAAAGCAAGATTCATTTAGTCAATGGCAGATAGTGAGTGGGTAAGCTCACTTGTCATTGTACCAAAGAAGGAAGGAAAAGGGAGAGTTGATATAGATTTTAGGTTATTGAACATGGTCACTTTGAAGGATCATTTTTTCTTGTCATTTGTGGACCAAGTATTGGACACCATTTCAAGGCATAGCTACTATAGTTTTCTAGATGTGTATACTAGCTACAATCAGATCTAAATCACTCTAGAAGATCAAGCCAAAATAATGTTTACAAGTCCTTGGGAAACTTTCACATATAAAAGATGCCTTTTTGTCTATGTAATGCTCCTACAACCTTCTAATATCTTGTCCTTAGCATCTTTTAGTAACAAAGTGGCAGTGGTTTAGAAGTCTTTATGGATGACTTCTCCACCTACGATGCTAATTTTAAATAAGTCTTGGACCATGTTAAGTAGGTACTAAAACAGTATGTGGAGACAAACCTACAGTTCAACTAGCAAAAAAACCATTTGATGGTTCAAGAAGGCATTGTCCTAGGGCACCAAATCTTAGAAAAAGGCATTGATATTGACCCTAAAAAGATAAGGATCATCTAAGAAATCACCCGACAACCTCAAATAGTTAAAGATGTATGATCCTTCCTTGGGCATATTGATTACTATAGGCGTTTCATTGAAAACTTCTTAATAATCACCAAACTGCTAGTTGAGCTTACTAAAAAGGATCTACCATTCAAATGGATTGAGAAATGAGAATAGGCATTCCAACACTTGAAGTAAAAGCTTGTAGAAATACCAATTCTATGTGTACTTGACTGGTCCAAACCTTTCCATATGATGATAGATGCATTCAATTATGCATTGGGAGTAGTACTTACATAGATGGATGATCAAAAGCATCAATATTACATTCATTATGTAAGTAAAAGTATTATAGGTACAAAACTTAATTACATTATAACAGAAAAGGAATTAATAATGGTGGTGTATGCTCTTGAAAAATTTAGAGTATAATTCGCTTTCTTATGAACATGCCAACTGTGAGTTCTTGTATGATTCAAAATCTAGAAAATACACAAGATGAAGAATTACTAGAAAAATAGAAAACTAGTAATCTTCTATTAATTTCAAAGAGATTACAAGTATAGTGGATTCAGAAATCCTAGATCACAAATCACAACTCTCATACACTCAACAATATTGCAGAGCATGATGTTCTACAATCTCACAAGGATTTTTCTTACTTCAAGGCTCAATTAAACTAGATCTCATAACATAGATCTAAGATCCAACACACACACACACACACACACACACACACACACACACACACACACACACACACACACACACACACACACACACACACACACACACACACACACACACACACACACACACACACACACACACACACACACACACACACACACACACACACACACACACACACACACACACACACACACACACACACACACACACACACACACACACACACACACACACACACACACACACACACACACACACACACACACACACACACACACACACACACACACACACACACACACACACACACACACACACACACACACACACACACACACACACACACACACACACACACACACACACACACACACACACACACACACACACACACACACACACACACACACACACACACACACACACACACACACACACACACACACACACACACACACACACACACACACACACACACACACACACACACACACACACACACACACACACACACACACACACACACACACACACACACACACACACACACACACACACACACACACACACACACACACACACACACACACACACACACACACACACACACACACACACACACACACACACACACACACACACACACACACACACACACACACACACACACACACACACACACACACACACACACACACACACACACACACACACACACACACACACACACACACACACACACACACACACACACACACACACACACACACACACACAGCTATGGCCAAGATCACACACACAAATTTGACCACAGAGATGCACATCACTCTCATGCAATCTCTCTTTCCTAACTTTCTCTTTTTTCCTCTGCAATTCTAACTTATGGCTACTTCTCTTATGCACATTTACAACTAGCAGTACCACACACAATTACAACTGGAAATTTCATATGCTACATTTACCCCAAACATTGAGATAAAAAAATGTAAAATCAAATTTCTTTAATTTATGTCCACTATTGGATCTACCACATTAGATTTTTTCTTGGAACATCTTCCAATTTTTTCTTTTCCCCCTACTATACATAGTAAAGACATCACTATATTTTTTTGTAGCCTTGCATCTTGTAATAAAGACATCTCTCCAACTTCTTGAACTTGCAAATCAACCTGTAGGGAAAAGAATAAGGGAATCAAAAAATGTATCCTTACACTAGTTCTCCCACCCTTCAAAAAGTGAACTTAGGTGAATAAGGGTGCAGAAATAGAAGTGATCCCCTATCATCAAGTTTGATCTCATGGATCCATACAACATCATTGGCAGCTTGATCCTCATAATGAATTTAGGTACTCATGTATTTTCACTACATAAATGCTAGAAGCTTCTCTCTTTTTAAGTACAATTGCATTCCTCTCATGTGAAGAATTTAACTTATTAATATCCCCCTTTAACTCATTGATGCTGTCATGTAAGATTTCATCATCCACTATCCCATGTTTATGCATAAGATCTACAACATGAAAAACAAAAGAAAAAAAAAAGATATATCCACATCATTTGGTAAGTAAATCTCAAAAGCATTATCATTAATTTTGAGGTTTATTCTAAAAAGACCCATCTTCTTAGCTTTCAACTTTGAGAAGTTAACACCTCTTAATCTCTTCTTCTTCAAGTACATCCAAACAAGATCGCCAACAAAAAAATTTGGCTTTTCCTTACTCTCATTCTTGTTAAGAACTCTTTCTTCAACCTTCTTCTCTAGATTTGACCTCACTTGTGCATGAAGGTCCTTCATCTATTGCACAAAATCAACCTTCTTCTTCTTAGTATTTGGAAGTCCTTTACTCATCCTTCCTCCATCATCAACATCACAATGTATATTGCTTTTATGTTGATCATTCATTTCATAGCCAAGAGAATCAACTTAATCATTATCAATGTTCATATCATCATGAACAATGATCTTCTCATAATGATTACTACTATAGTCATCATCATCAAATGGCAAATCTAACATATTGCCATTATTATTCTTGCTTTTACTGACAATTCCATCAAAAGTTACATTGCTTCTATCATTTACAACATGACTTATAACTTCATCACAATCACTACAATGATCATGATTCTCATCATTGCCTTTGAATAAATCTCTATCATGCTGAAGTGAATTTATAGCATCCAAAATAGTACCTTCCACATGAGAGACATTACTACCATCAACAAGGTAAAGCTCACACTTACATCTTTATGGCCTCTTCCATCCAACCTTGTTTTAACTGGATATTCAACATGTGGTTATCTTATCTCTCTAAAGCTTAAAGCTTCAAGATTCCACATAGGAGTTCCCAATTCAAATGGTTTCTCCTCTTCAAAGGATTATTCATCATGGTAATACAAAATAATGAAATTATTCATACCTTTTACATGAGATATGTTGGAATTCAGCATAGGCATTCAAGATAATGCGTTAACCACCATATTGGATTTTCCTCTTTTATGCTTCTCCTTTGGCACAAGCATTGTTAGAATCTCATAAGATGAAATCAAATCCCACAGAAATCCATTTGTAACTAACTCCTTTACTTGCCTTTGCAATTCAACCCACTAATTTAGTGTCATTCAATATGCCTTCTCATTTGGAATGATAGCCCTAGGAATGAAATCAATTTTGTTCTAAACATTCCTCATTGGTGACAATCCATCCAATTTCCCTTTGAACACCTTGAAAAATTACTCCTTTAAGCCTATCACACTTGTTGGAAGATCGATTTGCACATCATCATGGTTAGAAGCAATGATTGAAATAATCACAAAACCATAATCAACTTCATCATGTTTCTTAGTATATTCCCTCTTCCCTAGAAGAATTAAGAAAGCACTAAGTGAGCTTTGCTACCTCACTTGTTCAACTATTATAGGAATCAACTCATGGATTCCATTAGATCTTACTACACTTTACACATTTCTTGCTTCATCAAACCAAGAACTATTATTAACATTCTAAGGCCTTCCAAGTATTACATTAGCATAATCAATTAGTAGCACATCACATTTCATAACATTCTGAAAAATCCTAATTTTAAATTTCAAGACATATTGGTTCCTCATTTCTTAAGAGAAATATCTTGACAATAAATGCACCTTGTAGGGGATCGGATGAGGATTTGTCTAAAAGATGAAATCTAGTAATTGTTCCAAAAGAATGATATTTTCTTGGGCTCCCTCATCAATCAAAATATGTATCCATTTCCCACTAAGCAAACATCTAGCTCCAATTTCCTTGCTAGATGATATTCTCTATTCATATTTTCCATAAATTTACAGAAAATTAATTCTGAAACTTCCTCAATTTTTGGAGCATTAGGATTATCTTTCTAAATAGTTTGGCTTGATGTCTCATATACCTACATGGTTTGTACATCCTTGCCCTTGGGTACCTTCTTGTGTGAACATTTCCATTGCTCATATTTCCACTCTTCACATTTGAAGCACTGGATATTGGATGACTTGTTGTCTTGACCCTTGCCTCTTTTACCTTGGTCATTCTTGGCTTTACTCTTTTTGTCATTGTTTTCATGCTTCTTTTCATGGTTGCCATCCTTGTCTTTTAATTTTAACTTAGATTCATTTTTAGATTTGGATCCCTTGTCCTTTCCCTTCAAAAATTATTTGCTATTGTTTCCAAATCCACTAAGTTTCTTTTCTGCCTTAAGTGCTAAATCATAAGCTTCATCAAGTGTTTGAGATTCATAGAATGATAACTCTTATTGGTAAGCCATTTTGAGATCTCTAAGAAAGATTGAAGCCTATTCATACTCCTCCAAGTTTACCTTAGCATGATGGAATATATCATAGAATTCAATGTAAAATTCCTTGACATCTTTATCTCCTTGCTAAGGATTTTATGCTTCTTGATTGTTTCTTATCTCTATCGTGATTGTTCAAATTTATGTTTCAACTTGTATTTCATCAAGGACCAATCCATAATTGGTTGATCATTTTTCCTTTTATAACTTTGGGAAATTTTTGCCTAGGTTAAAGTAATACCTTCTAATTTGGATTTTGTAATTGGTAGTCATAATTGATTTGTTATCTCTTCCAACTCAAAATATTTATCAAGTTCCTTCACCTAGCTTGAAAAAGTAGTGGTGCTGTCTCCACCATTGAAGGTCTTTAGCTCCACATGTGGTAGTCTTGTAGAATTCTTGAATACCTTAGCAAGTATTGCTTCATCTGCATCAGCAAGCTTATCATAAGAAAAATTTGAAGATGATGATGGAACTCTTAGAGTTCTAAATGAGGATCTTGATTTAGTTCCCCTGGAATCCTAGGCTGATGGGTTTTCCACTTCCATAGCTAGAATTTTCTTCCTTCTTAATAGATATCCTTCCACTAGGCTAAGAAACATCTTCATCAGCATTTGTGCAAGAAATTGCATCATCACCACATGGTTGAATATGGTTGGGACTTACATTCTAATCTATCTTAGCACTGATCTCATCTAATCGATCAATTATCAATTGAAAGATAGATTTCATGTTCTCTATGTCTCAATTTAGGGCTTGTATGCTTTGCTTTCTAAAATCCATATAAAATAGATAAAAATACATAAAAACCCCTTACGCTTTGATAATAAAAATTCCTTATGGTATGATACCAGTTGCTTTAGCAAGGTCACTCTGATTCTCTTTAACCATTTAAATATGCCAAGTCTAGAAAATATGTAAGACAAAGAAGTACTAGAAAAATAGAAAAATTTCAATCTTCTATTCTTTTATTAATTTAAAGAAAATTACAAATATAATGGATCCACAAATCATAGAATACAAATCACAAGTCTTAAACACTCAATCATATTACAAAGCATGAAGCTCTACAATCTCACAATGATTATCCTTAATGTAACGCTTAATCAAACCAAATCTTACAACACAAATATGAGATCTAACACACACATAAAAAGCTATGTCCAAGATCACACACAAAGATTTGATTGTAGACATGTACATCACTCTCATGTAATTTTTGTCTTTCAAATCTCTCTTTGTTTCCTTTACTATGTTGGCTTCTAGGTTGCTTCTCTTAAGTGTAGTTAATTAAGAACATTAAATAACGGTGAAAGTTAGAACACCATAGAAATGGCTTCTTCTCATGAAATGAACTCACCTAAGGACAATACAGGAGAAAGTCAGCATCATACGCATAACCGAGATCAACCATGTCCTCAACAGTCTAAGGTCACATATACTCATCCTGATGAGTATGTGCTGGATTTTACCTTTGTTTTCCATCAAGATGAGCAACTGCG
>MNCI01029020.1:116172-128717 GCA_015680685.1 Gnetum montanum | reverse complement strand
TTTCTCAACCCTTCCTCCTGGTAGCATAGAAGATAAGCCGAAAATACCAAAAAAATCACATACCTCAGACTTGCTTAACCATACACCGTGACACATACAAGCAAGCCTGGGAAGACAATGAACGATTAACCCCAAGTGTTTCTTGTGGTGTTAAGGCATTTAGTCTGCGGAGTTCGACCGGATCGCGCGTGTACGCTCGTATTCGTATGGTGGAGTGTAGGGGTACCTCGCCACTCATCAGCAATCGTAACTAGCAATCACATGAATGATAATTTCATGCACTACATTTCTCCCAAAGATAGAGATAAAAAAATTCATAACCGTAAGATCTACCATGTCAGAGTTTATCTTGGAACATCTTTCATTTTTTTTCTTTTCTCCTCTACTACTCACAACAAAGACATGATTAATTTTTTTTTGCAACTTTGTAGCTTGTAGTAAAGATGTATTTCTAGTTTCCTAAACCTATAAATCAATTTGTAGAAAAAAGCATAAGAGAATTAGAAGAATTTTTCCTACAACACCATGTTATAGGATGGTTGATGATCCTACAAGAGTTTGATTTAATAATGGTAGATAAAAATGAAACCAAAACAACATAGTTATTAATCATTTGTCTCAGTTAAGATGGGATAACAAGGTAGATGAAAAGCCTTTATTTGATTAGTTTATAAATGAGCTTCCTTTTGCTAAGGCAACCAAAATATTAGGACCAAGAATCACAAATTGGTACAATGAATTCCTCTTCTACCTACTCATATAGGAGGCCCCTGTAGAATGGGATCATAGGAGAAAATAAAAATTCCTCCACTAGGTTAAAAATTACACCAAGATAGAGGTCAACCTCTAGAAAATATTCATAGATGACTTGGTACAATGATGTGTACCTAACAAAGATCAGCTACGAGTCCTCTAGGATGCTCACAAAGGTCCTTATGAGGGAATTTATGCAAAAATGAGAATGATCATTAAACTACTAATGGTAGGATATTTTTTTCATACAATGTTTAGGAATATCCACCATTTTACCCATTCATGCAAGTGATTCCAACAAGATGAAGGGATAATAGCAAGGATGGAAGGGCCCCAATAGTGGATTCGATCATTTGAGCCTTTCAAACTTTGGAGAATTGACTTCATGGGGCTCATCACTTCAATGTCTAATAGAAACTCTTATATTATTATTTCTATTTACTACTATATCAAATGAGTTGAAGCTACAATTATTACCGACTCTACTTCTTGCACTACATCTTGATTCTTTCGTAACAGGTGATAAACAGGTTTGATGTGCATAGGGCATTAATATCTAATAATGAAAATCATTTCATGGGCACTACATTCTATAAGTTGATGTAATGCTTAGGGGTGAAAAATAAACTTATAACTTCATACCACCCCCAAGCCAACAAAAAAGCTAAAGTCATCAAGAGGGAGATCATGAGAATTTTAATAAGAACCATTAGTAGATATAGGAAAGATTGAAGCACCAAACTCAACAATGTGCTTTGGACCTATTACTCAACATGAAAAGTTCCTATAGGCTACTTTCCCTATGAGTTAGTGTACAAAAAGTTGTTCAAGATTTTAATTCAAACTAAACTTTATACACTTACAACTACATGTGATCTTGGCATGAACACTAACTTGGCATAAAATAAATGTACTAAATAAGAATAGAATGGTAGCCTTGAGGATGAATGAAATACACAAGCCATACCACCAATAATGGCATGATGTCTGAACTAGGAAAGTTGCATTTCAACTAGGACATAAGATTATCTATTGGAACCCCACACATGTGCCTCAACGAATTAAGTTTTAAACAATATGGAAAGTGTAAAATTCCTATTAATTATCTATAAAATATCATATAAATAACTAATACAAATGTTATGAAACCCTTAGGATCTAGATTTAACCTTGATTTACTAACTCAAAAGGAAGCAGAAAAATAGATAAAAATTATTAATTAGGAGCATAAATACATTAAAGTAATATATCGTAGCAAATTTTTATAATACTCATGTATATAATTAAATATATTTATTTAGTGAAAATTAGAGATTTGCACAACCACAAAAAGGTAGATGTCAAAAACTTCCACTAGATGCATCATAAAATAGTACGTAAAATAACAATCCCAATGACACTTGTTTTGCCTCAATTGGATATTTATATATAGAGGTATTTATGTTTAAAGTTTACTAAAGTAAATGAAAAATATTAATATCTAATAAATAATATTAATTTCCCAAATGTATAACATGTGCTAAAATGAAAAATGCTCCTTGCAATCTCATAGTCCTAATGGCATTGATGATGAATTCATATATATCATACTGTATTATTTATTTACAAAACTTGGTACATGGCTCAAATATTTAAAAACTATACAAGGTCTCTAATTTACAAATATAAAAAATATGAAAAAATTATTTTTCAAGTTCAGAAGGTTCATTTTGCACAAAATTAATCCACCTTTTCTCTCATGTTCATCTTTTGATGATTCCCTATCTAGTTTGGGTTCTTTGCATTGAAATGTAGGAGCTAGAACCCCTCAAATAAGAAAGATTATTATATTTTCCTTTTCATGGAGCATAAAGATTATAGACCACAAGTGTTAGGTTATGGGCTAGACAAACTTTTCAATAAAATATTCTAAAATTTTTTAAGGTCCATAAATGTCACAAATTTTTCAAAAATGATTTAAAGTTCAGAAATGCTGCAAAATATTCCAAAAATCCAAAGAAATCAAAAAATCTAGAAGAATGTATATTTT
The DNA here is from genome assembly GCA_015680685.1 of Gnetum montanum. NCBI lineage: Eukaryota > Viridiplantae > Streptophyta > Gnetopsida > Gnetales > Gnetaceae > Gnetum > Gnetum montanum. The sequence goes on along the minus strand of MNCI01029020.1, from coordinate 125,935 downwards.
ATCTAGGCATCTCTAAATGCTAGATCTTGGTTACCAACACTACCAAAGGTACTCATTGATAGCTCTTAGAATAACTTCACTACTATCATTGATGAGTGGCGAGGTACCCCTACACTCAACCATACGAATACGAGCGTAGCACGCATGATCCAGTTGAACTTCGCAGACTAAGTGCCTACACACCTTATGGAACACTTAAGGTTAATTATTCATTGTTTTCCTAGACTTACTTGTGTTTGTCACGATTGTATGGTAAAGTAAGTCTAAGGTATATGATTTTTATGTCTTTTCTATTTTATCTCCTATGCTGACGAGGTGAAGGGTGAAGAGACTAATTAACTAAATTTAACTAACTAACTAAGCCTTCATTAACCTAGCATCAGCATCCGTTCCCACTTACCATTCACATCTTGAACCAATGCAACCTTGGTTACCAAATGCTAGTCGTTGTTGGGATCACCAAGCGTAACGCACGTGCTTGAAGCAGTCATACTGAGGCACTTAACTAGGAGAGAAGGGTTGAGAGAGATTTAATGACTAATAAAGCGATTAAATGATAAACAATAAACAATAATAAATAAAATCCTATTTAGCCTGTTCCATGCATTGCAAGGTTTATCTAAGAAGTTTGTCTTTATTTCCACATACAAACGTGTTTAGGTACAATATTTGCTCGAATAAAGATCCATTCACTTTGGAGCTCCTACTACGGGCACATGGAAAATATTCTATCTCTGGAGGGATCAAACTGCTAGAGTTTTGCTATGGTATAGGCTTAGATTCAGAAACAAGGGAGAGTTGCCTCTTATTTATAGATTTGACGATGCACTGCGATATCGTGTACAGGATATCGCGGCCCATGCGATATCGCATCCCATCATACCCCCATGACTAAATAAAAACTCGTCCTCGAGTTCCTTACAACATATTGGGACGGTATGGGATTATTGACTCAAAATGGAACTAATGGGATGACATGTGAATGGATCATCATTACAAGATAAGACAAAACTAGTGTTCATGACAAAAAGAGTGAACGCCTTATACATTTGACATCAGGCCTTATTTGGCAGCTGAGAGAGAAGAGAAAAGAGAAAGAAGTTTGCTACTACCAATGCCAAGATTGTGTCTTTTGTTGTCCATCCATAAGCGCACCATCCATCTTGTTCCTTGCATAGCTGCTCAAGCACTGCTCCATTCCAAGTGTTTCCTCCAAATCCAATTTGTTGTTCTGTGATTGTCATCTGCAGACACAACACAGTCTTATATTAGCAAGGGTAAATGAATTTCAATGCAATTGATACCTTGCTTCGGTGAAAGGTCCATTAGCTGAGTTGTTGTATGGTTGATACGGGTTTGGAGATATATTCATGGTGACTACTGAAGGTGTAGGGGTTAGGAGAAAATCGAAAAAATTTGGGTCTGGACCCCCATAACTAAGAGCGAACCTCCGGTAGCGATAGAATGGAGAAAGAATAAAGAACAAGAAAGATGGAGAAAAAGAGACAACTATAATGTCGGTGAAATGGATGTCAAGATGGAAATGAACAAAGAAAGTTGATTACACAAATGTTTAAGGGAAATAATTTAACTGGTGTACCAAGTAGGAATGCCAGTGGGTCCTCCCCAAAGCAAGCTCATGCCCTTAATGCCCTGACAAACCCACATTTAAAGAGTTCGTAGGCTTTGAGAATGTCATTTGGAATAAGAGTTAAAGTCTTAACCGCAAGAATTTACTAAAAAGAAAATAATGCGTCAACCAAAATATACACTAATGATACAACAGGAAATGAGGTGGATAATGGAGAGAAGGGTGGAGAGAAGAGAATAGAATGGAATCCCAAGAACAAGGTGGTGTACAGCCCCTTGTGTAGTTAATGATTAATGTGACTTAGTAGATCCCATCCCAAGTCCAGCCTCAAACAAACCATATCCAGTGACTTCGCATTAATGCATTTGGCTAAACCATCCACTTGAAGTAACAAGAATGCCTTCACCTAAGAGCCTCCACCATTTTGACCAAATAAGGAGGAGAGAACGGGAAGCGTGAAGGGCCTTAGTTAGAGGAAAATTTTTTATTGTTAGTTCCATAACCAGTGCTNTTTATGTGTTTATGCATGAGAACCACACCATGCAAAGACTTTGTTATTTTTATTTGCTCAGCTTCCTGATAATTGAGTAATGTCGAAACGGTAAGAAAACTCAAGAAGAAAACATCCAAGCACCCAAGAGAATGACCAACATAAATGCATCAAGTTCCCTTGAAGTCACACCCTTTTTAATCCTTGAGTCCTTCCTTAGTTTGAGAAATGCCTAGTCATCGATTCGTTATAGTTCTTATTTAGAAAGGGACTGTACATTTCCAAGCTGAGAGAGACCATAAAAAATTGTGGATGAATGGATGAAGTGGACTCATTGCCTATCATATCAAAAGAACCATACCTTAGTATCAACATCATAACTTAAAGGTAAAAACCAAACATTAGCAATCATTAAAAAATAGTTCATACCATGATTATGAACACTTATTGGGTGACAAACTTACAAGGTGGATAACACATGCACACACACAAAAAAAATGAAAAAGTATAATGATGTTGAAAAAAAAACAAGAAAAGTTAAAGAAATTTTGTAAAAAAAAATGTGTAAAACAAAAATGTGTGAAACAAAAATGTGTAAAACAAAAAAAAACTTAAAAGAATTGAGGGCCCCAAATGATTAGCATAGGTGGCCATCTCCCCCATGACTGAATGGAAAGGGAGAGATTCGAAATAAGGAGCGTCTATTTGAATTTCTTAGAAATGTCCAACTTCTCCCTATTGATGTTTTCAGGCTAAGGGGTGGAAGTTGGCGACGCTCATACTTCAATGTATCTATGCCCTCATTGTTGGCATGAGTTGGTTCCCTAGTTCATTCCATGCATGTTGGTGGGTTGCTCTTTCGATTAGCTATCAACCACGAGGTATCCACTTGTTGTGTGGTTGCTACATACAGGCACCTCTGTATCTGAGTTTCTAGGGTACACCAGTTTCATGTAGGAGATGTTAAATTTCACATCACCCATGATTCCTGCATGTCATCACCCTCTGAGTCACTGTATGTGATGCATGGAACTTTCTTCTTCTCAGTCTTTCCATAAATGTTTACCTTAGATATTTCCAAGGAAAGATCATGGATTCCTAGGCATGCGTCTATTGTGCTTAGCCATGCCCTTCCCATCATAATTGGGAATTCCCCTTCATTGTTGTTAACTTCTATCACTAGGAAATCGGTTGGGTATGACCAACCACACATAGTGGTAACGATGTCCTCCACCGATCCCAAGGGAATGGTGATGGACTGGTCAACTAGCTCCAGTTGAATATGGTTCTTCTTGAGTTGGGGTAGGTTCCAGGCTTGATACATTTCTTGTGATATTAAGTTGACTCTGGAATCTGAGTTAAGAAGAGCCTTATGTGGTTCATTCCCAGTGACTTGGAGGTAGATTAAGGGACTTCCAGGGTCAGATAGTTTCCTAGGAAGGTGGCTTACCTTGATCCAGTCGATTACGATACGTGTTAACATAACTGTATGCGTTAAGCTCTATTGTTGGACTAAAGGAAGCCCAGAAGCCTTGTATGTTGGAGGAGTGATCGTAGACTTAACCGCTTGTGGTTGTGAGAGCTTGTCTGGGATTTTGGTTCTAAAGAAAAGTCTTCTTTTCTTGCGGTTGTCAGAACCAGTAGTGGGTTGAAGGTTTACAGCTCTCGTAGCATTGTGTTGCTACGGTTGAGTGGGGAGTTCCCCTTGCATTGTTGGAGCGGGTGGTATTGGAACTACCGGCGTGAGAGAGGCGGATGGACTTGGAGGATGGTAGGTCTGTGGAGTGTCTCCCGGAGGAGAAGGAGTCCTTCTAAAGTACTCCCAAACTTGGTAGTGACGTTGAGGGGTTGTGTGACCCATGGATTCACTTGGAGAAACTGGCTGCTACATGTAATAGCCATAAGGATAGGGTTGCCGGTAAGGGTATTGATGTTTAGGCGGTGGCATCCCCCATGACTGTGGGTATTGCCACTATTGGTGTTGCCTGATAGGTTGTGGTGGAGTTCCACTTGGATAGTACATTAATGGTTGGTGGAACTGCCTTGGATTACCTTGGGGATAAGGTAAGATTTGGGGTGTCTATTGTTGGTTAAGTCTTGGGTTGAGTGCATACATCCCAGACTCTTGTAGATGTGAGATGATTTGACAACATCCCTTAGGATGGTCATATTGGTAGATCTCACATCCACCATCATCATCTGTGTTTGAATCCATAACCTCATCGAAAATATTCATTTTTCCCTTACCCTTGTTACGTGCAGGGTCTGAATCTCTTCGCTTTTTCTTATCCTTGTCACTACTTCATTCCTCCTTAGATTCCTCTCCAATCTTTAGGATAGTTTCAATTTTACTATCTAAGGAGCTCCATATTTCATCTACCTTAGCTGATACTTCTATTGTTATCTTTTGAAGTGGCAAGGTTTTTCTATTCACCAACTCTTTGAGTGGTGACTCATCTTTTGTGCTTTCTCTTTTCCATAGCTCCCCTTCTTCTTTGGCTACTTGTTCCAACCAACGATGAATTTCATGGGATCTAAGTTCTGATAGTCTCCCTTGGGCATAAGTCCCAAGGGTTCTCCTAGTTTCATACCTTAGCCCATCTACAAGATGGCGGAGTTGATCCCGTTGTGCGTAACCATGGCCTAGGCAATGATGTAACAATGCATAGGAGTAGCCCATGGAAGCATCCAAGGGTTCATGAGTACCTTGCTTCCATCCTTGGATCTGCTTACGAAAGTTAGACACTCTAGAGTACGTTTGATATTTATCGTTGAAGAGTTCTAACATCATACTCCACCTCCTAATGGTTTAGGGTTCTAAGGACCAGTACCAACTCTCTACTTCCTTTATGAATTTCCTAGGAAATAACTTTAGTTTCTGCCACTCGTTTTCTATGTTTTGCAAGGTGTAGGCATCGTGGAATGCTTGTAAATGATTTTGCAAATCGGCGTTATATCCCCCCTCAAAGCGTGGAATATTATTCATGTCTAAGCATTTGATCCAGCTATCGTTTTGATGTCTTGTTGGTATTCTCACCACCTCTGTGATATCTAGCATACTTCGGGTGGTAAGTAGGGGTTCATCATGATTATCTCTTTCATGACTTCTATGATGCCTACGTTGTTCCCTACTTTCCCTTCGTTCATGCCCTTGTCCTTGCTCTCGACTCTCTCGTCGAGGTCTCTCATTTTGTCTACCTCTATCCTCACCACTATGCTCTTGGTGGCTATGCCCTGATGTGGAAGGAGAGGGTGAATGGTGTGATGAAGGAGAAGAAAAAGGAGAACCATCACCATGACAATGTTTCTTACATTCTCTTCAACTACTACAGCCCTGATTGTGATGACGATCAGAATGCCCATCCTTGTCATGTGTTTTCGTTCCCTTAGTGAATAGTTGGCATTCATGGGGATCAGAACCAGGGTTGTGTATCATGGAGCGTAGGTTCTAATACCCCACCTCCTCATTATTGTTAGGAGGGGGAACATCATTTGATGGAGAACCTGTTATGAGTGGTTTACCATCTCCAATTTCACTTAGGATGTGCGGGACCCATTTGCCTTTCAACAATGTATGGTGGCTCTCCTGTCATGAGTCCCTTAGACATTATGCTGCTATGGGATGGTAATCCCTTATGTCATAATTTTTTGCAACGTATTTAGCATATAATTCCGTCATGCCTATTTGTGCAAGAGCACGAAGAAGCATGTTAGGGACTACCTGATTGGGAGGTAACACTATGTTACCTTGCAAGTCTCTCCAACACAGCTATTCATCCTACTGGAGGATAAAAGTAAAATCTGGTATATACTCATCGAGATGGGTATATACCACTCGGTATTGTTGAGGAATTAGCAAATTTTGATTATGTGTTTTAGACTGCCGATTGTTTCTTGTATGATCCCTAGGTGGTGAATTGCTCTTATGAGAAGAAGAAGAAGAAATTGTGTCTTATTCGGTGTGCTGATTAACCGTTATATAATTTTTTGTGTTTGATTAATCCTAAGGTTTGTTTAAGCTCCCAACAATGTGGATAATTTCCTATGTTCTACTTAGCGCACAAACACTTAGTCTCCGGGCAACGGCACCAATGATGAGTGGCGAGGTACCCCTACACTCAACCATACAAATACAAGCGTAGCACGCACGATCTAGTTGAAATCCATAGACTAAGTGCCTACACACCTTATGGAACACTTAAGGCTAATTATTCATTGTCTTCCTAGACTTACTTGTATTTGTCACGGTTGTATGGTTAAGTCTAAGGTATATGATTTTTATGTCTTTTCTGTTTTATCTCCTATGTTGATGAGGTGAAGGGTGAAGAGACTAACTAACTAACTGTAACTAACTAACTAACCCTTAATTAACCTAGCATTAGCATCTGTTCCCACTTACTGTTCACACCCTAAACCAATGCAACCTTGGTTACCAAACGCTAGTCGTTGTTGGGATCACCAAGCGTAACGCATGTGCTTGAAGCGGTCGTACTTGCACTTAACTAGGAGAGAAGGGTTGAGAGAGATTTAATGAATAACAACGAGATTAAATGATAAAAAATAAATAATAATAAATAAAATCCTATTTAGCCTATTCCATACACTGCAAGGTTTATCCAAGAAGTTCGTCTTTATTTCCATACACAAACATGTGTTCAGGTACAATATTTGCTCGAACAAAGATCCGTTCACTTTGGAGCTCCTACTGCAGGCACATGGAAAATATTCTATCTCTAGAGGGATCAAATTGCCAGAGTTTCACTACTGTCTAGGCCTAGATTCAAAAACAAGGAAGAGCCACCTCTTATTTATAGATTTGATGACGCACTATGATATCGTGTACGCAATATTGCGGGGGATGAAATATCACGGTGGACACGATATCAAGGCCCATGCGATATCGCGTCCCATCAATCATCAAATTATCCTTTAAATTATTTTAATTCCTAAAATATCGCATATTGTCCAACCAAAATCCAAAAAATGTATATGTTAATGAAGGATCTCCAAAGGCTAGGTCTTGGTTACCGTCACTACTAAAGGAACTTACTTACAACTCTTGGAATAACCTCACTACTATCATTGGATTATCTTCATGACCCTAAAAAGTTACTCATGGTTAGGTGTTGGCAATAGCCTCATTACTAACATCCTAAACAGCTGAGGCACACTTATCATTGGAAGGATAGGTCTTGAATATGTCTCATTGCACACCACTAGACTCAAGTGCTTAGTGTCATAGTCTTGGTTAAATCCATTGTCTCACATGAACTTACAAATTAAAATCCAGGGTAGGAAATCTATCTAACTACCCTTGTTTCTTTGGGGTGGGTCTCATTAAAGAACACTTTACTATTGCATGTAGACAAAGGCATCTAAAAGAATCGTAGCTCCCACTACCAACTAAGCAAAATTAGTCATATAAATATTATTATTTTATTCCAAAAATCCAAAAGATGTGCAAAATGGCCAAAATTCCATAAAAGCTCAAATTTCACAAAATTCTCGCTAAAAATTAATGATACCCAAAATTCCACAAAATTATCGCAAAATCATGTTTATGTTATTTGTTGAACTAAAAACCATGTTTGTATAAAAAAAGATCCAAAATAATCAAAAAATAACCAAGAAGTAAGTTAGAAAAAATTTCCACAATTCCAAAAATTCACCAAAAGACAGAAGAAGGTATGTATAGGATTATAATATTATTTTTTGTAAAAACAAGCCCAAAATGACAAAAAAAATTTCGAAATATTGGCATAATAATCAAAATCATAGAAGAATAGCAGAAAATCAGAAAGCAAATGGGAGGAATAGAAAATCCATAATAATATAGGACACCTTCATAAAAAGAAACATAAAATAATCTCTCTTACTTGTGTTAGCAAAGCTTCCAAAATCTTCTTAGCATCTTCATTTTGTACCTAAAGCTCTCAATTTGTTTTTGCTTCCCTAAACCATCACACCTGAAACCCTTCTACAAACTATGATGATATGTATCTAAGGTCACCATCTATTTATGAGGGCAAAAATGAAAGAAACCAAGCTTAAATTAGCTTCAAAACAAAGAAGAAAGAGCAACAAAAAAAATGCGATAGAACATGGTTTTGAAAAAAATGGCGATTGCAGAAAAATGTGATAGAGCATGCATAATAGTGTTGAATTTATTTTGAAATTTGATTTTTTGTTTTTATTTTTATATTCTAAAATCATTTCATAAGTTTGTTTTTCTTAATTTTTGTCTCCACTAATACTCTCACACTCAAATACTTGTAACATGCAGACTGAGACTCCAAATCAAATCCTATTTGAACCTATGGGATCCTTATCAAGTTCTCTACTTAATTGTATGTTGAAATCTTACCTAAAATTCACTTATCATATTTGCCTAGTTTAAAGGTTAAAACTTTTACATTATTTTGGCAAACTAAAAAATGTGATATCTCAAGAATTGTAACTCCAATTTTAGTGAACCAAGTGTCAAAACCTACATTTTCAAACATCTTGAACACATTAGTAAGATTAGATTCTAGGTAGGACATCATCATATGCTATTTTCTTAACAAATTTGATTTATGCAATATTTAATTATAATTAAAAATAAACTCCAAATCCTAATTTAATGACAAAAAGTAACATGGGATATGATTTGGGTAAAGGTAGGGTTTAAAATTGCTCCATGAATAGAGTATTATATAATCACATATACATAAATAAAATAAAATATGCATAACTAAATATGCATAATAAAGTATAAATATGCATACTTGAATATGCATACTGATGAGTGGCAAGGTATCCCTACGCTCAACCATACGAATACAAGTGTTTCACACATGATCCGGTTGAATTCCAAGGACTAAGTGCCTATGCACCTTTGTGGAACAAGGACAAGTTGGTTGATCGTTATCTTCCCAAACTTACTTGTATGTCACCATTGTATGGTTAAGTAAGTTTGAGCCATATGATTTTTATAGCTTTTATGTTTTTATGTCCTGTTGCTAATAAGGGAGGAGAGAGAGAGATAACTAAGTGACTAATTTAACTTAACTACTGATTAACTAGGCTTTAAACTAATCCTAACACCAGTATCCATTCTCACTTGCTATACACATCCTGAACCACCGCAACACTACTAGGATTACCAAACGCTAATCATTACTGGGTTACTAAGTGTTACACGCATGCTCGAAGTGATCGTACTATGTGTGCTAATAACAGAAATGTAAAGTGCATAAAATAAAATAAAATAATAAAATAAAATAAATGCAAAAGAAAATAAAATAAAGAAAATAAGTAAGAAAAAAAATCTCAAGTACTACAAGGATGAATCCAAGAGCTCGTCTTTATTGCCGTACACAAGGTGTGCTCAGGTACACAATGCTCGAATAAAGATATGTCCACACTTAGATCTCCTACTGTAGGCACTTGGAAAATACTCTAACTATAAAATTTTCACTACTTGACTCCTAAAAGACTTCTCAAAGACTTCCTTTCAAGACTCCCCTCCTAAATTGTGCGCCTGGGCATTGTATTTATAGGCTTGGAAGCAACTACTCTAATAATTAGAAAAACTACCACTCTAATTTTAGAGAAACTGACACTCTAATAATTAGAAAAACTACCACTCTAATAATTAGAATAAACCACTAGAGTAACCACTCTCATCATACCCCCATGAC
>MNCI01029020.1:103387-116118 GCA_015680685.1 Gnetum montanum | reverse complement strand
GATAGATAAACCATAATGCAGTTGATACCTTGCCTCGATATGAAGTGCATTGGCTAAGTTGTGGTTATGGTAGAAACTGGTTCAAAGATTTATCACAGGTGACTACCCAAGGTGTAGGGGTTAGGCAAAGAGTAAAATGGAGAAAATTGAAAAATTTTTGCCAGGCCCTCCACAACTAAGAGCGAACCTCCAGTAACTATAAGATGGAAAAATATGAGGAACAAGAAAGATGGGAAAAAATATCAATGGCAACGCCAATAAAATGAATGTCATGGATGGGGATGAAATAAGAAATGATTGATTGAAAGAAATTCTAAAGGGAAAGAAGTTAAAAATTGCACCAAAAAGAAATGCTAGTGGGTCCTCCCCAAAGCAGGCTAATGCCTTTTATGCCCTGACAAACCCACAAACCAAAGAGTCCATAGGCTCTAGTAATGTCATTTGGAAACAAGAGTTAAAAACTTACCCACAAGAATTCACCAAAGAAAAACAATGCATCAACCCAGAAATGGACTAATGATAAAACCAGAAATGAGGTGGAAAATGGGAAGAAAGATGGAGAGGAGAGAATGGAATGGAACCCCAAGAACAAGGTTGTGTAAAGATCCTTGTGTATTTTATGGTTAATGTGACTGAGTAGAACTCATCCCAAATCCAGACTCAAACAAACCACATCTAGTGACCTCACATCAACACACTTAACCAATCCATCTACTTGAAGCAACAAGAATGCTTCCACAAAGAGTCACCACCATTCTGAGGAGAGCGAGATGGAGAAGTAGGAAGCAAGAAAGGGCCTTAGTTAAAGGGAACCTTTAGACATGGGTAACATGTCTTTCCAGTTCCATAACCAATTCTTGTAGCCCATATTTCTTTATTATGTCTAAGGGGTGTGCTTTGAATTTTCACTTTTTTTCTTTGTTTCTTCTTTTTTTTTTCATGAGAACCACACCATGTAAAGACTTATTTTTATTTACTTGGCTTCCTGGTTTTTAAACAATGTCAGAATGGTGGAAAACCCACGAAAAAGCATCTAAACACCTAAGAGAATGGCTAGCACAAATGCATTGAATCCCCTTTAAGTCATACCCTTTTCATCCTTTGAGTCTTTCCTTGGTTTTAAAAATACCCAGCCACTAATTTATTAATAAATTTACGTAGAAAAAGAGGGACTGTATAGTTCCAAGCCAAAGGAGACCATAGAGTTGTATGGATGAGTGGACGGCGTGGACTCATTGCCTATTTTACCAAAAGAACCATACCTTAATATTAGCATCATAATTCAAAGGTAAAAATTAAACATTAGTAATCAATGTGATATAATTCAATCCACCATCATGAGCACTTATTAGATGACAAATAAAAGTAAATCAAGCAAACAAAGAAACAGTAAAAACATGAACGATGGTGTAAAAAAAAAAAAAAAAGTTGAAAGAATGTGTAAAATAAAAAATGTGTAAAAAAAAAATTCAAAAAGAACTGAGGGCCTAGAATGGTTAGCATAGGTGGCCATCTTTCCCACGACTAAGTTGGAAGGAGGAGATCTAAAATAGTAAGCAAGGTTGTCCATCAACAGAGGTAGCATGTGTATTGGCTATCCTAAGCTCATGGAAAGGTTTGGTTTGTTGTATGTTAACCAGTAGTTTCTTATCTGGGCTGTTAGGTTTGTATATTGTCATGGCCCCTAAAGGAAAAGTTGCATAAATAATATAAGGTCCTTCCCATAGTGTTTAAAATTTAGTACATTGTGGCACATGTGTTGGATTCTAGTAGAGAACCTTATCTCTTGGTTGATATTTAACTTTCCTAATCCTTAGGTTATGGCATTGTTTATTGAATGCCTTGTGCTCAAAAGGTATGTCCTTTTTTTTAATTCTACTAATGGTTTGGAAACCTTTGAAAAGTTCTCAATAAATCTCCTATAGTAGCCAGTATGTCCAAGGAATGATCTAATATCTTTGACAGTTTCTGATTGATGGTTAATTCCTTGGATAATTTTGATTTTCTCGAGGTCTACCTCTATCCTTGTGTGTGAGATTTTATGCCCTAGTACTATGCCTTCTTGGACCATCAAATGACTTTTCTACTAGTTAAGCCTCAAATGGGTTTCTACACATCTTTTTAACACTTGCTCCAACCGGTCCAAGGCTTGATTAAAGTTTGCTGCATAAGTGGAGAAGCCATTCATAAAGACCTCCACACCATTTCCTATCTACTGTTGGAAGATGCTTAGAACTAGTTGTTGAAATGTTGCAGGGGCATTGCATAAGCCAAACAACATCTCTTTGTATGCAAATGTTCCCCAAGGACTAGTGAATATAGTCTTGGCTTGGTCTTCTAGGGCTATTTGTATTTGATTATATCCACTATATCGATCCAGAAAACTATAGTAGCGATGCCTTGCGATGGTGTCTAAGACTTGATCAACAAATGGCAATAGAAAGTGATCTTTGAATGTTGCCATATTCAGTAGCCTGAAATCTATGCACACCCTCCATTTACCTCCCTTTTTAGGTACAATAACTAAGGGGCTAACCCATTCGATATCAGCAATGGGGTATATGAACCCAGCCTTGAGAAGCTGTTCAATTTCTTCCTTGACTACTTGCTTTAGCTTTGGGTTCAAACGCCTTTGCAGTTGTCTTCGAGGCTTCATGGAGGGGTCAGTGTAAATCCTATGTTGGCATATCCTAGGATCTATTCTGGTTAATTTAGGATATGACCAAGCAAAGGCTTTTGACCATCTATTGATTACCTTCAGCAGTTCTTCTTTCTGTTGAGGAGCATGCTTAGTGTTGATAATTACTAGTTTTTCATTTTTAAGGAACATGTATTCCATACCGATGGGCAATGGTTTCAGCTCGAGGGGCTCCTGCTTAAATTTCTTAGGGATTTCCAACTTTCCCTAGTTGACATTTTCAAGGTTAAGACTTGGAAGTTGGTGGTGGACTTGCTCTAATGTGTCTATGCTATCGATGTAAGCACAAGACAAACCCTCAGTGGGTTCCATGCATATGAGTGAATTTCTTTCTTGATTAGCTGTCAACCACTAGGTGCCTTCCTGTTGTGTGGTTACTACATACAAGAATCTTTGTATGTTGATCACTTGTGCACACTGATTACATGCAAACAATGTTAAGCTTTGCACAAACCATGACCTCTGCATGCAATTACACCTTGTTTCACTATATGCGATGCATGTAACTTTCTTCTTCTCGATCTTTCTGAATGTATTTCCCTTTGATATTTCTAGGGAAAGATCACAGATTCCTAGGCATGTGTCAATGGTGCTTAGCCATGCTATTCCCATTAGGATTGGGAAGTCTCCCTACCATTGTTTACCTGAATCACTAGGAAGTTAGCTGGGTACGACCACTCACAAATAGTGGTAACAATGTCTTCCACCAGTCCCAATGGGATAGTGATGGACTGGTTGGCCAACTCTAGAAGGATGTTGCTCTTTTTTAATGGAGTCAGGTTGCAGGCCTTGTACATTTCTTGAGAAATCAAGTTGTCACCGGAACCTGAATTTAAAAGAGCCTTGCATGATGCATTTCCAACAATTTGTAAGTATATTAGAGGACTTTCAGGATCAAAGAATTTCTTGGGAAGGTGGCCAACTTTGATCCAATTGGTGACAACATGTGTTAGCATGACCGTATGCATTGAGTGCAGTCGTTGAGTTGAAGGAGGCTCCAAAGTATTGATTGATACTGAGGCCTCTAAGGAATCAGCCACTTGTGATTGCAATGGCTTGGTTAGACTGTTGGTTCTAAAGAAAGGTCTTTTCTTCATGTGGTTGTTGGAACCAATAGTAGGTTGAGAGTTAGTAGCCCTCATGGCATTACGTTGCTGTAGCTGGGTAGGGATTTCACCTTGCATCACAAGAGCATGTGGTAGTGGAGCTATTGGTGGAAGAGATGTGGTTGGATGAGAAGGATGATATGCTTGTGGAATATTGCCTCTAGAAGAGGGAGTCCCATAATACTCATGGGCTTGGTAGTGAGGTTGAGGAGTGACATGACTAGTAGAGTCATGTGGGGAGATTGGCTGCTACACATAATATCCATACAGGTCAGGTTGTCGGTAAGGATACTGTTGCCTTGGTGGTGGCATTTCCCATGATTGTGGGTGCTACCACTGTTGATATTGCTTAATCAGTTGTGGTGGAGTTCCACTTGGATAATACTTTAAGGGTTGGTGGAACTGTCTTGGGTTACCTTGGGGGTAAGGTAACCTTTAGGGTGTTTGCATTTTGTTTAATCTTGGGTTGAGTGCATACACCCCAGATTCCTGTAGATGTGAGATTACAAGGAAACATCCCTTAGGATGGTCATATTGACATATCTCACATCCACTATCATTGTCTATTTCTGAATCCACAACCTCTTCAATGATGACAACTTTGCCCTTATCCTTGCTACATGCATGTTCAGCTTCTCTCTTTTTTCTTTTTTCAAGATCACTACCTTGTTCTCTAGACTCCTTTACTATTTTAAGAATAGTTTAAAATTTATTTTCTAGGGAATCCTGCATTTGTTCTACCTTTTTCAAAACTTCTGATGTCATCTTTTGGATAGGTAAACTTTTCCTATTCACCATCTCCTCGAGTGGTGACTCTTCTTCATCCTCACAAAATCTTACTCTCCTCTTCCAGAGGGAAGGATCTCAGCTATACTCTTTTGCATTTTTTCTCTTCCGTAGCTCACCTTCTTCCTTAGCAACTTGCTCCAATAGTCTTTGAATTTGATGGGACCTAAGCTCAGATAGTCTTCCTTGGGCATAAGTCCCAAGGGTTCTTCTCATTTCATGCCTAAGCCCATCCACGAGATGACGTAGTTGATCCCTTTGCGAATAACCATGACCAGGACAACAGTGTAATAGTGCATAATATTAGCCAATGGCAGCATCCAAGGGTTCATGTCCTCCTTTTTTCCAGCCTTGGATTTGCTTTCACAAGTTAGACACTCAAGAGTACGTTTGGTACTTATCATTAAATATTTCTAACATAGTACTCCACCTACGAATGGATTCTGGTTCTAAAGACTGGTACCAACTTTCTGCTTCTTTAACTAGTGTCCGCGGGAACAACTTAAGTTTTTTCCATTTATCCTCTATGTTTTGTAAGGCACATGCATCATGGAATGCTTGTAAATGATTTTGAGGATCAACGTTGTATCCCCCTTCAAATCGTGGGATATTGTTCATATCTAATCTCTTGATCCTACTTTCTTTCTGATGCATTGTTGGAATTCTAACAGTCTCAGTTATGTCCAAAATACTTCGAGTAGTGAGGAGGGATTCATCATGATCATCTCATCCATGATGTTTATGATGCCCATGTTGTTCCCTACTCTCCCTTCTTTTATGTCGTGACTCTCTAGAGTGCCCTCGTCCCCTTTCTTGGTTGTTTTGTCTATGACTTCCACTTTGCCTACCTTTATCCCCATGGTCTTTTTCTTTATAAATGCATCTAGATATTGAAGGAGAGGGTGAAGGAAATGATGAAGGTAAAGAAGAAGGAGAACTATCACCATGATGGTGTCTGCTACCTTCTCTACTATGGTCTCGGTCCTGATCGTGATTGTGATCAAAATGTCCATCTTTATCATGAGTTCGTGTTCCTTTTTTGGATCCTTTGTGCCTATGGGTATCAGGTTCTGGGTTATGAATAGTGGAACGAAGGTCTTGATAGACAACCCCTTGGCCAAAGTCAAGGGGAGGAACATCATTATGTGGCTGACAGCTTGAGGTAGGTTCACCACCCTTGCTTAAGACATGTGGGGCATCCTGGGGCCACTTACCCTTCAAAGACTAATGATGTCTCTCCTATTGTAAGTCCCTTTGATTTTGTGCCTCTATGGGATGGTATTCTCTTGAGTCATGGTCTTGCACAATGTATTCTACATGTATATGCGACATGCCAATTTGTGTGAGAGCATGAAGAATCATGCTTGGGATTGAACGATCAGGAGGTAACACTATGTTACCTTCTAAGTCTCGNGAACGATCAGGAGGTAACACTATGTTACCTTCTAAGTCTCACCAATATAATTTTTCATCTTGATGGAGGATAAAGGTGAAGTCTGGTATATACTCATCAGGATGAATATATACCACTTGAACTTGTTGAGGGACTGGAAGATCAACTTCATGTGTATTACGCTGCTGATCATTTCTTATTTCAGACCTAGGTGGTGAGGCGCTTTGGTACAAAGAAGGAGACATATTTTTCTGTTTAGTGTGCAATGTACTCTTGTTTATTATTTCCTCAATCAACCCTAAGGGTTCATTCCAATGATGTGAATGATTTCCTATGTTCTAGTTAACGCACAAACAACTAAGTCCTCGACAACGACACCAATGATGAGCGGCAAGGCACCCCTACGCTCAAACATACGAATACAAGTGTTTCACGCATGATCCAATTGAATTCCAAGGACTAAGTGCCTATGCACCTTTGTGGAACAAGGACGGGTTGGTTGATCGTTGTCTTCCCAAACTTACTTGTATGTCACCATTGTATGGTTAAGTAAGTTTGAGCCATATGATTTTTATAGCTTTTATGTTTTTATGTCCTATTGCTAATAAGGGAGGAGAGAGAGAGATAACTAAGTGACTAATTTAACTTAACTACTAATTTACTATGATTTAAACTAATCCGAACACCAGTATCCGTTCTCACTTGCCATACACATCTTGAACCAGTGCAACACTACTAGGATTACCAAATGCTAATTGTTACTAGATTACCAAGTGTTACATGCATGCTCGAAGTGATCATACTATGTGTGCTAATAATAGAAATGTAAAGTGCATAAAATAAAATAAATGAAGAAGAAAATAAAATAAAGGAAATAAGTAAGAAAAAAAATCTCAAGTGCTGCAAGGATGAATCCAAGAGCTTGTCTTTATTGCTGTACACAAGGTGTGCTCAAGAACATAATGCTTGAATAAAGATCCATCCACACTTAGACCTCCTGCTACGGGCACTTGGAAAATACTCTAACTACAAAATTTTTGCTACTTGACTCCTAAAAGACTTCTCAAAGACTTCCCTTGAAAGACTTCCTTTCAAGACTGCCCTCCTAAATTGTGCACCTGGGCACTATATTTATAGGCTTGGGAGCAGCTACTCTAATAATTAGAAAAACTACCACTCTAATTTTAGAGAAATTGCCACTCTAATAATTAGAAAAACTGCCACTCTAATAATTAGAATAAACCGCTAGAGTAACTGCTCTCATCACATACGAAAGATTAAATATGCATAATGAAATGTGCATAAAGAAGAAAATATGCATAATTAAATACTTGTACATGCATAATAACTATCAAAAATAAAAAAATTGTACAAGCATAAATAACTATCAAAGATCTATCACTAAGTTGCAATAGTACTAAAATAAACAATACAAAACTTTAACAAATACTCTAGCAAGCAAATTGTATTCACTTATGTAGGAAACTAAGAAAACCAACAGCAATAATAACATTAATAATAATAAGCTAATCTATTGAAATCCATTTGATAACATTAAAGAATTAATCATATGCATTAAATTAAATAAGTAAATTTATGCAAATTTCTACATAAAGGATCATGCATTGTACATTCAAATTTTTCTTTTAGGCTATGATAATCTACTAGCTAACAAGCTCTCAAAGACACATGCTAGTCAACATCCAATAGTTAAGATCATTTAAAGACTCTCTAGTAACCAACAACAACCACAACACCTCAATATAAAGTCAAAATCGCTTCATTTATAGAATATGTTTCTTCCAACTTAGTCATGGGGGAGAAGGTCATCTACCTTAATACCTTAAAGAGCATGGAAGTTTTTATCTTTTTTTACATTGATTTTTATACATTTTTTATTTCCTTTACCTTTTGATTTTTTTATATATTTTACTTTTACTATACTTTACTTTTTTGTCATTCACATCTTTTTCTTTTCCTTTTTACGATGTTCAATTTTATTCTATTGTTATTATGAATGTTGATAATTACTAACTGTAGTCATTAAGATTATTATTTATATATACAAGCCAACTTTATTTTTGGATTGTGCTTTCTACTAACAAGTTGTCAATTATACAAAAATACCAGGTAGTAAGCTCATGACATCGACCTACTCCATTTATCTCAAAATAAGAATTGTATCATGATAGCACTATGGTTCTTTCACATCAAAATAAAAAGTAACTTATGATCTCGTTACCCAATGAATAGGGAAAGAACTAAGGGGAATTGAAAAAGGATGTGATCTTAAAAAAATTTGTTGAGTTCTCTTCTTGACTTCCTTCATGAGTTTCATGACTCCTCAAAAAATGTATCATCACTTCTCTTGTAATCCAAAAGAAAGTACATCTTTCTAAAATGTGGGTTTAGAAAAAACCAGAATAAAAACACATCTCTTTGAAGATCTCTTGAGATACAAGCACTGGTTATAGTGTTGGAAAGACATGTTATTCATGCCTAAAGATACCCCTATAACTAAGATCCAAATTTATTCCTTAAAATATTTAACTACCTTTTTATCTTTTTCTTATTTTCCTAGATGGTGATCATTCCCTATGGTTGTTATGGTCTCACAATGATAGGAAAGATAGAGCATGATAATGTGAGGCTACTACTATTAATATGGATTTAGTTTGGAACCTACATGGATCAATATACAAATCACATTAATCATACACTTCACAAGGATCTTCTGCAGCTATGATTTGGATTCTCATACCCCAATTTCTCTCTAGACTCTTTCCAAAACTTCATTTTCTCATCTCACTACTCTTTGTCATGATATTCTCATAATTTTCAATTGTAGATTACATAATCCTTAGACACTGGTATATGGGTATGATGTTTTACTTGGATCATCATTAGATATCTAAGGAACCTACGGACTCCCTATGATGTGGTTATGCAAGGATAATTTTAGGCATCAACTTGCTTTAGGGAGGATCCACTTGCATATCTCTTGGACCATGTAGTTTAAATCCCATAGACATGTGCTTTGATTCAATTGCTTATAATCTTGGTAACATGCATCACTCAACATTATTCTTTCATTTTTTTTGTTTAAAAACATTTCCCATTCTAGCATTTACAATGCTTGATTCACTCCAATTCTTAATCAAGGATCTAATGATTTGTTGTTGTCTACTTTTTCCATATTTCTAGCTTCCACTCGTCTCTTATTTTACATCCAAATTGTATAAAATTCCATTAGTTTTCTTAGCATAAATATGATGTAAAAAACTACATCGACACATCTCCATTAACATGGTCGAATATGTCAATGCATTTTCATCAATGTGACATAAAAATGCTATATACATGCATGATACATAGGCCTAAATTCATAGTTTTCTTCAAACACAAAGGGATTTTTTGCATTTTTCAAGTCCAAAACCTTCTTTAAGCCATAACTTCCTCTTTGTATATCTCATTTAACCCATTCTTCGACCTATGAGCTTTTGGAGGTACGCTCTACATTGTGGGGGCATTAATGCGTAGATTGGTCAATAATTTTTTTCTAATACCTCATAGATAATTTATTAAATTAATATTAAGCTAATGCTCAAAAGAAATAAAAATTAAAAACTCACTACCTTTAATGCCAAAATAAAATAATAATAAAATATTCACATACACCTACAACCAGTAGGAAGGTTATAGCAAAATCCTCCACCAATACTAACCTAAAGAACAATTGAAAGGTATCTAGATTTAGGAGATGAAATCAAAACAACTTATCCAAGGTTATTTGTATCATTGCAAATGGCACCATAATCAGAAGGGCCATCGTAGCCTAGGGAGAAATGATCTAGGGGAGGAAGAGAAAAATAATAGCAACAACCATAAAAATAAGAACAAGTAGCCAAGATGACACATTGCACTAGACCATTACAAGAAAAGCCTAATGTGAAATCTTTTTTCTAGATTTTCACTATAAAGATAGGGTAATGCAGGCAAGATAAGGTTCCAAGGCCAAGCCCAATTTGGAGATCACTCTCATGGAAGTCTAGCTTAAGAAGGTTAGAAGCAAGGACATCTAAGACATAGTTCTTTAGAAATTAGACTTTAGATCCTTCCTAGAATTGGCATTAGAAGAGATTAGAACATAGCTATAGGGTCTTTGTTATGGTCTACCATTTTCACTAGTGGGGAATGAAACCTTGGAAAGACTTACCTCTTTTAGAACAACTACCAAGAAGATGCGATGGTGAAAATCAAAGACATCACCATCTCTTGATTAAGATCATCAATGAAGTTCTTAAATTACATAACATTAGAGAAATATTGGAAGATATT
Organism: Gnetum montanum; assembly: GCA_015680685.1. Classification (NCBI taxonomy): domain Eukaryota; kingdom Viridiplantae; phylum Streptophyta; class Gnetopsida; order Gnetales; family Gnetaceae; genus Gnetum; species Gnetum montanum. The sequence continues at coordinate 105,797 of MNCI01029020.1, read as the reverse complement.
TCTTCCTAGGTGGATTGATAAGCAAAGAAAGAATGAAAAGGATAATGCTATGGACTAGATTGTAAGGACTACAGTGCTTACCAAGATAGAGTGTGTTTATTTTAAGATCATGGCCAATCACCTTAATCCAATGGTGAGGCCAAGTAAGGTGAAAACCTTCTCTACAAGGGCATGTGTGGCTTTGAGTAAGAAATTCCAAGCTAACCTTCCCTATCTCATCTTGTTGGAAATTAAGAAGAGATTTAAGGAAAATGAGAAGGGTTAAAAGACACTCTTCTTTCTAAGCCTTATCAAAAAAAACTTTTCAAAAGAGGAGAAATGGTTTTTTATTCAAATGACATCATCCACAAGGCTCCTATTGGGTCATGATAGGAGATGATGAAATATAAAGCTCTTGTCAAGCTCCAAGAGGAAGAAATACCACCTTCACCACCATCACCAATGCCAGAGATGATACCAAAAATGGTAGCAACTATCAAACACCTACAAAAACTTAGGTAATAACATTAGCAACAACAAGCCTTTAGATGTGGTGATGAATCCTCTATGTACCATTTGGCCATAAGCCATCTCAATGAGGTCACTAGGACCTTTAGTTGACCAATGGATAACCTAGACCATCATTTCTTCACACAAAGGAACTAGGCTCCTATTTTCACCAATCCCAATGCTAGGAAGATCACCATGTTCATTGTGGTGCAATCATTTCTTAGCATCTTTGGGAATGTAACAACTTTCTCTATCATACTAGAAGAAGAGGAAGATGCAATAGTCCTAGTCATACCACATAAGGGCTAGGAGATAAGAATAGAGTGGTTACAGATCAAATTGGAGAAGCTTTAAGTATTCTTGCAGCATCTTTTCCTAATAATACTACCATGGTATACATCCAAACATTTGCAAGAGCCAAAATCAAAGTGTAGAGTGCAACACAACATAAGGAAGTACTGTAGTAACTAATCAAAACCAAAAAACTACTTCTACAGATCTTTAATCTTCTAGAAGATATTTCAACCACCTAGCACAACTCAAGAAGGTCACCATTAGTAATTAATAATTGGTAATGAAGGTTGTAGAATTAAGAGCCCACTTGCAAAATACATTCATTTTTAAGCTTAAGCTTACCAAAAATGAAGCTTTCAAACAACTTCAGTAGAGAATCCAAGAGGTTGAGAATGATAAAGAAATGATTAACTTTGATGTATTACTAACTTAAGTAATGATAAACTCTACCAATCATGATCTTCAAGACATGCACAAGGAGAACCAATGCCTAGAGAAAGTTGAGTAGTAGAAGGGGAAATTGCTTAAATACATCTTCTACTAGTAGAAAAATGATGCTAAGGTGAACTAAGATGTTAGAAGGTTGAAGCATAAAGTGGAAATCTCTCAATGGAGAAGGTTCATGGCCTTCTCCATTATGAAAGTGGAAAAGACTACCATCAAGATTGTCACTTGGAAGAATGAGGTTCTTAATTATGAAAAAGTAAAGAAGAATTATAGTGACAAGGTTAGGATTCTCAAGGAGATAAATGAGAAAGAAATCATACTAGCAAAGTTAAAGGTAAATGAAGCTTTCTAGCAACTCTAACAAAGAGATGATGCATGCTAGTTTATCTTCGATGGACTCAATTCATATAACTAGGTAAAAATCCACCTAAAGGAGTTATAGATTGAGGAGATGACATAATACATAGAGTTATCCAACCTCCATTATGCAAACTTGGCAATGCTAATAGTAGGAAGACCTTGGTAAAAGTTGGAAAAACAAGTGACTAGTTCCTACTTTTTCAATGAAGTGGAGCTTGAGGTCAAAAATAAAATGAAAAAAAAAATTAAAAGTGGATAATGTGGAGCTTGAAGTTCTTAAGAGAAAATTTAAAGATCACAAATTAGGTTCTAAGAACCTAGCCAAGAAAATGAATGACTACAAGGAATTACAAAACCTTGTCTATACATTTGATGTAGAATGTAAACATTTTGTTGCCTTGTGTATCAACATGAACAAGATGCTTCCTGCAATGCCTTGTATAATAATGGAAAATTTTGGTGCTAGAAAATCAAAAGATCCTACATAGAATAATTTAACTCATAGATTCACAAGCCTCAAATAGTTTAACTCTTGCATAGAAATGGTCTAGCCAATCATCTAAGGACTTTAATATTTTGTTATTGAATGTTATGAAGTAAAAGTAGAAAAATGTATTGATGAGACGCGGTTTACACTAGGCCGCGATATCGCATCCCATGCGATATCGCATACGCGATATCGCGTCTTCTCCTGCGATATCGCGTACGCGATATCGCGTCGCGCCGCCATTTCTATAAATAAGAGGCGACACTCCCTTCATTTCCAAATCCTGGCTAGTGTAGCGAAGCTCTGGCAGATTGATCACTCCAGAGTTAGAAT
>MNCI01029020.1:72068-96997 GCA_015680685.1 Gnetum montanum | reverse complement strand
ATACCTCAGACTTGCTTAACCATACACCGTGACACATACAAGCAAGCCTGGGAAGACAACGAACGATTAACCCCAAGTGTTTCTTGTGGCGTTAAGGCATTTAGTCTGCGGAGTTCGACCGGATCGCGCGTGCACGCTCGTATTCGTATGGTGGAGTGTAGGGGTACCTCGCCACTCATCATGTATGAACATGAGGTGCAATGCAGAGATAGAAAGAGATAAATAAGAAGATGTGGTAAACGATTAAACATTGCAAACTTAATATTAAATGCTATAAAATTTTAAAAATAAGTAGGTTTTGAAGATATAGATTAGTGAGCTTTGAAAGTCTAAAAATATGAAAATATCCTTGAGACTTAGTGCAGGTGGTAGGCTATGTTTTGCACTTAATTGTCACTAGTCTTCTATTTGATCTACACTGATAAATGGCTATAAAAGGCTACAGAAGCTCTTGTTTTGTTACTACTACGTGATCTTTCCACTACAAGTGTGCAGTAAATTTTTTTTGCCAAGAGAACATTCCTCAAAGATCCTAGAAATGATGCTCGATCTAGAATAAATAGGCTCCAAATATTTGATGTTGGTATTTGTTATAGTTTTAAAGCATTACAAGTTGTTCCTAGGCCAAAGTGCAGCATGTGGACTTAAAACCCAAGTGCCACATGTTGTCACACATGCTGCCATAGCATGTGGGACTGAGATGTGTAGCATATGAAATTAAAGCAAAAACCTAACATGTTGCCCCAAATGCTGCCATAGTGTGTGGAATTAAAACCCAAGTTCCACAAGCTAGCCACAAGCTACCATAGTGGGTGAAGCTAAAATGTGTAGTGTGTGAGATTAACAGCCTAATTTTTTGTAGCGTCTGGAGAATTTTTGGTCTTCAGAAGGTAAAATAAATGGAATTAGCAACTTGTGAAGCATTTTTAAGCTCCACAAGTTGGAGTAAATGGAATTTATAATTTGTGGAGAAGTTGTAGCCCCACAAGTTGCAATAAATGAAATTTATAGCTTGTGGAGCATTTTTAGCCCCCACAAGTTGGAGTAAATGGAATTTGTATATTGTGGAGCATTTTTAGCCTCCATAAGTTGGAGTAAATGGGATTTATAGCTTATGGACTACAAGCCTCATTTTTTACACTAAAAATGACTTAATATTATGCCAAAACAAGGTCACATGATAGGATTTTTGATGGGAAAATAAGAAAATTATTTTTTCCTTCATATCTTCATCAAATTACCATGAAGATCTTAGTTATGGGTTTTCATTTGTAATATGAATTATCCTTGAAATGTTTCATTTTCCATTCTTTGTTGATGTTTTGATAATTGAATTGAGAGATATCCTCAAAGAACATGAAACATCATGATAGGTTCATCATTAGTGCCCCCTCTTCATACTTGATTCTATAGCTATTGATTCATGTTAGGAAGTGGTCACAATGATGAGATGAGGTCATGATGGGATGTCAAAAGTTTGGGATAAGATAATGGCTACATTGGCTATCTAAGAAAGGTCACATGGGCTACTAAAGAATTACAAATGTTGACATTATGGTTATGGTATGGTAGTAACATGTTTGTTGATCGAAGAGGTTTTCATGCTTCATGATTGGACTACTTGCTATTCAAAGAGGTTTCATTGTCAAGGTTGAATTTTTATTTTCTTTTGAATAAGATGTGGTATAGTTATTGAATTTTCTTGGCTAATCATGTTGAAGGAGATGTCACATGGCCATGATGCATAACATCAAGTATTGGTTTTTAGTGTTAACAAGGTAAGAAAGGTTATAATTTAGCTATGGGGTCATGGCTTGGGAGGGGTAATGGAGGCGATGTCAAGTAAGCACTATTGACAAGATCAAGCAAGCTAATCAAATCTTGTATATCAAGGTCACATGGTGACCCACCCTTTGCGATGAATCACACCCTTGTGATGACTCTGGGATCATCTTGCAAGCATAACTCTAAGAGGATAACCAAACAAGTCAAAGAATACATATGTTCACAAAAGGCTACATATGTTTATAAGTAGAGATGGGCCATTATATGTTACAACTGATGAAACATGAGCACTCTATTTGATTCTTTATAGATTCAAATAAAGTTTGCAGTGTTTTGAGATGTGAAAAAGTATTATGAGTTTATGCAAGCTTGCTTGTTATAGGCCATAGGAGTTTTCAACGTCATTCATGCTTGTTCAAACCTATAAACAAAGGTTCAACAACACTAAAAGGAAATAATTTAATGTTAGAGGTAATCAATTCCATGTGAAGATTCCAGTGTTGGCTTGTGGGGCTTTGATGATGTTCAAACAAACTAAGGTTGTAGTGAGGAACTTGGTATTAGGGTTTTCTCCTCACCATCATGGTTTGAAATGGGGAATTTAATGGAGAAATCCTTTGTGATGTTTTTGGCTTCTAGGTAAAACTAAGTAGGCCATTCTAAGGCATTGAGGCTATATGGTCAAAGGCTTACAAGCTCTCAGTTTAGGCATTTAAGGGTAACTTGGTTAAACAACATCACCATAAGGGTTTACTTGGGCTCAAAGGCTAGTCGAATTACTTTGTCAGCTCCATAACTTAACTCTACACACCAACATAAGTACATTAAATGGCATTTGCATGGTACAATTATTAAAAAATGTTAAAATAATGCAAAATACTATAATAATAATGCAAAAAAAGGCTAAATAAGGTCAAAAAAAGTAAGAAAAGGCTAAACAAGGCAAGGTAGGATTACTATAAGGCAGAGTAAGGTAAAACTAGGCAAAATATGGTAAAATAAGGCCATAATAAGGTAAAATATGGCTAAACAAGGTTAAAACATGATCAAAACAAAGTAAATTGAGGTAAAATCAAAGTAAAAACAAGGTAACATAAAGTAAAATATGATTAACACAAAAGAAAATATGACAAACAAGGTTAAATGAAGTTAAGTGAGGCAAGCAAGGTTAAAAGAATATTAATTAATTAAATTTAATATTTTTTAGTCATTTTGTAGTTAGAATAAGCAAAAATCTAACTAAACAAACTATAAATTATCAAAATTAGCAAAAAAATGCTATAAACTATCAAAAGTAGCAAATTTAGGTTATAAATGATCAAAATAGTGAGTTTTCATGGTTAAACCAGCTTAAAAAAGCTAGTTTTAGGTTCAAGTTCAATGTATCTTATCAATTCTCTCACAAATTTTTCTCACATACAATGTATGAATATAAATTATATTTTTTTAATTTTTATTTTCATGTTTTGGAGGGTCCACTAGGAAATGTATGGACAAGTTTGGAGAAGGAAATTAGTAGTTTTTTATCCCAAATTCTACCACAGCGTGTGGAACTCATATTGGTAGCATATGAGTCAAAATAGTAATTTCCCATGTGCCACATGCTACCTAACATGCTACCATAGTGTGTGGAACTTAGATTCTTAGGGTATGAGTTAAAATAGTAATTTTTTATGTGTTTACGTGTTGCTCCACATACGACCATATCATGAGGGTTTTGGATTCTTAGTGTGTGAGTTAAAATAGTAGTTTCTTGTATGTCACATGTTGCCCCACATGCTACCACATCATGTGGGACTTGGATTCTTAGCATGTAAGTTAAAATAGCAATTTTTATGTGTTCACATGCTTCCCCACATGCTACCATATCATGTGGGACTTGGATGAATAAGAAATTACCATTTTGTTCACATCCAATTGCGTAAGCTTATGGAATAAGACTAGAATGTCTTGGATGGAAATAGAAAAAGAAAGTTGGGAAAGATTGAAAAGATCACATATATTTTTAGTCAATCTTCATGGAAGAAAAGAGGCCCTATAAAGGGGCATCTCAATCCTAAGCTAGCATTAGCATGACCTACTGTGTCACAACCGGCCATGATGTAGCATGATCTGGTAAGGCCACAAGAAAGCATTGTTTTAATAGGCTCAAGTAGGATAGCACTACATGGCAAGTGAAGAGCAAAAATGGCATGAGAGGATGGTAAGTGGTAGTAGCAACTGATGTTCAGCAAGCCCATAAGCTTCTCTTCTACAACTGAAACTAATAAATTACATTCTAGAAGTTTGAAGCCCTTCGTTCCACATAGCTTTGAATTATTGTCATATTGAAATCCTTCCTATAGATCTTCTAGATCCTGTGGAACCTGGCAAGATAAAACATTGTTCTTTACATTTAGGACATTAAGCTCTAGGATAGAATCAAGAATTCTTAGATGACTCCTATAAAATTATTAAGACTAAGGTCAAGCCTATTCAGGGATTTTAACTCCCCTAATGAAGATGGAATGGCTCCTGTCAATCTCATATGTTGCAATGCAAGCACACTGAGCTTCTTTAGGGATCCTAATTCACTACATATAGGTCCAATTAGTTGATTGCAATAAAGCTACAACACTTGTAGACTAGAGCTAGAAGAAAGCTATGGAGAAATGATGCTAGTCAAAGAATTTACATTGAGGTACATATCCACTAGCTCTTTTAGGTTTCCAATCTCCTTAGGGATGGTTCTTTGCCATACTTTGCTATTATTCCATTTTAGTAATTACATAGGGTAAATTATAATCATGGAGCTATTTTAATCTTACAAATCTAATAACCTTTTGAAAGAGGAAAATAGCTTGTAGTATTACATTTACATATGCTCTTTTCTATGTTTTATGTTTTTATGCTAACGTAAATAGCAAGTGTAATATATGAGTTAAAGATACAATGAAAAACTAGAGCAAAAACTAAAATGGGTAAATGAAATAGAATGCAATAAAATTATAAATTGAGGTGTAAACATGCAATTAAAATATAAATGATATCGTTAAGTAAACTAGCCACAATGTTAAAGGAGAAAAAGAAAGAGGCTATTATGTTCACCCTTGATTGGCCCTAGTAGGCCATGGCTTCACCAGTTTTAAGCCTTGGCAAGCCATTGTGTTGCTAGTTTTAGGCCTTAGTGGGCCACGGTTACACTTTCCTAGCAAGCTTGAGAAACTTTAAAGAAAACACACCAACAAAGTAAACATAGAAACATGATATAAGGTTGCAAATGTAAATAAGAAATTGTTGACAAAAAAAGGGATAATGCATTTGTTATGAATTTTTTGCTAGATCTTTAATAGATCAAGGGGCTTCTTTTGTATGATCCTAAGTTCATCATTCTTCTTGTTTGATATGACAATTAGTAGGTGCTCTTGTTGATCATTTAGTATTGTAGAGTTAGAAGCATTAGCATGATCATTGTTATTGTTGTTATTACTAGTAGTATTGTTTTTGGTCCTAGCTTATGTGTGTGATGTCCAAAAATGTTAGTGGATGGAACACCAAGAGGTCATTAGGTGCACAACCTAACCTTGAATCTATGGGAGGGCCGTACTAGAGAAAACGGAGATGGGGTGCCTTGAATGGTCTAGTCGATCAAACAGGGACTTACATGGTGTAACAATAATCATTTGCAAGAGCTTGAAAATAGTATCGTGAACAAGAAAACATGCATATTAGTAGAATAAGACACATGAAATTATGCTTAAATTTAAAAAAAATGTTGGAGAAAAATGAAACGAGAGTTTAAGTGAAGAAATGCACCACCCCAAGATTGTGGAATGTAGCTCTTGATTAAATAGTGTATATAACTGGTACGCAGTGTTAGATAGGCACAACAAGGCAACATGGTAATGTGGTCACAATCTCTGGGATGTAGCAGACACAGTGCTAGTAGCTGCAAAAGGGGCTGGACCTGTCGAGCTTACAATCGTCATGCTCTATGGGTGCTAGGTCACGGTGCTCAAGTGTGGGAGTGATGAAGATGCTAACAGCACTCTAATGCCTAATGGTTAGAGTGATTTTGCTACTCATCAATCCACCACTAAAATGTTGATTATCAAGGTATTTATAGAGCTAGGGTTGATGGGAGACATGGATTGAGTGCAACGTGGCTTGGGTCCCATGTAGCATGGATGAGAATAAGTCACATTAACATGCTACGCTCAAAGTGTCAAGCTGAATGGTGTCACGCTTTGCAGGACAAGAATGGAAGTTAAGAATCTGCCAAACTATGACCACACTGCCTAGAATGCATGTGCCAAAGTCTAAGGGACTGCCATGTACCTACAATCAATGCTAAAAGAAATGCAACTTGGAGCCTATGCTCTAGGACTATGTCTTCCCCCTCTTCTGAGTAGGGTCAAGCACAGGGACAATTTTGGGGATCAATAGGGGGTGCAAAAAACAAAGGAAGTTGCTAATCTTGGCCATCAAAAAGATTTCAAAGTTGAAATGAAGGTTGATGCCAAGTTTTGGGAGCTTCTGGAGGTATTTGGAGGCATTTCCTAAGTGTCACATTGTCTACACTGCACAACGTAGAGAGCATAGTGTGAAAACTTAGAAAATTTTTGTAGATTTTGGCTTGTCATGCTATCTACACTATGTAGCATAGCAAAGCGTAGCACTCACATTTTGATGAATTTTTCCAAAATTTGCAATGTTTCATCATGGCACCCTGACCACATTCTAGGGGTGAAGCAAGACAGACAACCTCAGAAGTCAGAAAATTACCAAATGCACCTTCCATGTCTAGATAGCTTGATAGAATTTTGGTCCAACACTTAGAAAGATTTGAGTCTTGAAACTTGTGCTACATTGTTTATGCTGTGTAGCATAGTAGAGCATAATAGGCCCAAAAGATAGAAAATTTGCCAAACTATTTTTTCCATCTTAAGTACCTCTAACAACTCCTAGCTTGGTACTTAGGTAGACTGGCAATCGAGACATGTGTCAAGCTGGGCATGCTAAAGAGCATAGCAAGCTTGATGGCCCAAGAGATAGAAAATTTTCCAAACTATTTAGTCCATCCTTAATGTTCTTTGACCACTTTTGGCTTGACATTCGTGCAAACTAGCCTTGGGACCATGTGCTACACTAGCTATGTTGGGGAGCATAGTAGGCAAACTTAGAAAAATTTTGAAAACATCAGGTCCTCTAGTGTGCTACGCTATCTACACTGCATAGCATGACACCAAACTTAGAAAAATATTGCCCAAGTTTTAACACTTAGACAAATCTACCATTGAATCGTAGACGTCTAGAGGACTGGCCTGAGAGACATCAACAAAGAATACGAAACACCACGATGAACATGACACCAACACCATTCATCAATGCCTACTTGGATGATGCTTTGCTCTTCTTGAGAGTGCTAAGGAAATGAAGTGTGATAGGGAATAATTTAGGGGAATGGGTCAAGGGATGGAAAGAATAGCTGTGGCGATTTGTGTGATAATGGCTTAGTGCCATAGCATGATCGCTCATCAGAGTGCTTATGAGGGAGTTAGGATGCAAAAATATCCTATCCTTCAGATTTTGACCTCTCATTGGAATGCTTATGAGATGGTCAACCCAAGGTCAGATCAGTTGCAAAATGGTAGCTATGCCATTTAATTTGGGCACTTGACTTTTTTCATTTTCTTCCTCTTTTGCTTTTTTCCTTCTCTCTTCTTCTTTTTTTCTTCTTCCTATTTTCTTTACTTTTTTTTTGCTGAGTGAACTATGCACTGTATTTGCTTAGGGTCAACTACATCATATTTGTAGGATAGGTGTTTCCTTCCTAGGATGAGTAGTGTTACATCCATTCAGGGCTTTGACCAACCCACAAAGACTCCCCATGGGACAAGTTGCATTACATCCATCATGGGTTTTGCAGCTGACTATGGAAAAGGTTGCATGTACATTGGGGAAGCTTACAAGGGATGTGGGAGATTGCAAGATCAAGAGGTAGAGGTTAGATTGGCTGAGGGGATATTAGGGACATGCACTCTTAAGTAGCTAGGTGAGTCAAATTGGATACATTGGAACAACGTGGTGTCTTGCCATCATGATGAAACGTACCCTTAAAAAATGTTGCCTAAGCTTCATCCTACAAATGCAACATAGAGAAAATAAGAGAAAACAACCACCATGCAAAATGAAAGCAAAGTCCTGCTTGCCAGGGGCATTGCGAGGGCTGCAAGTGCTATGTCAGGTGCATGTAATGTCCAAAGTAGAAAGGTCAATGCAAGTGTCGATAGTGGCAGGCTAGAAAGCTCTAATAGCCACAACAAAAATGAGCACTCAAGTGGCTAGGAGCAATGGTAATTTAGGTGCTTAGGAGTTCTCACCAAAGATAAGACCTAGGAAACTCAGCCGTAGGGTGAGGAGTCACACTACTGGATGCTCTTCCAAACTCAAGCAATGGTGAGGGCTGGAGGATGGCAGTGTTGTGGCTAGGCCACAGTACTACTGGGACTCCAGCGGGGGTTGCTGACAATGAGAGTTATGATCAAAATGATTGGTGATGGTGACAGTAGCTCTGAAAAGTCAACAAGATGCCAAACAACATCTCTAGATGATTAGTAAGATGTCAAGGATAGCGACATTGCAAATGTCCTAGAAGATTTTTTCTTGATGACGTGAACTTCATTTTGGAATAGCAACACCCCCACCTCATCTTGCCCAAGAGGTGTGGGCAGGCGATGGAAGATCAAAAGTATTCTCACTCACTTGTTCACAGAACCATGTATGTTGGACTTAGGCACTAAATCACAAACCCAGTTTTAGGTCTTGGTAGATCATCTGTTGTGATAGTTTAAGGTCCTAACAAATTGTGGTCCTAGTTTAAGGTTTGGGTAGATAATAATGTGCTAATTTAAGGTCCTAGCAGACCGTTGTGGTAGTTTAATGTCATAGCAGATGGTGGATGGCCAGTTTAAGATCATAGCATACTATGCGGTGGGTGCCAATTTAATGTCATAGCCTAAGGAAATTCTCTGCTAGTTTAACATCATAGCGGACATTTTGTGCTAGTTTAATGTCATAGCAGATGTCTGTGCTAGTTTAACATCATAGTGGATGTGTGCTTACCTTGCTTGTATAAGGTGTGATGCTACATGCATAGTCATGCTATGTCCTTGCAAGATCCCACAAAAATCAACTAGAAAAACACCATCAACTAGCACCTGTCATAAACAAAGTTAAAATTCACAAATGAAAAAAAAAGTAATGCAAAAAGAAATAGTTTTAGGCCATTTCGGGCTACAATAATAATTTAAGGCCATTTCGGGTTGCAATGATAATTTAAGGCCATTTTGGGCCACAATGATAGTCTAAGGCCATTTTAGGCCACAATGATAGTTTAAGGCCATTTCAGGCCACAACAATAATTTAAGGTCATTTCGGGCTGCAATGATAGTTTAAGGCCATTTTGGGCCACAACGATAGTTTAAGGCCATTTCGGACTATGTGTTTTTGTAGTTTTATGATTTTTTTTATTTTTATGTGTTTTTTGTAGTTTTTCAAATGTAATGTATAAGCTAAGTGGATGGATGCATAAACAAAGTAAAAAATGTGTGAAAAAAATGAAATGTGTGATCTAAGCAAGCAAGAAAAATGTAAATGCATAGGCTAGTGCAACGCAAACGAAAGTCAAAAATGCATTGCAAGTAGAGGTAAAGTGTAAGCAGGTGCTTGGTGCATTTTTGGCCAAGGGAAAGTCTTGGTCATGTAGTTGCTTCCTAATCTAGTGTGGATTAGGAGGGCATGCAAGGCTTAAGGTCCTCTGGGAGGCTATTGGCTTCAATCTCTTGTTTAGGTGTGTTAGCCTTAGACACTGCATTGGTTATTGTAGGTGTATCACCAAGAAACTCCACCTTTGAAACTTGCTCCATGTCTATGTTATGGTTAGCCGAAGGGGGGATGTTATCACCATGGATGATAACTTGACCACCTTCATATGGAAGGTGAACTTCTTGGTGAATAGGAAAGGAGACAACTCGTAGTTGGACTAACCAAGGCCTACCTAGGATCAGGTTGAAGCCTGGCATCTCCTTTATGATAGTGAAATCTACGCTAGTGGGGAATTGCTCTCCTACCATAAAGGCTAAGTTGATTGTACCCCTAATAGTGATTCATGATCCATTGAAGGATTTTAGGCATGTAGTTTTGGTTGGCCTAACTTCATCTGCCAGGTCGAGCTTGTCAATGACAGAGTACATGACTACGTTTGTTGTTGCACCATCATCGACATGCACTCTACGGATTATGCACTACCCAACATGTATGCTAATGGATAATGGAGCTGTAGTGACTTCCCCTTGTTTGGGGTTGATCTTAACTACATCGTTATGAAAGGCTAGGAATGTTGAACCTGATTCCTATGATGTAGGGGGCAACATTGCTACACGGATGGATGCCTCATCTACAAGGATGTCCTCCATAATATGAATGGAGGCCAACATCTAGGCCAACACTTGGTGGTGAGTAGATGAGGTTATGACCAAGTCGTACAAGTTCAACATTGTGTTTTTTTTTTGCTTGAGTATTTGTTTCACTTGGGTTAGTATCGCTACGAAGTCCTTGTCATTGACTGTTGTGTTGATCTTGACTTCCTCCATGTGGTTTGAGAGATGGATCTCTCATGGAGGGGACTTGGGCTTGGGTTTCTTGGCCTATTTGGGGGTAGGGGCCCTAGTGTCCAATTTTTGCTTGCTAGTTGCGGCCTTTGTTTCAGCCATGGGGGTTGTGAGGCACTCGTTTGTCCTCTTGTGTTGCCATTTGGTAGGCCTAATTGGGTTGCCAGTGGGGTCAACCCTCGATGGAGGAGAGGCTAAGATGTTTCTCATTATTGGGCTTTAGGTAGGTCAGACACCATCATGTTATGTCACCCTTATGACAAACGGTGATTTAGGAGTTTTTGTAGGGCCAACTTGGTGTGGCACCTTGATGATGAAAGGTTGCTTAGCGGTTGTTGTTACTACATCATGCCACTTTAATATCTTAGCAGATGATTGGTTCAATTGCTAGTTTAATGTCTTAATGAATGATTAGTTTAGTTGCCAGTTTAACGTCTTAGTGGACGATTGTTATGGGACCTTGACCACAAAGGGTGTTGTGGGTACTTGAGGTGGTGGCTTGATGAGAAAGGAGGCCTATGACCCTATTGAAGTTGAGGATTTAACACCACTGAAGGGTACATGAACTACAAATGGTTCATGTGTTGCCTCTATGTTGTCATCAACGCTGATAGCATCAATGGTATATCTTGCACTACTCATATTTAATGGGTCCATATAGATGTTCATGGATTGGTTCTCTGGCCAAACAGGATTACTTTCATCAAGGACCAAGTTGCCTTGATCGATCATGTGTTGGATATCATCCTTCAATGCTAAGCAGTAATTCATGTCATGGCCACACAACTGATGGTAGTTGTAAAATCGATCTAGCTTAAAATTTTTGGGTACCATAGGCTCATTGGACATAGCTATAGAGGGGTCTCAAAGGATCTCACAGTACCTCTTGTGGCATTTGTAAGCATCCTTTGACATTTGCTTATGCTGAATGTGCCCAAAACTAAGTAGTTAATCCAAAAGCTTTGATGGCTTGATTGGCAAATGGGTATATTTTGAGTGATCCTTGCACTCAAAGCTTGGCCTCGGTGGAGCTTGCCCTATTGCTACTGACAGTGTAGATTGGTTGCTAGAACTCGACATTTTGTTGGTGTTGGATAGGGCCTTAGGTGCCTTGAATACCTGCTTGTTGTTGTTGGTCTTGGCTTCCTTAGCCACAGCTACCATAGTGGTTGTCATGGCTTTCCCCTTTTCCTTGTCTCTCTTTGCATGTGCATTTTTGTAGGCTATGTAAGTCGGGTCCTTGCTGGCCTTTGTTGCATCTTGTATGCTCTTTGTTTGAGCATAGGCTTGGCTAAGGGAGTGTGGGGCTAAATAATACAACTTTGATTTAATGAAATCATTTATGGCACCCTTAAAAATGGCTAGTAGGTGGGTTTTAGCAATGGGCTCACGAATTTCATTTAGGGAAGCACTTCAATGTTGTATGAATTTTTGCACTAGCTCTACCAGTTCCTACTTAACATTCATGAGCTAGTCTAGTGTGGCTTTCGGCTTCAAGTTGTACTTGAAGTAGGTTATGAACTGACTTAACAACTCCTCTAAAGTTGAAATGGAAGTGCAAGAAAGCATGCAATACCAATCTAAGGCTTTGCTAGTCACAGACATGGTGAAGACATGAATGACCATGTGTGGCCATGGTTGCAGCAACAAAGACTCTGAACGAAACATGACTAGGTGGGCATTTGGGTTACCCTCTCTATTGTATTTCGTAAATTGGGGAAGCTAAATTCCTGGAGGCAATGTGGTGGAGGAATGATGAGGTTAATAGGATCATCCTAATAGAAGTCCATTACGTGGACTATTTCGGAGTTAATGGCTTTAAGCCGCTTGACCTCATTAATGAGGGTTTGGATAAGCTGAAACACTTAATCTAGACTTGGAGATGTTGTAGAGGGTTTCATTATTTGTACCATTGGTTGTGCCATTGGAGTGGCTACCATCAATAGTGCTTTCAACGTGGCTACCACCCTCGTTGTGGGTGCTATCAGAGTGACTCCCATTGATGGTGCTACCAGAGCAACTACCAACATTGTTGGTGCCACTGTCAGAGCGGCCCACAACCCCGTAGGTGGTGCCATTGGAGCAGTACTAGCCCAATTAGGGGGCTATTAGAGTGGCTCCTAGTCCCATTGGTGGTGCTAGCAAAGCAGCCCATAGCCCTGTAGTCGATTGTGCCATATGTGATGCTTAATACATTTGCGATTGCAAATAGGGCAGCATCTGGGATAATTGAATAGTAGGGAAGGATGTTGCTACCCACCATGTGGTTGAGGTTGGAGCTATTGTTGGTGGTGGGACTAACATAGAAGGGATGTTGGGAATAGGGCTTATTTGTGGATGTGATGTGGGCATAGTGTGCATGTATGGTAGCGTTGGTGTCACAAACACTGGTTGCAAAAGGGGTTGGACCTGTCAAGCTTACAGTTTTCACGTTGTGTGAGTGCTAGGTCATGGTGCTCAACTGTAGGAATGATGAAGATGCTAAGAGTGCTCTAATGCCTAATGCTTAGAGTGATTTCATCGTTGATCAACCCACCACTAAAATGCTGATTATCGAGGTATTTATAGAGCTAGGGTTGATGGGAGATGTGGATTGAGTGCCACATGGCTTGGGTCCCATGTAGCACGGATGAGAAGAAGTCACACTGACATGCTACGCTCAAAGTGTTAAGCTCTAAGTATCAAGCCCAATGGTGTCACGCTTTGCAAGATAGGAACAGGAGCTAAGAATCTGCCAAACTATGACCACACTGCTTGGACTGTATGTGTCAAAATCTAAGGGACTACCATGTGCCTATAATCAATGCTAAAACAAATGCAACTTGGAGCCTATGCTCCGAGACTACGTCTTCCCCCTCTTTTGAGTAGGATCAAGTGTAAGGACAATTTTGGGGATCAATAGGGGATGCAAAAAATAAAGCAATCTACTAATCTTGGCTGCCAAAGGGACGTCAGAGCTGAAATAAAGGTTGATGCCAAGTTCTGGGAGCTTCTGGAGGCATTTGGAAGCATTTCCCAAGTGTCACACTGTGTATGTTGCAAAGCATAGAGAGCATAGCATGAACACTTAGAAGATTTTTGCATATTTTGGCTTGTCATGTTGTCTATGCTGCATAGTGTAGTAGAGAGTAGCATCCACATTTTGATGAATTTTGCCAAAATTTGCAATGTTTCTTCATGGCACCCTGACCACATTCTGGGGGTGAAGTAAGATAGACAACCTCGAAAGTCAAAAAATTACCAAATGCACCTTCTGTGTCTAGATAGCTTGATAGACTTTTGGCAAAACACTTAGAAAAATTTGAGCCTTGAAACTTGTGCTACACTGTCTACGCTATGTAGCGTAGCAAAGTGTAATAGGCCCAAAAGATAGAAAATTTGCTGAACTATTTTTTCCATCTTGAGCACCTTTGACAGCTGTTAGCCTGGTACTTGGGTAGATTGGCAACTAGGACATGTGTCAAGCTAGGCAAGCTAAAGAGCATAGCAAGCTTGATAGCCTAGGAGATAGAAAATTTGCCAAACTGTTTAGTCTATCCTCAATGCCCTTTGATCACTTCTAGCTTGACATTCATGCAAACTGGCCTTGGGAACATGTGCTATGCTAGCTGTGCTAGGGAGTGTAGTAGGCAAACTTAGAAAAATTTTGCAAACATCAGGTCCTCCAGCATGCTACGCTATCTACGTTTCACAATGTGACACCGAACTTAGAAAACTCTTGGCCAAGTTTTGACACGTAGATAAATCTGCCATTGAATTGCATAAGCCCGAAACTAGTGGTGTTTCAATTTGTAGGGAGTTTCATCTTAAAACCCCACCTCTGAATCTCATTTGATGTTGACATTATTAACTGATCGTAGAAATATGTTGTTCCCATGAATTATGATCTCACCACCCTCATATAGCAAGTACATCTCTTGATGTATAGAAGATGAAACTTCACAAGGCTTAGCCAACCATGGTCTTCCTAGAATTAAGTTGAAACTAGGTGTCGCTTCGATGTCTAAGAAGTTGATAGATGTAGAAAAAATTTCCCTAGCTATGAAATGCAAAGAGATAGAACCTCAAACCACTACTCATGATCTTTTGAATGACTTGAATGGAAAGGGAGAGGTTTCTTAGATGTTTTTGGTTAAGCATAGTTTCTCAACAATAGTAAATGGTACCACATTAGTTGTAGCCTAGTCATCTACATGAACACAATGAACCTTATACTTGCCAACATGTATGATAATGAGGAGAAAAGAAAATAATACTTCTTCGTTTCATGAGTCAATCTTCACTTTGCTATCATGTATGATGTTTGTTCTTATTAAGCGTGGTTCACTGAATGATAGATTGGATGGTCTCTTTGTTGACAAGCATGTCTCTGCTTATAGTAATAAAAGTCAATATTTGAGCTAGCACATGTCTATGAGTGGAAGAAGTTATGACTATATTGTATAGATTCAATGATGTGTTCTTTTATTTGAGTAATTGTTTTAGCTTGTTCCATTATTACAAAGAAATCATTTTCCTTAGCATATGATCTTTTAGCCTTGATGGTTTTAATTTTCTCCATTCTTCCTAGAGTTTTTGGCTCATGTTTTAATGTGTGTGATTGTGGCCCATCACTCATGGGTGTAAATAATCTTAGTGTAGGGTTTGGTGGGTCAAATTGCTTTAATGGATTTTGTTGTTGGCTACCTTTAGTGGGCTTAGTAATTGGTTTGAAAATAAGTTTTCTTTGTCATAGTTGTGGTGGCTTCTTGTTGATTGTTGAGTTATTGGTCACAATAGGTAAGCTTTGATCATAGCTTGTAATGGGTTTTCTTGTTTATGGTAAAGGAACCTAAATAATGAATGGTTCCCTAGCCTTAGAGGGATCAATAACACATTGTTTAGGTCTTAATTTTGATGCTACTAAAGGTGTAACATGTATGATAAAAGGATCTTTAGAGGATGAGGGTGATACGCATATAATGAAGAATGTTCTAAGCTTTGGGTTCTAGGGTTGAGTACTAGCTAGTGGTACCTTGATGACAAATAGTTCCCTAAAAGGACTAGATCATTTAGTTGCTATAAATGAGGCAATGACATAAGAGTTATTTTTGGAATTTGGAGAGTTGGGCTCCTTCAACACCAGCTTTTCATAGTTGAATATCTTCTAGAGATCATCTTTAAGGGCTAAGTAGAAATTGGTATTATGACCAGCTAGTTGGTGATAATGGCAAAACCTATCAAGACTAAAGTACTTTGGTAGTTTTGGATTGTCATGTCGAGGTGACTTTTTCCTTTTCACTTATTTAGGCTCTTTTGTTACTATAGCCAAGGTTTTTTATGCTTATTTGGTCTTATCCTTGTCCCTCATAGAGTGTTGGTTCTTATAGGCCACATAGGCCAAATCGTTGCTAGTCCCCACAACCTATTCTATGTTCTTAATTTGTGAAAAGGCTTGGATTAGTGATTGAGATTCTAAGTAGTAGAGCTTTAACTTGATGAAGTCATTGATTACTACCTTGAAGATGGCTAAGAGGTGGGTTTTAGAGATAGGCTTAGTAATCTCATTGAACATTTCATTCCATATTTGAATGAACCTTTGAACAACTTCAAGTGGAATCTGCCTTACTTTCATAAGTTGATTTGAAGTTGTATTAGGCTTTAGGTTGTATTTGAATTTCTTAATGAATTGGATTATCAATTAATCAAGAGAGGATATAAAACCTCTAAGCAAGATTCAGTACCAATCCAAAGCTTTTCCATTTAGGAATATAGGAAAAATTCTCTATAGCATATGAGGCCATGCTTGCAATAGGAGATACTTAGACCAGAAGAGGACAAGGTATGCATTAGGATCTCCTTCACCATTGTATTTGGTTAAGTTTGAGATAGGCATGCCTATGGGTAATGTGATTTGAGGAATGATAGGATTGGTGGGATTATCCTAGTAGAAGTCCATATCCTTTACCATTAGCATTGTACTAGCCTTGAGTTTTTGTAGCTTCTTAGTAAGGTCTTGGATCAATTAAAAGGCTTGATCTAAGACTTGTGAAGCTCCTAAAGATTGTACTTGTTGTTGTTGGACAATTGTTGCTTATGGAATGGGCAGTGGTATGGATTGGAAAGGTCTTGTAACTACTATTGCAGAAGGGTTAAACATGGGAAGTGATGCTTGCATGGGAACATGCGGAACAAAGTGGTTGTTAGAAACAAATGGATTATGTAATATGTGTGAAATTTGCATTATGAGAGAAAGACTAGCTAACATTGCAAAAGACTGAGGCATGAAGGAAATTACTAGTGGAGCTTGAGGCACAGTAGCAAAATATTTCAAGGTGAATAATGAAGTGAATAAGGTAGTGGGTTGGGAACTTAAGCTTTTGGAGATCATAAGAGAAGTTTGATTCACTATCAAAGTGGATAGAGTTGAACATAGTCACCTCTAGGATAGATCATTGGAAAAGGTCCCCTATGAGTGTATCTAGCTTGTACTCAGCTTTAAACTCATATTGATCCTTTGGGTGGGATCCTAAACTAGCCTTTTCACTCACTTCACTGTCTTCATCTGCACTCACCAACTATGCTAACAAGTGCATGTAAATTTTAGATAATTCAATGTGATCATATGATGAAGCGATATATTCCTTTCAATCCTTATAGGTCAACTCATAGTGATGCTTAGAGTCAAAATTTTTATGTGACATGAGCAAACTCGTTTGAATTTTCACGCATATAAAGTTGTAGTATTGCTCGTCAATACATGCACATGACTAGGTCCTAACCACTCAAGAAACTTCCTACGCTCCATTATGGATTGAGGACTTGAAAACTATGTTATGTGGTAGAATAATTGAAATAAAAAGCATAAAACCAATTAATTAATTAATTATGATAGATGTTCTCTAAGGTTTTTGATGTTTTGAACAAGCTCTAGCTTGTAGTGTATAAATCTCACAACATGTTAAACTTCATAGTGTATAAAGCTACAACACGTGAACCTTTAGCATGTGAAACTTCATAGCATATGAAGTTGTAGCATGTGAGACTTTCATAGCATTTGAAGCTCGTAACATATGAAGCTATAGCATGTAAAACTTCCACAACGTGTAAAGCTCATAGCACATGAGGTTATGACTTGTGAAGCTATAACATATGGCAGGTTGTAGTGTATGCCTTATGAAGCTATAGTGTGTAGAAAGGTTGTAGCTTATGAAGCTACATCTTATGAAGCTATAACATATGGAGGTTATAGTCTCTAGCTTGTGAAGCTATAGCCTATGATGATTGTAGACTTCAGCTTGTAGAGCTATAACATATGGAGAGATTATAGCCTATAGCTTATGAAGCTATAGCCTATAAAGTTATAGCTTGTGGAGCTATAGTGATAGGCTTCAAACACACTACAATTATAAAAGTAAATTTTTAAATTTTATTTTAAGTTTTTCTAGCATACAAAAAGGAAAAGGCCAAAAAAAAATTGCAAACTACAAATAGCAAAAATAGAGACAATAATGTGTACTGCAACTGCAAAGGTAGTGCAAGGGGTTGTGATAGTGCTATGCACTACATTGTAAGGAATTAATTTATTTAGTTGCAAAGTGCAAGAAATGCAGATATTGTTGTATGTTGCAACTACAAAAAATTAACAAGCAAAAAATATTGTAAATAAAGTTGGATATTAGGCCACAAGCTGGGTTTTTAGAAAATCCAAAATGAATTTTTGTTTGAGTAAATAAGCTCATAGGCTAAGGTAGACATGAGTAGAGAAGTTTTTTGCAATATGTTTTAGTGAAGAAGTTAGGTAGAGGTCCTCATTCTAACATTAGAAATTGTAATGATAAAAAATTTTGATGTTGGAAAACCAAAAGATTCCATACAAAATATTTTAACTCATGCATTCACAAGCCTTCAAAAGGATTTAGAGTGCCTTAAATAGTTTGGTTGATCATCTAAGGACATTAATATTCTATTATTGAATGTTATTAAATAAAAGTGAAAAAATGTATGAACACAAGGTGCAACATAGAGACAAGAAGATGTCACGAAATAGTAAACACTGCAAACTTAATATTAAATGTTATAAAATGTTGGAAATAAGTATGTTTAGAAGATATAAATCAGTGGGCTTTGAAAGTTTGAAAGTACAAAAATATCCTTGAGATTTTTGCACTTAATCCTCATTGGTCCTTTGTTTGATCTACACTAATAGATGACTATAAAAGGCTATAAAAGCTCTTGTTCTATTTCTACTGCATGATCTTTTGGTTGCAAGTGTGCTGTATTTTTTTTCTACCAAGATAATATTGCCAAAAGATCCGAGAAATAATGCTCAATCTAGTATCAATAGTCTTCAAATCTATTGTGCTAGCATCCATTACAGTTTTGGAGCATTACAAGTTGTTCCTAGGCTAAAGTGAAACATGTAGGCTTAAAGTCCAAGTGCCTCATGTTGCCTCACACACTACCACAACATGTGGGACTTAGAAGTGTAGCATATGAAATTCCCAAATCTCACACACTACCCCACACATTGCCATAGTGTGTGGAGTTGAAATGTGTAGTTTGTGGGATTTAAACCCAAGTTCCATAAGCTACCATAGATGTGAAGTTGAAATGTGTAGTGTGTGAGATAAAAAGGCTAATTTTTGTAGCATGTGGAGTAGTTTTAGTCTTAAAAAGTTAGAATACATTAAATTTGTAGCTTGTGGAGCATTTTTAACCTCCATAAGATGGAGTAAATGGAATTTATAGGTTGTGGAGCATTTTTAGCCCCCACAAGTAAGAGTAAATGGAATTTGTAGCTTGTGGAGCATTTTTAGCCTCCACAAGCTAGAGCAAATGGGATTTACAGCTAGTGGGCTGCAAAGCTAATTTTTTACATTAAAAATGGCTTAAAATTCTGCTAAAACAAGGCCATAGGATAGGATTTTTGGTGGAAAATAAGGTAATTATTTCTATCTTTGGATCTCTTCCAAATTACAATGAAAATCTTGGCTATGAGCTTTCATTTGTAGCATGAATTTTCTTTGAGATGCTTCACCTTGTCTATGGAATATGTCAATACCAAGCAATCTAGGTGATGCTTCATGGACCATCAATGATCCATGGAGCGAAGAAGGAATAATGAAGACATTATTGGATGCTTTCAAGTTTTCAGAAGTAGTAGCAATATTAGCAGGACAACCTAGACCACTAGTAGGACCAAGATATGATGAAGGATCATGTAAGTTACATGAGCCTCCACATCTAGGCATAATGTGAAACCTTCATTCTGATTCATCTCATCTAGCCACTAGCTTCTAATTTTTTGTCAAATTTCTAGATTTTTTTTGATGTATAATTTTTGTAATCACTAAAATATTTTGTAATATGATACTCAAGGTTTATGTATTATTGTTGTTAGTTCCATACTTCACAAATTTAGTAAAAACTTTGTTCCATTTTTCTTTCTTCAAGGATGAGCTTTTAGTTAGTTGTGGGGTTATGATGATGTGTCTATTAGTTAGCTATGTTAATGCATCCTCATCAATGTAGCCTCTTCAATATATCCTTGTCAAAAGATCCTTTGATGCATTAACACTGGTACACCTAAAGCCTATATAAATATGTGTATCATTTTTATTTATGTTACCTTTGGTTATTTGTATAGCGAAGCCCTTGTAGTTTGCTATTGTAGGACTTAGCCAAATATCCCTTTAAGTGCTTACATCGTAGAATGAATTGATTGAATGGAGTTTTATTCAAGTGGAATTTTAATTGGACATAATCCATGAATGAAAATAAAATGAAATTTAATTCCTTCCATTGTAGCACTTGGATTAGTAGTTAGTTTATTTTTAAGCACTTTACTTTAAGTGCATTTTACTTTTCTACACTTCAATATTTTATTCCATAATAGCATGAGCACGACCACTTCAAGCATGATATATTAACACATGTTAATTCCAATAGTGAATACTTGGTATGCCCAGTAGTAGACACTTGTAACCCAGCAACATTAGTATAGGTTAAAGATGGGTACAAAAAGTGGAAATAAATGTTCTACACTTAGGACAGATTAGTCTACTCTTACTCTAATGAGATATGATATATTGGGCAACTTCGTCAATGCATCCCCATTGATGAAGCCTCATTGATGCATTCATCAACAGATATGTGTGGATGAAAATGTGTTGATGCATTAATAGGAAACACATTTTAGATGTGTTGATGCATCATCATCAACACATTCTTGTCGATGTAGCTAAATGGGTTAAAACATCCCCGTCGATGTAATGCCTAATTTTGCCTATAAATATGTGAGCACCCATCACATATTTGATACCATTTAGTTAAAAGTGTAGCTAGAATCTTGTAGTTTATTGCATAATCTTAGCAAATAGTTAGTGAGTTCCTACAATGTGCATTTGAGTTAGTTGTATGATGTCTTATTCAAGTGGCATTGTACTTGGATACATTCCATGAATAAAAATAAGATCGAGATTGATTTCTATTCATTGCAGCACTTTAACTTAAAATAGATTTACTTTCAATGTAATTTGTTTTCTATGTACTTAGTTAACATTTATATTTCTATGCATATTAATCAACTAGTCGAATGAGTGTGACTAGCTTCGAGCGTAAACACGTATTCTCTTGGTAATCCTAGTAGCATTATTGCTTGGTTTACCTAATAGCATAACACTTGGTAGTCTTAGTAGTGGGTACATGTCTTCAGGATGTGTATGGCAAGCTACATGATTATATAGTTTAAGATTATATAGACACTCATCATACTTAGGATAGTTTAAGATTTATCTTCTTATAATTAATTAGTTTATATAATTAATTTCTACATGATTATTTAGTTAGTTTAAGGGTTACATAACATCAATAATCATATGCCTCACTTTGGACCAAATCATACATGATAAAGCTACCACTAGTCCAAGTGGAAAGACAATGATCTGTGATCAATGCTTAATAATCTAGATACCACACTTGTTCCATCCACAAAATTTAATCGAATTGCATGTGAATGATTGTGATTTGTATGGTTGGGCATAGGGGGTACCCGCTGCTCATTAGACTTCCATAGATAGATTAGAAATTAATAATTTTTTCTTTTTTCTAATTATTATATTTTAATAATTAAAATAAAAATATCTTATGCCTCAATTACACTTAACCATACCAACCAAGCTAACACAAGTGATGATTAAAAAGGCAATGACCAACATATAACACTTGTGGTTCATATGGTTGGGTGTAGGGAATACTTGTCACTCATCAGACTTAGATTTAAGCATAAAGCTTATCTTGCATTAAATGTACAAGGCCTAGAACCTACCTCAAATGAAGAAAAGTAATATCATGTTGGAGCTTGTAGATGAATCCATCATTGTTTCTTTGGGATGGGTTGATGGTATGGTGTCCAACAATGGTGGGTGGTCTTATCCATCAAATTGTCTTATTATTAATGTCAAAAATAATAAGGAATGTTTTTCCATTATTATGCGAAGAGCATGGCTTAGCACCATTGATGCTAAGCTAAAAATATGAGACCTTTCCCTAGAGATCACCAAGGAGACTAAACATGACATAGTAAAGTGGTAAAAAATTCCATACATTACTTATAAAGATGAAGGATAAAGTTGTGAGCCAAAAGTCCAGAACGTGAAAATGACTAGTATACCAACCCCTAAAAAACTTGAAAAATAAATGTATATGCAAAAACATATTTACATAATAACCACTAAACCAAAAGATACCTAAGTCACAAGTTTAATTCTACTAGGGAGCACTAAGTTATAAAATTCTATAAATATTGGGATATACTTATGTTTCACCTATTTTAGGTTCCAACACCCCGTCTTCATCCTTTTCCCCAACGACACCTAGTGGCTAAGAAATGAAAGTGTTAAATCATCCAAAACATGCATGGAATCATCCAAGTCACTTATTAACTCTTGTTTTAAGAAAATAAACCAAGAGAGAACTTAGAAAAGGACATACTATAACCTTACTATACACCCAAAGAAAGTGTTGGATAAGAAGACCTAAAAACCAAAATAAAAAATAAAAAAGAAAACATATTTGGACCCTCAAAAATATAAATACTTGTTAGTTCAACAAGATATGTTTCTCCAAATGATTAAAACTTGATTATGATCAATGTTAAATGGGCTAATAAGTGAAAACATAAATCATTAAATATAATAAATGGGAAACCTATGGTGCATGATCAAAGGAATGTGTGGTCTATTTTCCAAATGCTCATCCATGAGTTTAGTCATGGGGAAGACACCTCATCTTGGATAAAAATTGAATAAGTGCATTTTTCACTTTTTGTTTTACAACTTTTTATCATCTTTATTTTTTTGATGTTTTTCTAATTTTTTGTCATTTTACTATTTCTTCAAAATTTTCCAATTCTTCATATGTTTTTCATTTCTTATTATTTTTACTTTCTTTATAATTTTATATTTTCTTGAGTTATTTACCTCATGTTTTGAAGATATTTCCTATGTATTTTTTTTAAATAATATTGCTAGCCATGATGCAAAAATCAATAACATGGATTGAAATTTTATCCTATGCTATTCAATTATAGATTGAATGATTGCATGTGGTAGTGAGACTATGTCATTCATTATTTCATTTTTATAAATAAGAGATCATTATCATGAGAGTAATGTGGTTCCTATCATATTAAAAACTTAAATTAATCCATGACTACTATGCTTTGAATAAAGAAAGAAGGACTAAGAGGATATGAATAAGGATGTGACATCTAGGGGATTTGCTGGTTCTCTAGATCTCCACCACGGATCCCATTTGCCTCATGTTGATACACTATCTTTTATGTTTCTATTATTTTGGGAAATATTATTTAAGAGGATGTTAGAAAGTAAAACAATTGAAACATAGATACACCCTAAGATATATAGTTTACATAGAACATTATAACTCTTCATTGTTCACTAAAATTAAAGCTTTGACTTAGATATTTTAAATCAAGAGTGTTATCAATAGGTAAATATCATATAGTTTAGGAAATATTATTTGAAAGCAATTATTCCCTTGTTATGTCACTAGATAAGCATGTAACCCATGCCCAAATGTAGTTCTATTGTAAGGCACCAAAGTAAATAAATAATTAATTTCTAAAAAAATTCTTCTTGGAGTATCCTTGGAAAGACATGTCATCCATGCTTGAAAGTTTACTACTTCCAAGAATTTCATGGTTCCTTAGACTAGTTCCACCATATGAGTAGAAAGACTTGTAATCCATTCCTAAACTTATACATCTAATGGGATTAGCACTAGTTATTAAATAAGAAAGACATGATCCATGTCTGAAGATATTCTAATCAATCGTCAAGGTTCATAACTTGAACATTAATGTTTAGTTAATTATTTCTAATAACTCTAATGTCTATTTTCCACTTTTTCTTTGTTTAGTAGTATTTTTTTGATGTAGTGGCTAGTTCATCTTATGGTGATGGGCCCAGGATGATGCAATGTGATGTTATTGCTAGTGATTGATCTTGGTTTGAAATTTCAAAAAAATAGGTATAATGATAATTTTAATTATGAATCATACACAAGACCCATTATGATCATGTTAAGGTACCACATGGTTCAATTCTTCAATCCCTTTTACTTCCATTTCTACTTACTAGCATGGTGCAATTATGCATTTTATGAAGGGGTGTTGGAATTCGAAAATAATTGTAATATAGGTATACACTAAGATATATAGTCCAATTAGAACTTTATAATTCAACATTACCCAAGAGAATAAAACCCATGACTTAGAGCTTTTAAATCAAGAGTCTTACCACTAG
This sequence comes from Gnetum montanum, assembly GCA_015680685.1. Lineage (NCBI taxonomy): Eukaryota > Viridiplantae > Streptophyta > Gnetopsida > Gnetales > Gnetaceae > Gnetum > Gnetum montanum. The sequence goes on along the minus strand of MNCI01029020.1, from coordinate 72,753 downwards.
GATAACATCTCCCTAAATTATGCATTTTATTATTTTTTTGTAACATCATGTAGGATTCCATCTAAGGTAGTTATGCAATGTTTGGAACTAGGGCATGATGCACCTTTAACTTCTAAGATTCCTTTGGATACCTATAGAAGTGTTTATGTAATGGCATTATGAGTATAAGGTTACTTTGGATAGGATCCACTCATATAACTTTTGTTAATCATGGCTCTAAACCAAACTCACATCTTCAAGGACATCATGGGTATCTTTTCTAAATTCATGTATAATTTTGAATCTACTTCCCATTAATTTTTTGGGATTATTGGGACATTGAAATAATTATAATATAGGTACACCACAAGATATATAGTCTAATTAGAACTTTATAACTTAGCATTGCCTACTAGAATTGAATCCATAAGTTGGAGCTTTCAAATCAAGAGTTTTATCACTAGGGATATCTCATTGTTTATTTCTCATCAAATTTTTTTGGGGTGGAAGGATGTTGAAACCAATAATAAGTGAAACATAGATACACCTCAAGATTTATAATCCAATTAGAATTTTATAACTCAGCATTACCCACTGGAATTGAACACATGACCTAGAGCTTTCAAATCAAGTGTGTTATTACAAGGCAAAATCCTCATTATTTACTTCTCATTATTTTTTTTGGGGGGGGGGGGGGGGGGGGGGA
>MNCI01029020.1:0-72047 GCA_015680685.1 Gnetum montanum | reverse complement strand
AGAGAGAGAGAGGGTGGGTTGTGTGGTGGGGGGCATAGGGAGAGTGGGAGGGAAGGTGGGGGATGCTTTGGAACTCAAAATAAGTGAAACATAGATACACTCTAAGATTTTATAGATGTTTATAACTCAATACTACCTAGTAGAATTAAACCAATGACTTGGAGTTACTTCTTATCAATTTTGATTAATGTTAATTCTTTTATATTGATATTTTCTATTTCTTGGCCATTTTCAAAAATCTAAAATATTTATTCCTTATGATTTTCAATATTTTGATGCATTTACAACATCTTGTAGAAAAAATCATGCCTGAAAACAATGGTAAGTATAATCCCTAAAGAAAACATGAGGAACAAACTCACAATCCAAAGCCATACACATGCATAGGTATAATGAATAAGACAACATCAAAAAACATATACCCCTCAATGTCTCTTTTCCATGACTGAGCTACGAGATACCAACCTTGGACAATATTAGTTAATGAAATGCATTGAAAAAACTAGTACAATAATTATAGATGTAAACATGGAAAATAACAAACCAAAAAAGATTTAAAAACTTGTGATAGCAACAACAAAGCAAATTAAGATAACCAAACATGCAAGTAGAAAATAGAATGGAAGAAGATAGTCCTGGTCAAGTCATTAGGCTTATTAGGTTGCAACCACACATGCAAAAGACTAACTAAGTACCTTATGTCATGCAACCACCACCATATTGGAAGTTAAGCTTGAGCTTACCTACTCACAATGTCAACCAAAAAAAGAGTTTATAAGTGGATCCTCCCCATAGCAAGCTTCTACCGTTATTGCCCTTGTGAAACCTATTGAAGGAACACCCATGGATTCTTAATATCTAGTGAAATGTTAACATCAAATGCAAGTCTACCCCCTTGGATGGCTAATCTTATCCTTCATACTACTTGATCAACTTCTTACCACATACAATGATGGACAAGACATGAAATGAAAGGAATGGAGAATGCATGATGAATAAGATATATATAATGTAACATCACTAGATCCCTAGCCAATCATTCAATTAGCTCATGGAGTATGTGAGCATTTCCTACATGTTGTGAGAGATCCCCTACCACATTCCTTTACTACTACTCATCCATCTAGTCAAGATAGACCTCCAGGTCCCCTTTCCAAGTGCAAGATCACACCTAGCCTCATTAGTGTTATCTAGCCTAGGTTATTTTGTAGTCTAATCACTAGTGATATTAGACTAAGATAACATACCATAAAATATCTAGATGTTAATATTATGATTTGGGGTTCCTCCATCCATACATGTATGCATGATAAGCTTCCCAAATTTTTCTCTACCGGAATCCTCTCATAAATCCCTTTGTGTATGCTTACTAATCATAATTCCAACAAAAATTACAATACCATTGTGAAAAGATGATGGATATGATCATGATTTAGGTCAATGATTATAGATTTTGATCATTGAAAATAGATGGATTTAGGAATTAGGTGGAAGTAGCAATTGGCATTACCAAAGTTCATTAAGGGAGAGACTTCTAGTCCTTCATAACCATGAGTAGGGATGAAGTAGAATATTGTTGTGTACTATCACATTAGAGTTTAAGTGATATAGAAAATGTGTTAAACAAGAAAGAGGCTCATGTGGATATTAATTCAACCACTTTCATTAATTTATTTGAGCAATTACATGATTGTTCCAAGATGGTATAAGTACCGACTTGTATGGGCCAATAACCATGGAATTATATTACTCTTTCCATCACCTATTCTATTCATTGTTGTCATTATATACATTTTTTATTTTCTCTTTTCTTTTCTTTTCATATTTTCATCTTTTTAATTTTTTTTTCTTTTTGTGAGAAGAGGATTTTTGATGATGCATGATGATTATGGGAACAATTGAATTGTTGGATCAATACCTAGAGTCTTTGACTCACATGGAACAAGAATTCATCCTCTACCACATGGCATGCATAGGTTTGAGATATTATCAACCTCTTCTAACAAGGATGGCTAGGTAAGGCAACATGTGCACCTTAGTTTAATCACACTGATTAGACCCATTTAGTGATCACAAGGACCCTAGATGACATACTTGTTTTTTGCTAGGGATTAAGAATTCTTCTAAGATTTTTAAGCTTACACCCTAAGATGTGGATCCACCACCTATCCATGGTTCTAGTAGCATTAGCTTCAACAACTTGTAGTGTGAGTCATAACTCCCTGCTAAATTTGTGCCTACTTCATCCATGATGAATAGAAGAAAATGGGCAGATAAATTTTGTTGTATGGACATTCTATTAATCAAGGCTCAAAGGAGAACCCATTTGGTACTCCAAAATCATCATTGCATCTATAACTCACTTATCCATCATTGGCTTGTTGGGTGAACATTCATAAAGCACATTAATTATTTTTTTCATACAAATACAAAGATTCTTAAGAAAAAGAAAAAATCATGAATAATTGACCAATAAGCTCAAAAATATGAAGAGTACTAACTAAACAAACAAACTTTATTAAGGCACATAAGCAAAATAGCAAAATAGAAAGAAAAAATTTGACATGACATGGAAGATTCTCTTTCATAACTAATCCATGTATATTGCCTAACACACCTCTAAGTATAAAACATAAGATTGATCATTAGGTAATCTCAAAGAAAAAAAGATATTCTTTGTAGCACTTTAGGTGTTAACCATTGACCAAAAAAAATTTATCTATCTTTTCAAGAAGATAAATGTATACTACATTATACTAGTGAGTCATGTAGATGATGTATGATCCTTTCCATTAAAATTGAAACTTACCAAAGTATAGCAAATTAAAATAGAGGACCTAATTACTAGGTTTAAAATAAAGCTCTCTTGTGCAAACATCATGCAAGCCTTTATGTAAGAATGTTCTAATTCACTATGCATCAAGGGGATTCTATGATTTTTATCAAGAAGGTTGAGGTTAATAAACCTATCTTTTAAAGAAGAATCTAGAGTCATATCAAATGATACAACACTATCCAAGATTTTCATCCCAAGATCAGCAAAACGTCATGGAACCTATCCTAGACCACTTCAAATAGAGTGTAACCAATGGAATTTTTCCATATCATTTGATAGATCCAAAGAGCATCATTAAGCTTGTTGGCCTAATCTCTTCTATACCTACTAACAATTTTCTTAATTATTTTAACAATTTTTACCATTAGTAACTTTTGCCAAGCCATTGGCTTGTCAATGATGAGAGAAAGTTAACTTATGATTAACTCCATAAGATTCCAATAAATTCTTGAAAATCTTACCAGTAAAATGCATACCATTATCAAAGATCAAGATTCATGGGATACCAAAATTATGGACTACATGATTCTAAAGGAAGTTACTATAGTGGTGAATGAACAATCATTAATGACAACAGCTTTTTTTCACTTCATGTAATAATCTACGCATATAATAATGCATGCCTTGTTGATAAGTCATGAATTTGTTGGTTGTTATATCCCAGTGGCTGTGATATCATGGCCCTCAATGTCTATAAATAAGAGGTAGCTTTCCCAATTTTAGGCATCTAGTTTAGTTCCTTAGCGAAGCTCTGGCAGTTTTCTCCTTCCAGAGATAGAATAATTTCCCAGTGTTTGCCCACAATGTGGTGATTGTAATTGTATGACATCCTTTATTCGAGTGTGACGTACTTGGACACGCACATGACCGAAAATAAAGATTGAGATTGCTTCATCATTGCAGCATTCACTTAGTTTAATTAATTATTTATTTAATTTTTATTTACTGCTTTCTTAGTTAATCTTTCTCATCCTTATCTCCTAGAATGCAGAATGAGTACGACTTGATTACGAGCATTTAAGTGTGACTACTTGGTAACCCAGTGGTGTACCTAGGATCTATGCTTGGTAATCCCAGTGGTAGTCATGCACGAAGTCCAAGATGTGTATGGATGATTAAGGAATGGTTGCTCATCGCACTTAGGATAGATTAGATTTTCTTACCCTTTTCCTCCTAGCTTAGCTTAGTTAATATTATTTTCCACTACCTTCAGGAGTAGCGTTAGAATTAGGAACACATCATACACCTCACTCTGGACTAAACCATACGTGACAAATATAATACTAGTCTAGGTGGGAAGATAGTGAACTGCGACCTAAGGTTAACGATCTAGGCGCCACAACTAGTTTGTCTGCGGAGTTCGATCGGATCACGTGTGAGAACGCTTGTATTCGTATGGTTGAGTGTAGGGGTATCTCGCCACTCATCACTTGTCATTGGAGGTAGAAGAGAGGGAACTAACAAAGTTAATCCTCCACACATCAAAGGACTCTTATGGTTGGATTCACTACTCTAATCCCTCCATACATGAGGACATACCTCCCTCATGTTAAGACTTGTCACAAAAATGCATGAAGTGTTCAGCATCATGGAACATGGTGGGCCAAAAATAGCCCACAAGTAGCAGCTTTATCATAGTTCTCTTTCCAATGTAGTACCCACCACATACACCATGATGCATATGAGCCAAGAAATCACCATGGTGTTTATTAAGAATACATAACATTACTAGGCCATCAAGGCATCACTTCTAGAGATGCTCTTTGATAACCAAGTGAGGCCTTACCTCATGCTAAAACTACTAGATTTTACGCTTGTCCCACCTATCAAGTAATTAAGAATATCGAAAAACCATGGACATTAACATCCACTCCTTGATTTGAAAATGACCTTACACATGTGGTTATTTGGAAATTCATCAAGAAGTACATCTTCTCCCTTGTTTCTAGTTCTTAATCATGATAGATGATCCACCACCAAATTCTCAACTTCCTTTTGATTAATCATATGAAGGTCAAATTCTTGAAAGAGAACCAACCATCGTATCATACATGAACTAACATCTTGTTTATTCATGCAGAATTGAATGGTGATATGATTAGTGTGAATAAAAATTTTACATTCTAGAACATAATGCCTAAGTTTTTGAGGTGCAAAAACAATGGCCATCAATTCTTTTCCTATGTTGACGTCCCATAATGCTTCTACTAGCATAGTGGATGTAGTAGGGCCTCTTCCTCTCATCAAACTATATTAAGATAACACCAAATGCAAAATTAGAAGCATGTATCATTATATGGAATGGTTGAGTCCAATTAGGACTTTGCAATACAAGAGTTTGGGTCAATGTTTCCTTCAAATACTAGAAGGCATTTTTACATTATTTTTTCCATAAGAACAAAACATCTTTCTTTATGAGTTTAAATAAGAGCTTGGCTATTTTAGAATAATATTTAATAAAATAATAATAATAACCCATGTGACCCATGAAAGATCACATCTCTATAATTATCGTGGTTGTTTTTGTTCTCTTCTTGATGGTACAAATTTATTTAAAATTGACCTCAATTTCCTTCTTTGAAACTTTGTGATAAAGAACAAAGTTTTAAGTTACCATTAGCTAACTTTTTCCCAATTTAGCTTTAGGTTCACCTAGAAGCAAGAATTTAAGGTAGCTTTGAGCTAGTCTAAGGCTTCATGGAATGATTTGTCATAAGTAAAAAAGTCATCCATGCAAAATTTCAAACTCTTGCCAATGCAATCCTAGAACATGATCATCACCAACCGTTGCAACATGGCTAGTGCATTGCATAATTCAAAGGACATGGTCTTAAGTGCAAAGGTTCCCATGGACAAATAAAGATAGCCTGGGCTTGATCCTTTGGTGCAATGTCTATTTGATTGTAACTAGAGTACTCCTAGCTAGAGATATTATCTAATACCTAGTCTACAAAGGGTAATGGGAAATGGTCCTTAAAGGCAGCAACATTTAACAACCTGTAGGTAATATAGACTCTTCGTTCATTTCTCTTCTTTGATACAACCATAGTTGGATTAATCCACTTACTATCAGAGATAAGAGTAATGAAACTAGCTCATAGGAGATGGATGATTTCACTTCTTATCATGTCCTATATATTTGGATTAAGTCTATTTTGTAGTATTTACTAAGGTTTAACACGCAGGTCTGTATATATGCAATGGTGATAGATCAAATGGTCAATTCCCATTAGTTCATCATGGAACCATGCAAAGACTTGCCTCAACTTTGGAACTAGCTTTTTTAGGTCAATCTTTTGAATGATCATCAAAAATGAATTAATGATGACACAATGATCATTCATAAGGAAGAAGTATTCCAAGCCTTTAGGAAATGGCTTGAGTTTGAGCAATGGCGTAAAAATATCTTGGGATAAATCAAGGGTATCCTAGAATTTAATTTTATATTACCATTATAGTTGTCTTCATTGTGGTCTCATTTTTTGAATTGGATGACTCAACATTAGATAAGAAAAGAGCATTTATTAGTCTCTCAAAGACATAATATGTGGCTTCATGGACTAGCAATTCATCATGGTAATTCACATCTCTGATGATATAGAGATGCTTTGTGATACAACAATTGCAACCATGCTTGCCATAAGATTGGAAAAGATCACATGAGATTGACTTGTAGCGTGTCTTTTAAGTTACGTCTTTCTTATTAATTTTAAGGTGAAGGCCATGGAAAACTAACTTGGCATTAATAGTACTCATCAAGGCTCTTTCCATAACAACAAGGAAGCTAACTCCCACCTAAGTTTTTGGTTTGATTACCAAAAAATAAATAGGATATGACCATCCCAACAAAGTATTCATAACATTATTCACCTATTCCATGAGGTATGTATATGATTGGTCTACGAGCTCCAACTTGATGTTAGTACCCTTGAGAAAGGAAAGCCCCAAATTAATGTACTATTGTAATAAAATAATATTAACTCCTGAACTAGAGTTATTAAGAGCTAGGCAATGCCCTCTGTCACTAATTTGGATTTCCATCATGGAACTACTGAGATTAGTCTTTCTTCCAATAGATGACCTTCTTTTACTACTAGCATAACCGCTTTAGACATTGTAATTATTACAGCAGCACTGCCATCAGCTACCACAATATCTGAACAACCAAAAACATTTGAAGAATCCTTTTCTAAAGTAGATGGATTACTCTAATAGTTCTCAAGGAATGGGATAGGGACCTCTTGAATTTAGTCTCTTGTTATGCTAAAAGAATAATCATCTTTATGGGAGGAAGAGGATGGAGTGGACCCAACCCCATGGTGCTTACACTTATGCTTACAAAAAAAATCTCTTACTATGGGATCTCAAATTTCCTTTCATGGCCAAATTAATATAAGCTTGGTAATATTTCCCAACAGCATACATGAAGGTAGGATCAACATAGTAGGTGATGAGCTGCAAGGTACCCCTATGCCCAAACATACGAATCACAAAGCATTCACGCACAATCCAGTCAAATTCCATGGACTTTATAGTTTCTAGTGCACTAGTCTTCTAAGAAGTGAACATTATCTTAAGGTCATTTGTTATCTTCCCAATTACACTTGTGTTGTACACTGGTATGGTTAAGGGTAATTTAGGCATTTGATTTTTATCATTTTGTATTTTATGATTTTGGTGTGTAAAGAGAGATAAAGTAATTGGATTAACTAATTTAATTTAACTAATTAACTAGTATCTAAGTAGCCCTAACATAATCATTTGGTCCCACTTTCTGCACATGTCCTAAACCCACGTATCCACTGTTGGGCTACCAAGCACTATGGTACTGGGTGTACCAAGTAATAACGCTACTAGGATTAACAAGTGAATATGTGTTATGCTCGAAGTGGTTGTACTTATGTATTTAATCTATATAACTTATCTTTCTTAATTGGCTTAATTACTAGAAAATATTGGATAACTAATTAAAAACATTAAATGTATAAATGAAATATTTAATCTATCTAGAATGCTACAAGGTTTATCAAAAAGCTCATCTTTATTGCTGCACACACTATCGTGCTCAAGTACAATAATGCTCGAATAAAGATCCATACACTTAATGACTCCTATTGTAGGCACTTGAGAGAAATATTCTAACTTTCAAATAAACAAACTACAAGAGCTCTGCTACTACAAAAATTTGATTCCCATAAATGCAGCTAGTCGAAGCGTATTTATAGCCAAAAAGTGGACGTTGCATCGATGGGGCGTCATCAATGCATAAAATGATGCGTCAACAAGGCCTTGTCAATGAGTCCCAGTTGATGAGGCCTCATCAATGTAGCCAAAAAATGCAACTCATCATACCCCCACAACTAAATGAAAATTCGTCCTTGAGTTCTTTTACAAATTTGGGAAGGTATGGGATTATTCACTAATCCTTCAAAAAAACAAAACACATTGACTTGACAAAAAAAAGTGCTTGAGTATACAAATAAACACATTAGAAAATATTATGGTGTTCATAACACAAAATTGAACACCATGACATGACTATTCAAACTGGTATAACATGGCCTTTAATGGTGTACAGTTGGTGGTGAAGATCAAATAATTCTAGGAGGTGGTGGCTCCTGAGGTTCTAAGGGAACTTCATCGGCTTTAAGCACATGCAGTAGTCAAGGTGGCTGTGGCTATCCTAGTGTTGCTACAACTTCTAGTGGAAGGCAAAAAGCATCCAGCAATACTTTCATTTTTTCCTCCTTACTTCTAGGATTGTGCATCATCCACGTAGCTTCACCAATGTGGGTCAAAACGGGCACATCCCAGGGACATGGGATTGCTAGGAAAAAGCTCCTTTGTGTTGATAAACCAAGCACTAAATTATTTACATTTAATGTCAAACACTCTAACTACATCCTTACAACTCTTGGTAATCATTCATTCTTTTGGCTAAGTTCTCAGTAGTTGATTGTTGATCCGTGAATTGTGCTTTGAGAACTTTGAGTTCAACATTTACAGTCCCAAGCTTCTGCTTAGTGTCTTTATGGTGTTTGAACTCTACCTCATATAGCAAATATGAGATAGCCACTTATTTTTCTAACTTTAATTGCAATCATCTGGCAATTAGCATTACCAAGTTTGCATAGTAGAGATTGGCCAACTCCATGTGTTATATCAATTCCTCTATCTACAACACCTTTAGATGGATTTTCACTTTGTTGTAGGCATCAATCCCATCAATGATGAGCTTCCATACTTCATTTCCTTATTGAAGTTGCTAGAGAGCTTTGTTTACTTTTTCCTTTGCCATCTGGATGTGCTTCTTATTTACTTCCTTCTATAAGCCAACTTGGTCTCTATAGTGACTTTTAACTTTCTCAAAATTCAAGCTTCATTTTTCCAAACGGCAATCTCAATAGCAAACTTCTAAAGTAAAGCACAAACTTCTTCCTTACTTAGATTCTAATTTGCTATGGCTAATTTCCTTAATTCAATATTCACCCTAGCTAGCTGCTCTACTGTTGATGAATGAATTCCTGCATTTGCTCTTTTTTTTCATCAACATTGCATAGGCGATGATTTTCTATAGTCAATACCTCATTCTCTTGGCACATCTAAACCAAGTCCTTCTAAACTGAATATGTCTTTGCCTCTACTATGGATTGGTTGAAGACGGTCATTACTACTTCCTCCTTATCCTTCTTGAATCGTTCTTAAAGCTGTTGGAAAGATTCATCTCTAGTTATTGTTGGGCTAAGGAGTGTGGAATTAGCAAGATTTGCATGTAATTTGGTAACCTCTATGGCCAAGCATTGATTCTATGCTTAAGACATTTCAAGTTTCCCCTCCAAGATGATACATATACCCCTTGCTTTTAGCAACTCTAATAGGGTTGCCATAATGTTATTCAAAACATCAAAGATATCCAAAATTGGTTGCCTGGTCCCTACTAGTCAATCCAGCAATTCATCATGCTAGGCTACATTCAATTTTTTGCTAACCATGCCTACGAATGTCTACACATCTCAAAGTGCAGACACATTTAGTACAAAAATTGTAGGTACATTAAGTGTTTCGGTGATATAGTTAGCAACTACTTCAACCACAGTCTCTTATCCTTTGTGCTACATCACCAGTACAATGGCCCCTTCACCTTCCTCCAAATGCACCAAGGATGTAGCATTCCAAGAGATTTCTAGGAATAAATGGTATTGTGATAATGACACCATCACCTCTCGAGCATTAGGATTAGACCTTGTGAGCAATTGCGTTCATTAGGTAGAGAATATTGGCCCACCCCTTTCTATTTGGTTGATTGTTTGAGCCATCTCATTAAGGTGAATCATTGTTGGTTGATACACAGATGGGTCCACACTACTCATCCTTTCATACTACTCTTGCTCATGCAAGAGTTGCTCTCAAATTTTGTGCAAGTGCTTAATGGTTGCATGGGCCTTCAAGGTTATTTCTTAAGTAGGTGGTGGAGGTGGAAATTGCTCTTCTTCTTTAGTTATGGCAGGTGTCTTTTCTTTCATGATTTCAAACCATGAAGCCAAAGGAGCATATCTGATTGTGTCATTGGTGTAGCAAATGATTCTTGCTTGTTTGTAGAGTTTTCGGATGAGGCATAGAAAGGGCAAGGTTTTCCTTCCATGTTCATTTTCCTTGAAGCATTTTTTAATCTCTAAATAAATTAGTTGTAGAAGGTTTATAGGAAATCTCCCGCTTAGAGTGGCACATGCTCCATTGGAAAAGATGGTCACCTTACTAGGCCTCACTATTGGATTGAGGTGATAAGTTGCTATCTTGAAGTAGATGCACTACATTGGTGTGAACACACCAAACTCCTTACAATCAACCTCGTAACACCGTTGAGTCCAATCTTTTTTGGCCTCAAGTTCACTTTGTGTTGATAACTTTGCCAACTATGTCCCAATATCAGGCAACCCCAATGCTTGCACAGTAGCCTTAGCTAAGTAAGACACCTAAATATCCTTGATTTTTATTGTGAATCCTAGCCTTCTGTTGTTCCAAAAGAGATATTTCTCTTCCATGTATGACTTCCCACTAGAGGCAATGATTGGCCACATGGGAGAGGTTTACAATTATGTTTTGACTTCTAGTGGAGCTTTCTCTAGAAATGGCTCAAAGTTTAGTTCTTGGAGAACTGAGCGTTGGATTTCTTGGGGTCTAATGATATCAACACAAGTTTGAGTTAAAGTGATTTCAAGTCTTGGCATGGGTCCTAGTGCTTCCCCTCACTATGATTGCTCTATTGGCACTTCTTCTTTTGGAATCTATTAAAAAAATTCCATTTTGGGCTCCTCACAAAGAGGTCCCATTGCATGGGTTGCTTCTAGTAGTTCTTAGGCTTATTCTTGTAGGCCCCTTCTAACTCTGGGCCATTTCTTCCTTGGTTGAGAGGGTTCTCCTTCCTATGGGCGTTTTGGTCTTGGTGCCATTTGTAATCACAATAAGACCATGGGTTAGCAATTGTTGTGTAACATGAAGCAATTGGAATACCTTTATCTCTTTAGGATAGTTACACTTGGCTAAGTTGTGATTATGACTAATTTAATTACTTCAATCATTATTTTATTTATGTGTTATTATTAATAAGTCATCCCGGAGGGTGTTGGAAGGGTTAATTCTGGAAAAAAATTTATGTTTGTATATTGTTAAATTTAATAACCCTTTTAGGGAGTTAGAAAAATTTTCAAAATTTTCATCAGAAACTTTAAGGTTTATGGCCTCCATGATAAAGAGCTTACCTTCAATAACTGTAGGATCAAAGAACAAAGTGATTTGGGTAAATAGTTAAGAAGTTATGGTCTTTGGAAGGTTCTAGGCTCTAAAAAATGGCAAAACCTCCCCTAGCATTATGAAGCAAATGATAAAAAATTTCAAAGTATGTGGTAGTATATATAGAGCTTTTGTGATGCATCAACGGGGCCTCATCGATGCAGTTGGTTGCATCAATGAGGCCTCGTCAATGGGGCCATTGATCATCATTAACTTTAGTTGACTTGGTCAAAATTTAAAAATTACAAGGACATTTTGAATGAAATTAGGGTCAAATGGAAGCCCAAACAGTTACAAACATGATGAAAATATGAGAAGAGGGTGTTGAAGTTTTGAAAATTTAGAAAATTAAGAAAATGGAGAAAGATGGTAAAAATGAAAGATCAAAAAGCACACTGCGGTCTACACAATGGAATATGTGAAAGATAGGATTGTAGCAATGTCTAAGGTAAAGAATCTAACTAATCAAACTAAGAGATATGTAAGTGGATCCTTCTCATACTTGTTATCCATGTATAACCTCAACTAAGGAGTCCATGGGCACCATAGTTGATTAATGATCATGAAAAGTTAAGAACAGCCAAAAAGGATCTATCCAATAATTCAAACACATTAGACTAAGACATAGAGCATAACATAGAACCTAACAATGAGGTGAGTGATGGTAGCATGGATGGATGATGGAGAAGGTGAAATGGAATTCCAAATTAAGGTCATAAGAAGTCCCTTGTGGAATTCATGTTTAAAATGAGCTGAAAAGATCCATCCTTAGTCCAAACCAAAACTAGCCACTTTTAGTGACTTCACATCGCCACTCTAAGATTGGTCCATCCACTTGAGACATGAGAGTGCTTCCACAAAACAACCACCATTCCATGAAGAGAAAAAAGGAGAAGTAAGAAGTGAGAGAGGGCCTTAGTTAGAGGGAACCTTTAGGCATGGGTGCATGTCTTTCTAGTCCCATAACCAATGCTTGTAGCCTATTTATTTGTCTAAGGGGTGTGCTTTGAATTTTCATCATGTTTTTTTAATTTGTTTATATTTTTTCATTGGGAACAACATCATGCAAAGACTTTATTTGACTTCCTATTAGTAGTTGGAATGGAACAGTATGCAATTCATGAAAAACACTCAAGCACTTAAGCCAGTAGACAAGTACAAAGAGTATTGAGTTCCCTTGAAGTCATACCTTCTAGAAACCTTTGAATCTTTCCCAATTCTAGAACTACCAAGGTCACCAATTGATTAAAAATTTCTTTAATGGAAGGGACCTTAAACTTCTAGAAAAAGGAAAACCATAGAGTTTATTGAAAAGGTGGATGATGTGGACTCAGTGCTTGTTCCATGAAAAATAAACCATGTCATAGTCATCAAACATCAGAATTCAAAAATAGAAACTAGACATCAACAATCACAATATTAAGCACAAACCATAATTAGTAAATAGCAATAGTGGCACTATGTCTTGTGGCAATAAAGCACTTTTATTAGTAAAAATAATGAAAATTCACACTTAAACAAAATAAAGTAAAATATATGAGAAAGTGTAAAATAATTAAGAAACGTTCAAAGGTACTAATGATGGTGCAAAATTGGGAAAGTTTTGAAAATCAAAAATTTGTAACATAAATAACTTGTAAAATCAAAAATGCAGAAAAGAAAAAGTAGAAAAATTGAGAAGCCATATGGATTATTAGCATGGAGGGCCATCTCCCCCATGACTAAGTTGGAAGGAGGAGATTTGAAAAATGAAATGTGGTTGTCCATCCATTGAGGTCGTAGTTACACTAGCTTGTCTTGGTTCTAGAAAAGGTTTCACTTGTTGGATGTTGATCAACTAATTTTTATTTGGGCTTTTAGGTTTGTAAATTAACATGTCCCTAGAGGAAAATATTTGATCAATTATATACATTCTCTCCCACAATGTTTGAAATTTTATCTTCTACGGTACATGTGTGCAGTTCCAATAAATAATCTTATCTTCTAGTTAAAATTTTACTTTCCATATTGTAAGGTCATGACGTTGCTTATTGAATACCTTGTGCACTTCATTCAAAGATGGGGCCACCAATTGATTTTCATCTAGTACATTAAGGTTGATCAATCTTTTTCTCTATGCTAGACTTAGGTCAAGATTCATATCATAAGTTGTTGAGAGTGTATGGAGTTCATATTGAATCAAGAGTGTTCGAATTTTTTTGTACACTAACTCGTAGGGAGAATAGCCAATAGGAAGTTTCCATGTTGAAAAATAAGCCTAGAGGGCATCATTGATTTTCGTACTCCAATCTTTGCTATATTTGCTAATGGTCCATGTTAATATTTTTGTGATCTCCCTGTTGGTTACCTCTGCTTGATCATTGGCTTGGGGGTGATAGGGTGTTGTTAATTTATGTTCAACCCCCAAGTGTTGCATTAACTTTCTAAAAGTGGAATTTGTGAAATGAGTTCCATTGTCAAAAATTAGTGCACGTGGCACCCCAAACCTATTTACAATATTTTTTTGTATAAATCTAACAGTAGTGGATGAAGTACAATCAACAATGGTTGCTACTTCTACCCACATTGTGCAGTAGCCAACTGCTACGATGACATATGCCTTTCCATTGGACATGGGTGTGATGGGACCTATGAAGTTAACACCCCATATGTCAAAAGGTTCCAGTGGTTGAATCCACTATTGGGGGCCTTCCATTCAAGTAGTAGGAATCCTTGAATATTTTAGGCCAATAGTATCCTGCCATCAGGATTTTTATGGTTGTGCATCTCCCTATGTAGTGGCCTCCACAAGGCCCTTTGTGAGCATCCTGGAGAACATGGAATTGATCTTCATCAGGGACACACCAACAAATCAGGCCATCGACACACACCTTGTAGAGATGTCCATTGATTTCCATGAAGTATTTGGCCCGATGGAGAAATTATTGCTTCTTTCTAAAGTCAAAATCTTGTGGCATCTTTTGAGTGAGAAGATAGGTAAGGATGCCATTATACCAGGTTGTTTCCGTGAGCATGTGTTCATTGATTATAGCAGTAAAGAGGAGTTCATCTAGGAATTAATCAGAGATTAGGCTTTCCTCTTCTTTGTTGTCACATCTTAATCAAGAGAGTTGGTCAACAACCACATTCTCAGTCCATTTTTGATCTACCATTGTGAGATTGAATTCCTACAAGATCATGAGCCACTGCATAATATGAGGGCTCATCATTGGCTTGTTCATTGGGAAGCAAATGGCACTATGGTCTATGTCCACAAATACTTTATAGCTAAGCACATAGTGCCTAAACTTGTTGAGAGAATACACCACCTTCATTAGTTCTTTTTCAGTTGTGGTATAATTCAACTATGCATCCACAATACTTTAGCTTATGTAGTGGATGTAATATGGACATTTTTTATCATCTAGTTGCATAAGCACTGCTCCCAAAGCATAATTCCTATAGAATTGGTGTTTCTACAAGTTTCTCCTTTAATTCTTGGAATGCATGTTCACATTCCTTGATCCAAATGAAAGGTGCATCTTTCTTTGTAAGCTCTACCAATAGTTTTGCAATCTTAAAGAAATTCTCTATGAATCACCGGTAGTACCTAGTGTGTCCAAGGAACAATCTGACATCTTTGACTATCTTTGGTTGACATGTAATGCATTGGATGAACTTTATATTTTCTAGGTTTACCTCAATCCATCTTTGTGAAATTTTGTGCCCCAACACAATTCCTTCTTGGACCATGAGATGACTCTTCTACCAATTGAGCTATAAGTTTGTTTCAACACATCTCTTCAATACTTTCTCAAGCCGATCCAAGGTTTTCTCAAACATAGCTCCATAGGTGGAGAAGTCATCCATGAAGACTTCCACACCACTACTGATCTATTACTAAAAGATGCTAAGGACCAAGCGTTGAAATGTTGCAAGGGCATTACATAGATTAAATGACATCTTACAATATGCAAAAGTCCCCTACGGACTTGTGAATGTTGTCTTAGCTTAATCTTCTAGCACAATTTGGATTTGGTTATAGCCACTATAACCATCCAAGAAGCTATAATAGCAATGCCCATATATGTTGTCCAACACTTGATCCACAAATTGTAATGGAAAATGATCTTTAAATGTTACCATATTCAATAGCTTGAAATCGATGCATACCCATCACTTGCCACCTTTCTTTGGCACAATTATGAGTGGGCTAACCCATTCACTATCTGTGATGGGATAGATGAACCCTACCTTGAGGAGTTGCTCTATTTCCTCCTTCATGATTTGCTTCAATTTGGGATTCAATCATCTCTATGACTACCTTCTTGGCTTCATGGCCAAGTCAATGTAAATGCAATGTTAGCATATCCTTGGATCAATTCCTGTTAACTTAAGATATGACCAAGCAAAGGCTATTGGCCATTTTTTAACCACCTATAACAACTTTTCTTTTTGTTTCAGAGCAAGTTTGACATTGATTATGATTGGTTTTCCATTGTTTAAAAATGCATATTCCATGTCAACTGGTAAATTTTTCAACTCTAGGGCCTCCTATTGGAAGTTATTAGGGATTTCCAACTCTTCCCAACAGGTGTCCTCATCTTCACTATCATAGAGTTGGTGATGAACTTGCTCAAGTTCATCCATGCTTTCAACATAAGCACATGTTAGGCTCTTGTATGGTTTCATGCATAATGTGCTACTATCTGAGTCAGCTATTAGCCACTAGTTGTCCACCTCTTTTGTGACTACTACGTATATACATCTTTGAATATTTGTTTCTTGTGCACACTCATTTCATGCTTTGATGTATGTAATTTTGATGGATCCAATCCTTTGCATATAATTGCACCCATTATCATTGTACATGATGCATGAAATACACTTCTTCTCTAACTTTCCAAATTCATTTTTCTTGGAGATTTCCAAGGAGAGGTTCCTTATGCCCATACAAGCATCAATCGTGTTTAACCAAGCCCTTCCCATAATGATGGGGAAGTCACCTTTGAAATTTTCAACCTTGCTCACTAGAAAATCAACAGGATAGGACCACCCAGAAACTATGGTTATAGTATCCTCTACTAATCCCAAAGGGATAGTAATTGACTAGTCTGCCAATTCCAAATGAATGTTGCTCTTCTTAAGAGGTGGTAGGTTCTAGGCCTTGTACATGTTATGGAAGATGAGATTGGCACTAGAACTAGAATTAAGAAGAGCCTTGCATGGCTCATGTTTGATGATCTGCAAGTAAATGTGTGAACTTCCTAGGTTAGATCTTTTCGTAGGAAGGTTACCAACCTTGATCTAATCAAAAACAACATAAGTTAGCATCATAGTGCAGATTCAAGGTGGTGTTTGATTTGAATGGCACTCGAAGGTATTTGATGTAGAGGATGAGGATACTGGAGATGTAGAATGATCAACCGTACTAGGTTGTGAGGGTTGGAGATGACTATTGGATCACAAGAAGGGTCTTTTTCTGGATTGATTGTCTAAACCACTTGGCTCAAAAGCTAGTTATGAATGTACAACCCTTGTAGCATTTCATTGTTAAGACTGTGAAGGAATCTCACCTTGTATGGATGGAGCAGGAGGTAACTAGGTTGAGGGTGCAGGTGCATGTGTAGATGGATGTGGAGGGTGGTATGGATTTTTGTTTTCTTCTTGAGTAGATAGTGAGTGTATTCAGTGATACTCTGTAGGGTAATAGTGATGCTAAAATTAGATATGACTTAAAAACCTTCTTAGAGAGATGGATTGTTGAACATAGTACCCATATGAATCTGGTTTCCTGTAAGTATACTATTGCCTTAATGGTGGCATTCCCCACGATTGTGGTTGGTGCCACTATTGGTATTGCTCATATGGTTGTAGTGGAGCTCCACTTGGGTAGTAAGCTTATTTTTGTTGGTGGAACTATCTTGGATTACCTTGAGGATAAGGTAATCATCCGGATTCTTGCCTATGTGCTAATTAAGGATTCAATGCATACATTGAGGGGTTTGCAGGTGCACAGCCTCAACGCCACCTCTGTGTAAGGGCCTTACTAGAAATGGAGGTGGGGCACCCTAAACATTCTTATCAATTGAATAGGAACTTTGCCAATTGCAACTGAGGCAGCGGGTCCAACCAGGGGGTGGCATGGTTCGCCGAAATGCAAATGCAAGTGACATGAAATGGCACTAAGTGTCAAAGTGGTGTTTCATGATGCTAAGTGTAGAGCATAGCCAATGAATGGGGGCAAGCATAGCTAAGGATTTTAACCAAAATGAGGGTGTCAACCCATGAAGACTAGCACCTGAGTGTAGTACAACATGCCAATGCATGAAAAAGTGCAAAAAGACATAGGAAAAATGTAAGAAAATGATAGAAATGGGAGAGAGAAATGGAACACCGCCCCAAATGGAAGTGTAGTTAACTCTAAAAGGATCTCAAAAGGTACATAGTGTACAACAAGTGCAGTGGGAGCATAGCCACAATCTTGGTGATGTTTGACCATGAATTCTGGTGCTCATTGTGATGAACTGTGCCTACCAAGTTAGCCACTACAGTGTACCTTGTGTTGTTCTATAGGGCTACAATGGGGTTGCAGTGTGCTGTGTGGTGTAGCTATGCCTCTCTGTTGGTGTGTTTTGCTCTTGGTCTTGTTCACCCACGAAGCTAAGTGCCAGAATGCTAAAATTCCAAGTGCCAAATGAAAGTGCCAACTGCTAACTCCTAAAATGTTGTGGATCCAGGGGTATTTATAGGGCTAGAGTTAGCCCAAAATGCAAATTGAGCATCACATGGTGGTGCGGTAGGTGGGAAGAGCATAGTAGATATAGTAGTGAGTGTAGTAGCACAACACTTAGAAAAATTCTGCAAAAATGGCCATTTGTGTGTTGGCTATGTTTGCTACCCTCTCAAGCATAGCAGAGCGTAATAGCTACAGTGCTGAGCATAGCAGCTATAATATCAAGCATAGTATAACACTTAGAAAAATTCCAAAAAATTGGCCATTTCTGTGTGGGCTACGCTTGCTACGCTCTCAAGCATAATAAAGTGTAGTAGCTATAGTGCCAAACATAGCACAACACTTAGAAAAATTCTACAAAACTGGTCATTTGTGTGTTGGCTATGCGTACTATGCTCTCAAGTGTAGCAAAGCGTAGCAGCTACAGTGCTAAGCATATCACAACACTTAGAAAAATTCTATGAAACTGGCCATTTGTCTATT
Source organism: Gnetum montanum (assembly GCA_015680685.1). Lineage (NCBI taxonomy): Eukaryota > Viridiplantae > Streptophyta > Gnetopsida > Gnetales > Gnetaceae > Gnetum > Gnetum montanum. Next base: position 53,223 of record MNCI01029020.1, on the reverse strand, counting down.
GGCTACGCTTGCTATGGTCAAAAGCATAGTAGAGGTTAGCAACTATATTGCCGAGCATAGTAGCTACAGTGTCGAGCGTAGCACAACACTTACAAAAATTTTGCAGATTTTGACCTTGCTCGAACACTTAGCCAAAATTGCAAAAGATTGATTGTTGAACCTAACCATGCTCTATAGCAATGGAGAGTGTGATCCTAGCACTTAGACAAATTTGTAGAAAGTTTCATCGATCTAACACTTAGCCAAATTTCTAGTCGAGAAGCAATAACCAAAATTTTTTGTCATGTTTCATTGGCCCCTCTTTGTTGACATTTGGAGGAGTGGCTCAAGAGACATCAACAAAGAATTTTAAAACACCACAATAGATGTTGCACCAACATTTCTTGTCAGTACCAAATTGAGTGTCATTCCACCATGTTCAAGAGTGCTATGGATAGGGTATGCTAGGGCAAAGTGTGTAGGTAATGCAAGAAAAATGAAATGCAAACAGAAGATATGAAATGCAAACAAGATGTGACAATGTAAGATGCAAAGTTATCATAGCTGATAGTGACCATGGCATAGAGTGGCTTGCCCCTAAAACATTAACCTCTCATTAAAGTGCTTATGAGAGAGTCAAGGTGTGGACTTGAGGTTGGGCCAATTATGAAACTGTAGCATTGCTAATTTGCTTGGGGATATGCTTTTCCTTGTTCTTCTTTTCTTTTCTTTTCTTTTTCTTTTTACTTTTTCTTCTTTGCTTTACTATAAGGTGAACCTCCGTTGGGTTCAACTTGCTACTAAATGCTAGCTGCAAGGTGTGGACCATCGAGTCGATGGGCTTTGCTTTGATGCAACCATGTCAAGTCTGTAGGATAGGTGTTTCCTCCCTAGGATGAGTTGCATTACATCCTCTTAGGACTTAACCAATCAACAAATGTTTTCCACAAGACAAGTTTTGTTATGTCTACCATGGATTCTACAGTTAATGTGAGAAGAATATCGTATGTGTCATAGTGTGTATGCATCATAGGGATGTGCAATCATGAGTATGCAAGGAATGAGAGGCTATTAGGATGAAGAATTGGATGTGTGTAGGTTGTAATGGGATGAGGGGGATGTGCACTCTTGAGTGGCTTAACTAGTCTAATCATGCACATCAGAGTAATGTAAAAACTTGCTGCTAATATGAGATGCATCTTTGCATAATCACCTTAGGGGCTTCATCCTACAAACACAATTATGAGAACATAAGAAGACCATACAACATGAAATGTAAATCAAATGCTAGATATGAAGATGCTACAAGCATTGGGTGCAAAGATGCTACAAATGCATCAGATGCTACACCAGTTGCAAGTGCTCAAGAAGCTAGTGAAAGTTCTAAGGCATTGATGATGTGAGTCCTCCGAAGGCTGCATCGATGGCAGGTGCTTCAAAAGATCAATAGAATGATGGGAGGAGATGATGCTACAAGTGCACAGACCTAGTTTAAGGTTTTGGTAGACCGTGAAGTGCTAGTTTATAGCCCTAGCATATTGTTGTGTGCCAGTTTAATGTTGTAGCAAATGAGCTATTATGCTAGTTTAACATCATGACCCAAGGATAATTTGTGCTAGTTTATAGTCATGAAAAACTACTATGCCAATTTATAGTCATAGCAAACTATTGCACCAATTTATAGTCATAGTGGACTATCTATGCTAGTTTGTTACGTCATGGCAGACAAGTGCTTACTTTGCTTGTATGAAGTGCGATGCAGCATGCATAGTCATGCTATGTGGCTATAAGATCCTGCAAAAATCAACTAGAAAAATAACATCAAGTGGCACCTATCGTAAATAGAGCTAAAATGCACAAATGAAAGGAAATAAATGCAAAGAGTAATAGTTTTAGGTTGTTCAAAGCTACAACAGTAGTTTAAGGTCATTTTAGGCCATTGAGTGTTGCTAGTTTTGGGCCATTTCAGGCCATCGCTAGTTTAAGGCCATTTCGGGCCATCGAGTGTTACTAGTTTTGGGTGATTTTGGGCCATCGCTAGTTTAAGGTAATTTTGTGCCTTTGCAAAGGGGTTGATGATCTAAGGCCACTTCAAGTCATTCATTGTCAGTTTAAGGCCATGGTAGGCTATAGGTTGCTAGTTTAAAGCCATTCCAGGTTGTGGGCTAGTTTAAGGCCTTTTCAGGCCATGTGTTTTTTGTAGTTTTAGTTTTATAATTTTTACGTGTTTTTGATGTTTTTCAAATGCAATGCATAGGCTAAGTGGATGAATGCTTAAAAATGCATGATCTAAGCAAGCAGGTGAAATGTAAATGCATAGGCTAGTGCGACGCAAATGAAAGTAAAAAATGCATGACAAGTGGAGGCAAGGGGTAGGAAGGCACCTAGCACATTTTTGACCAAGGAAGTACCTTGATTAGGTAGTTGTCTCCTAATCTAGTTTGGATTAGGGGACATGTAGGGCCTAGGATCCTCTAAGAGGTTGTTGGCTTCAACCACTTGTTTGGGTATGTTAGCCTTAGGTGTTGTGTTGGTTACCACAAGTGTACCACTAAGAAACTCCACCTCCAACACTTGCTCCATGTCTATGTTGCAGATAGCCAGAGAGGAGGTGTTATCACTATGGATGATAACTTAACCACCTTAATATGGAAGGTGGACTTCTTGGTGAATGGGAGAGGAGATAGCCCATAGTTGAGCTAGCCAAGGCCTACCCAGGATTAGGTTGAAGCCTAGCATCTCCTCTATGATAGTGAAATCTGCGCTAGTGAGGAACTACTCTCCTACCATGAAGGCTAAATTGATTGTACACCTAATAGTGACACATGATCCATTAAAGAATTTTAGACATGTGGCTTTGGTTGGCCTGATTTTTTTTGCTAGGCCTAGCTTGTCGATGATGAAGTACAAGACTACTTTGTTGCTGCACCATCATCAACATGCACTCTGCAAATCATGTACTACCCAACATGTATGCTAATCGACAATGGAGCTGTAGTGACCTTCCCTCAATTGGGGTTGACCTTGACTACATCATCATGAAATTCTAGGAATGTTAAACCTAAATCCTGTGGTTTAGGGGGCAACATCATTGCACAAATGGTGTTCTCATCTACAGGGATGTCTTCCATAATAGGAATGGAGGCCAACATCTGGGCTAATGCTTGGCAGTGAGCAAATGAGGTCATGACCAGGTCATAAAAGCTCAACATTTTGTTCTTTTTCTTGAGTGTTTATTTCACCTGGGTTAGTGCAACTACAAAGTCCTTATCATTGGCCATTGTGTTAGCCTTGACTTCCTTCATGCGGCTTGAGAGATGAATCTCTCATGAAGGGGACTTGGGCTTCAATTGTTTGGCCTTCTTGGGGGCAAGGGTCCTACTGTTCCTTTGTTGCTTGCTACTTATGGCCTTTGCTTCATCCATGGGGGTTAAGAGGCACTCATTTGTCCTCTTGCATTTCCATTTGGTAGGCCTACCTAGGTTGCTAGTGGGATTAACCCTTCAAGGAGGAGACACAGAGACATTGCCTATTATTGGGCTTAAAGTAGGTGAAGGGCCGTCACATTATGGCACCCTTATGACAAATGGTGGTTTAGGAGTTGTTGTGGGGCCAACTCATTATGGCACCTTGATGACAAAAGGTTTCTTAGTGGTTTTTGTTGTTGTGTCATGCCAGTTTAGCATCTTAGTAGTAATGACAATATTGATCTAGCTTAAACTATTTTCGGACCAGGGGCTCGTTCGATACTACTAAGGTAGCGTTCATTAGTAGTTCATAGTACTTGTCATGTTTTTAATGAGAAATAATTAATATGTGTTTGTATTGGATTCACCCAGCTTTTAAAAGTTGTTCCAGCAGTTCAAAGGATTCCATTGGTAGTGGTGTATACTTTGAGCGATCCTTGCACTCAAACTTGGGCTTGGGGTGGCCCCTACCAATGTAGGAAATTTGGTGCTAGAGTTGCTAACTTTTTGAGTTAGGGCTTTGGGCTACTTAGCCATCAAGCCCCAGTTGGTTACTTTTGTGCTTGTGGCCACCATCACCACTATTGCATTTTTCTTGTGTGCATGTTGGTTTCTACAGGCCACATAGGTTGGATTGTTACTCACTTAGGCTACCTCTTCTATGCCTTTTATTTGGGCAAAAGCTTGTCTAAGAGACTTTGAGGCTAGGTAATATAGTTTGGACTTGATGAAGTCATTTACTACATGCTTGAAGATGGCCATGAGATGCATCTCTACTAGGGGTTCCTGCATTTTACTTAATGCAATGCTCCAATGTTGGAGGAATTTTGGCAAGGCTCTAAGGACCCTTGCTTGACTTACATGAGCTAGTTCAGGATTGCTTCAGGATTTAGATTGTACCTAAAGTGTGTTACAAACTAGCTTATGAGATCCTCCAAAGAAGAGATTAAGGCCTTGGATAGCACACGATACAGGTTTAAGGCCTTACCAATGAGCACTCATATCAACATGTGATTAAGTGTGCGTTGGGGTCTCCTTTACCATTGTACTTGGTGAGTTGAGGTAACTGGACCATAGTTGGGGGAGTCAAGGGTGGGACCTTAGGACTTATGGGGTCATCCAAGTAGAAGTCCACCACCATGACAATTTCAGAGGAGGCATCTTTAAGTTGGTTGATCTCCTCCATCAAACTTTGGATCATCTAGAATGCCTAATCCAAGCTTGGGGATGTGCTAGCTAGTTGCATTGGCTGGGCTTATGTTGGTTGCATAGCATAGGACTGCATTGTTAGTTGTGGAGCTTGCCAATTTAACGTCGTAGTGAATAGTTGTTGCTAGTTTAATGTCATAGCAGATGGTTGTTGCTAGTTTAACATTGTAGTGGATGATTTTTTCCAATTTAACATCGTAGCATGTGGGTTTAGTTGATATGTTCACTGAGGAATGGGCAAGATGATCAAGGTGGCCCACAAATGAGTGGGTTGGATGGATGTAGTGGGTTGGATGGATGTCGTGGAATGTAAGATGCCTAAATCATCTAGGTCTAGGAGGTGGCTCCTACGTGAGCATAGGTTTGGGAAAATGCAACAATCACTCACAAGGAAGGCTAAATTGGCATGGTCACCATCTTGGAGAGGATACGTGAACCAAACTGAGGAGGGACCGTACTAGGGAGTGGTTTTTGGAAGACAGCGTAGAGGGGGCTCTCATGTTTGGAGTGGGCCTTGAACTCATCTTCTTCCTCCTACAAGGCTTCCTCATAGGTTGTCCCTGCATCATGCTCATTTGCACGAATGAGTTCAGACAACAGCTAGTGGTAGGACTCCATGATTGGAATTATGTCGAACAAGGAGGGGTTGTACTCCCGTCCATCCCAGTGGACTCGCTCATAGTCTTGTTTTGCCTTCAACTTAAGGCAATCCACTAGTAATTCTGCTTTGATTTTGGTGCAAAAAAATTGTATTATTTGTGGCTTACTGCAGCATGCTTTGGGTGGATCATGATGTCAAATGTGTTAGACACCAACATGAAAGGTTGATCTCAATTCATGTTCATAGATCGAGTTATGAGAGTTGTTATTTGAAAAAAAAATAGCTAACTCTAAAAATTGTAGAAAAATAACTAAGTCTATTAGTGGCAAAAAAATGGCAAAGTATAAAAATGTAGAAGAACATCTAAGTGTAAAAATGCAAAAAAATGGCTAAGTATGGAAACTGCAAAAAATTGACCAAGTGTAAAATTGTGAAACTTTGGCTAAGTATGAAAATGAAGAAAAAATGCTAAGTATGAAAGCTACTGAAAATGGCTAACTCTAGTGCTACACTCACTACACTAGAGCTAGCTACACTCTCCTAAGTCCCTAGAATTTTTGTTAAGTGCCAAAGATATGCTTTGACTTTTGTCTAGTGGGGTTCCAAGGGAATTGATGACGGGGTCCAATCTACACCAACTGGTGGTGGAGAGAGCATGCAGGACAATAATTAAAAAATGTAAAAGGAAATGGTGAGGCCCTCCTTCTAGCACCAAAAACTATAGTAACCAAAAATGTTGATGGCTAGAACACTAAGGGGTTTGTGGACGCATAGCCTCAACCCCACCTCCATACAAAGGCCTTCCAAGAAATGGAGGCAGAGCACCCTAAATGATGGCATGGTTAGCCAAAATGCAAATTCAAGTGAAGTGAAATAGTACTAAGTGTCAAAGTGGTATTTCATGGTGCTAAGTATAGAGCGTAGCCACTAAATGGGGGTGAGAATAGCCAAGGTTTTTTATTGAAACGAGGGTTTCAACTTGCAAAGACTACCACCTAAGTGTAGTATAATGTAACGATGCATGAAAAAGTCTGAAAAGACACAAGAAAAAATGTAAGAAAATGCTAGAAACAGAAGAGAGAAAAGGAACACCACCTTAAATAGGATCGTAGTTAACTCCAAAAGGGTCTTAGAAGGTACATAGTATACAACAGGCGTAGTGTGAGCATAGTCACAGTCTCGGTGGTGTCAAGCCATGAAGTCTGGCACTTGCCATGATGAATTGTGCTTGCTAGGTTGGCCACTGCAATGTACCTTATGATGTTCAGTAGGGTTGCAATGCGGCTACGATGTGCCATGCGATGCAACTATGCGTCTTTACTAGTGTGGTATGCTATGGGTCTCATTCGCCCATGGAGCTAAGTGCTAAGATGCCAAGATGCCAAACGCCAAATGAAAGTGCTAACTACCAACCCCTAAAACATTGGGGACCAAGGGTATTATAGGGCTAGGGTTAGCCCAAAATGTAGATCAAGCACCATGTGCCAATGCAGTAGGTGGGGAGAGTGTAGTAGCTACAGTAGCGAGCATAGCACAACACTTAGAAAAATTTTGCAAAACTAGTCATTTATGTGTTAGTTATGCTTGCTACGCTCTTGAGTGTAGCAAAGCGTAGCAGCTATAATGTCGAGCGTAGAAAGTATAGTGTCAAGCATAGCACAACACTTGAAACATTTTGCAAAACTAGCCATTTGTATGTTGGCTACACTTGCTACACTCTCAAGCATAGCAAATCATAGTACCTATAGTGTTGAGCGTAATAGCTACAGTATCAAGTGTAGAACAACACTTAGAAAAATTTTGCAAAATTGGCCATTTGTGTGTTGGCTATGCTTGCTATGCGCTTGAGCATAGCAACTATAGTGCTAAGCGTAGCAACTATAGTATCGAGCATTGCACAACACTTAGAAAAATTTTGCAAAACTAACCATTTATGTGTTGGCTACGTTTGCTACACTCTCAAGCATAGCAAGGCATAGTAGCTACACTGCCAAGTGTAACAACTACAGTGCAAAGCGTATCACAACACTTAGAAAAAATCTACAAAACTAGTCATTCGTGTATTATCTATGCTTGCTACGCTCAAGAGCATAGCAGAGGGTAGTAGCTATAATGCTAAGCATAGTAGCTACAATGTTAAGCATAGCATAACACTTAGAAAAATTTTGTAGATTTTGACCTTGTTCAAACACTTAGCCAAAATTGTAGAAGATTGGTCATTAAAGCTGATCATGCTCTACTGCAGTGAAGAGTGTGGTCCTAACACTTAGACAAATTTGTGGAAAGTGCCATCATTTTGACACTTAGCCAAATTTGCAGTTGAGAAACGGTAGCCTAGATTTTTATAGTGTTTCACCATTGTTGGTATTGCTCATATGGTTGTAGTGGAGCTCCACTTGGGTAGTAAAATTATTGTTGTTGGTGGAACTATCTTGGATTATCTTGAGGATAAGGCAATCGTTTGGATGTTTACCTATGTGCTAATCGAGGATTCAATGCATACACCCCAAACTCTTGTAAGTGTGACACCACAAGGCAACACCCCTTTGGATGTTCATATTGATAGATGTCACAACCAGTATCATCTTCAGAGTTCATCTCCACAACTTCCTCTACTATAGCAGCTTTGCCCTTACCTATCTAGTAGGCACATTCAGCTTCTTTTCACCTCATATAGTTATGATCACTATTTTTCTCTTTGGATTCCTCAACAATCTTCATAGTAGTTTGGAACTTTTTCATCCAAAGAGTCCCATAATTGATCAACCTTTGTTGAAACATCAAACACATATTTTTGAATGAGAAAGGTTTTCCTATTCACCACTTCATCGAGTGGTGACTCCTCCTCGTCACGAAATCGAATCTCCCTTTTCCTAATAGAAGGGTCCCTATTATACTCTTCTACACTTTTCCTTTTTCACAACTCATCTTCTTGTTTTACTACCTACTCTATCAACCTTGGATCTAATGAGCTCTTAGTTTAGACAGTCTTCCTTGGGCATACACCCCAAGAGTTCTTCTAGTTTCTGCTTTGAGCCCATCTATGATGTGGCGAAGTTGTTCCCTTTAAGAATAACCATGGCCAGCACATCAGTGTAAGAGTGAATAGTATTTACCCACAGCAGCATCCAAGGGTTCATGTGTTTCCTATTTCCAACATTGGATTTTCCTTCTTAGATTAGAAACTCTAGAGTACATCTAGCATTTTTCATTAAATAGCTCTAACACAGTACTCCATTGGTGAATGGATTCTAGCTCCAAGGACTAGTACCAACTTTCAGCTTCCTTGATGAGTGTCCTAGGGAAGAGCTTGAGTTTTTGGCACTCATTTTCTATGTTTTGTAAGGCACAAGCATTGTGGAAAGCTTGTAGATGATTCTATGGATTAGAATTATATCCCCCTCAAATCTTGGGATATTATTCATGTCTAAGCTCTTGATCTGACTATCTTTCATATACCTTGTTGTAATTCTAATTACCTCTACAATGTTAAGCATACTTCTAGTTACCAACAAAGGTTCCTCATAATGATTGTGTTAATGATGTTGATGATTGTTCATGCCACCTCTACATTCTTGATGGCCTTCATGGTCATTATCATCTCATTGGTTACCTTCATCATGATTATTTTAATGGTGGCTTCTATGAGAATCAACAAATGAAGAGTAATGTTTAGAATTAGATGAAGAGGATGGAGGAGAAGGTGGACTGCCACCATCACTGCATTGTTTACCATCACTTTTTCACTCATTATGATCCCCATTCTTAGATCCCTTACCATTATGATGTTTATCCAAGTCCCTACATTGACTGTCACTTTTTTCTGAACCTGGTTTATGAATAGTGGATCAAAGGTTTAGGGTCACACCCTCATTACCAATAACAAAGGGTAGAGAATTTCCATATTAATAACCCTCAGGAGGAGGATCCACGTTGTCATCTTGGTTCAGTAGGAAAAAAGGATTAGTGAAATGTTTCCACTTTGCAAGGTTATGGTGCTTGGCTTGGTGTCGATCTCACTTGCATTGTGTCTATGTGGGATGGTAATCCCAGGTGTCATGATTGTCCACAACATATTCCTCATGAAGATCTAAGATGCCTAACTTCTGAAGAGTTTGAAACAACATCCTAGGCATAGATTGATTAAGAGGAAATACAATATTACCCTCCATGTCACGCCATCATAGCTATTCATCCTGATGTAGGATGAAGGTGAAGTTCAATACATACTCATCTAGATGAGTATATACCACTTTTCCCCCTTGTGCAACTAATGGTTTGACATCTTCACACCTATGTAAAGAAGAAATTTTCTAAAATAAATACAATTATCAATGTGCTTAGTAGTTATATGTCATGTGAAAGTGATGTTAACCTTGAGTTTGTTCAATGATATTAATAATATTCACTAATCCTAGATAGTGCACATCTCAATAATAACTTCCCCAACAATGGCACTAATGATAAGTAGCAAGGTACCCATACACCCAACCATATGAATCACAAATTGTACATATGCGATCTAGTTAAATTTTGTGGACTTTATAGGTTTTGGTGCACTAGTCTTCTAGGAAGTGAACCTTGCCACAAGGTCATTCATTATCTTCCCAATTACACTTGTGATGTACACTAGTATGGTTAAGTGTAATTGAGGCATTTAATTTTTATCATTTTTTATTTTATGGTTTTGCTATTTAAAGAGAGATAAAGTAATTAGATTTACTAATTTAATTTAACTAATTAACTAGGATCAAAGTAGCCCTAACATAAGCATCTAGTCCCACTTTCCACACACATCTTGAACTCACGTATCCACTACTGGGCTACCAAGTGCTACACTACTAGGCATACCAACCGATAACACTACTAGGATTACCAAGTGAATACGTGGTACACTCAAAGCGGTAATACTTATGTATTTAATCTATCTAACTTATCTTGCTTAATAAGCTTAATTATTGGAAAATATTAGATAACTATTAAAAACATTAAATGCCTAAATAAAATATTTAATCTATCTAGAATGCTACAAGGTTTATCAAAAATCTCATCTTTATTGCCGCACACACTATTGTGCTTAGGTACAACAATGCTCAAATAAAGATTCATACACTCAATGACTCTTATTATAGGCACTCAAGAGAAATATTCTAACTTTCAAATAAACCAACTGTAAGAGCCTCACTACTACTAAAATCTTATTCCCATAAATGCAACTGGTGGATGCGTATTTATAGCCAAAAAGTAGACGCTACATCGATGGGGCCTTGTTGACGCATAAAACCATGCATCGACAAGGCCTCATCAATGAGGCCCAGTTCACAAGGCCTTGTTGATGCAACCAAAAAATGCAGCTCATTAGTAGGTAATATCATAATATTTTGATTACCTTGGTTGCAATTGACTAGGGATCCCTTGCATGGGATTAGGTAACAAAATCTATTATTGATGAGAAGCTTGCAAGGCAAAGTGAATGAAAGAAGGGTTTGGAGAAAATAACATCTATTATTACATTGGAGAATTTCATGGAGCAACATCCTAAGCATTTGAAGTTGGTCATTGCTAGTACTACTACATGTTGTATAGGTAAACACCTCTAGGGTAGTATGATGGGTTATAGAAGAGAATCCTCCTTGTTTTCCTTCTAACAAACTTGGGATTCAAGGGCATCCTAGCTTGTTCCATTTTACCAATCATGTGGATCATGACTAAGCAACACTAAGAGTCATGAGAATCCACACAATACTTGTAACAAACCTCATCACTAGAGGATGAGGAAGTGTCATTAGAATCTTCTCTTATACTCTTAGAGGAAGAGAGACTCTTCTTATCTTTGCCTTCATACTTCTTTCTACGTCTAGGTGATGCAACTTCTTTTTTTGCTACTTCAACCACTCTTCCCTTAATATCCTTGAGGGTAGTTGTTATTTTCTCATCCATTGCATTTGAAACTTGGTCTACTCAATTGGCCAAGTCTGTTAATGATTTTGACCTTCTTTCTATGCATGAAATTATAGTTATACTCCTCTAAAGATTGTCATTTTCTCCATTAACCTTCCATGTTAGCAGTAGTATCAAGGAGCTCTTTGATTTAGGCCATGAAATTTTTGTGTATTTGGCTGCCCATTGCATACATATCTACTCACTTCCTTATTTCCTACTTCAAGGCTTCCATGATATTCATGAGCTAGTCTCTTTGGCTAAAGCCTTGGTTTTGATAATGATGGGTAGTTTTAAGATGTCTCTCAATGGCAATTTCTAGAGGTTCACAGGCTCCTTACCTTAAATTAACCATTTTTTTTGGATGTTAGAAATACAAGCATAGGTTTGGAATTTGACATAAAATATCTCAACCATATTTGTCCATGTCTAAATTGACTTAGGTGGTAAGGATTTGTACCAAGTTTATAGTTGGACTATGAAAGTACAAGGGAACAACCACAAATTTTGTTAATTACTAATAATCCCCTGAAGATAACAAGCATTATCAATGCTTGCACATGGAGTTGGGAATCAGTACTAGTCTATGCTTTATATAATGGAACATCAGTCATGTTGATGCATTTGATCCTACTATCCTAAACATGCTTCTTTGAAATGTAAACAACTTTGTTGAGGTTATGATAATTATCCCAGTTGAACAATAGGAAACTATGATCACTAGATGGTCTTAACAAATGAAGATGCTAAAACCTAGAGAGGAGATCATCTATGTAGGCTTGGGCTAGATTAGAATTGATAGCCCCAACCATGAGTCTTCTTATCAAAGTAATCCTTTACCTTTAACATCTGCTCTCTCCCTCCACTTCTCATTTGAATAATTAGATGAAAAGCCACAATGGGCCTCCTCCTCTATCATCTAATATTGAAATAGCGGCCTTGATTAATACTTATAATCACTAAAGCCTAGCTCTAAAGCCACATAGAATATGCAAAATTCCTATAGTCCAAGATTGATTAAGGCATCTTTAAGATGTATTGTTGTATCTATGATCGATTCCTTTACAAAACATCCATAAATGTCATGCCACCTCCCCTACTTGTCTGGATGAGAAGTTAAGACAACTAGTGGTAAAGTTTGATCATCCACATGTTCAAATACAATAGAAGCATTTTGTCATTTTACTACCTCTATTGAGGTCTTTCGTGGGCTCTTATCATCATCTAGCATCTCTCTTATGTTTAAAACTTGTACACAACGCTAAGAAATATAGACTTGGTTTGAATGTAAATTAAGACTAAGATTGTACAAGTATTCTAGGTGAGTCACCAATACCTTCCCTAGTAATAATGCCAACGATAGGGCTTCCATCAGTTTTAGACCAAAGGATAGATCATTTGAATCATAATACACTCTTATCATAAGCTTTTAAGATGATGTTGAGTGGATTGCTTAGAATACTCATGTATGTCATTGCATTCAAAAATTAGAAAATATCCTATAATACATATAATATAATTTAAACCATGTTTCCATGGTGGGAAAGATAAGAGGATAATTATGATTTTATATTTTATGATTTTTATGTATTTTATAGTTATAAAGAATAAATTGATAACAAACACACATGCATTGCAATCCCTTAAGGGACAAGTGCAACATGATACATGAAATGCAATAAAATAGCTCTTAGTTACAATCTCGATGGCGCAACATCATGCCATATAGCTATATGACCTCCTTAGATAAGATTTAATCATTACAGCTTATGCAAATTGGAAATAAATAAATATTTTTTATGATTTTAATGTTTTATAATATTTTTGGTATTTTAATATTTAAGGCATTACTAATAAGATGAGAAAAAATCATAAGCTTTATTCACCATACAAACACTAGACTCCACATTGACCAAATGATTTTGGGTTATGTAAGCATGGTATCACTCTAACAAAGTCTAGCTGCACTTGTGAAAGCAATGACTCAAAACACATACAAACAAGAAAGGAAATTTACTAACCCAAGGGAAGAAGATCTCTTCACATAATTGGATACCACAAGCTCTATGAAATGACTAAGTATTAACTTGTTATTATGAAATAATTCACCTCAAGTATTTATAGTTTTTATGCAAAAACAAAAAGTGTTCATCAACACCTTAGCTTCAATGAAGGCTTGTCAACACAGCCCAGCCAGATCTATGATACTTGAGAGATGAAGGTGGGTGAACCAAGTTTGTAAGAGGGGTGCATCAGCACCCCTGCATGCAGCAAATGCGTTGATGTAAGGTAGTTAGCACACTCTCCCAAACAACCACATCTCATCTTTTTTGTTAAAGTACAAGATGAAACTTTAGGAAACATGTCAGAATGATCTTAAAGCATATAAATGAAGCTAGAATTACCCTAAAGAGCCTAAAATAATGCATGCAATCTTAGAGTGTGACCTATGGGGACAATGATACATCTTAGAGAGCCAACCATCTCTATCGAATGCAATAAACTATAAACATAGGATGCTCAAAACAAGTCTCATATCTAGGGCTTACAATTAATATATAAATTACAACTAGATGCTTCTTTTTCCCAACCATAATAGACTATAAGCACAAGGTATCCATAATGTTTTTTCACTAACATGTTCAACCAAATTTTAGCCAAGAATTTTTCTTTTATAATTTTCTAAAAATGCCTTTTTAAAAAAATGAAGATCCTCTATTACAATATTCCATGACTGAAGCCATGATTTTCCTTGATATAGCCATTCATTTTCTTATGTAGCATTCACTATCTTCTTATCATAATTAACTTCCTTTATTTGACTTAGCTTTTGAGTATAAACAATAAATTGATAGATGGCTTCAACTTTAAGAGGAAGAAAATCTTCTTCTAAAAGTAAGATATCCCAAGAAGTTTACATTTTTACTTGAAATTCATATACAAGAAATTATTTTTGAACATGCTCTAATTTTTTTAATCGTGTGTGAAAAGAGAAGATCCTAAGGAAACACATCCATATAATAATATAGGTTGAAAAATACTATGAAAAATTTTCATTATGATCTCTCATGCCAAAAATTTTTTCTTGCTACAACTATTCCTTAGGGTAAATAGAGCTCACATGCCAATTGAAACCCTTTGAGCAATAAGGATATTCTAACTATAATTATTGGCAAATTCAACTTACAAATATTTATAAGATTCACATCTATTAAGTCTTTTTCTTTTCTCTAAGAAAAAAATATAATTTCTATTTCTAGTACAATAAACTATAATTTTAGTCTTATTAATATTAAATTTCATACTAGAATGGTTGTAGTATTCATGAAAATTTGAAGGATATAATTTAATCCTATAGCTAATTTTGCAATAAAGGCCATATGATCTACAAAGAAGAGCATGTTCAAAAATAATCCATTCACTAACATACCATAATTAGAGGAATTTTGCATTCATTCCTCTAATTCATCTATAAATATGCCAAAAAGAGTAGGGAACAAAGGGTGGCCTTGTTCAACTCCAACTAAGCTATTGACAATTGTTCCTTTTCCAATAAGATTATCTTCAATAATAATGTGAACCATCTCATAGATTCTTTTAATAGCAAAAATGAGATCTTATGGAATTTTAATATTATCCAATCTCTTCTAAAGTTTATCTCAAGCAATAGAATCATAAGTCTTAGAGAATCAATAGACTTGTAAGCCTTGGAGAAATCAACAAAATAAATAGAAGTTGTATGGTTGGGCATTTTTGCTTTCTCTACACAATAACGCAAAGTTATTAGATGATCTATAGTAGAATGATTCCTGTTGAATCTTGCTTGTGACTGAGCATGAAGATCTTGCATTTCTGCCCATGAACTAATTTTATACTCCAAAATAGTGCCCAAAAGCTTACAAAAAATTGAATTAATTATAATCAATTGGCAATAATTAAGATATGTGCCATCTCCTTTTTTTGAACAATAAGATTGCTCAACTAAAACACTAGGAGTAATCCAAATCATGCTAAATCCTTTTATTAAGAAGACTACAAGTTGCTTTCCACACCAATGGACCACCACAATTAATAAGCCTTGCATATCAATATCTTTCCTAGAAGATAATCTTTGAATTCTTGTAAAAGATCATCAAGGGATAACTCAAGAATTCAAGAGTTATCTTGCACAATTGGGGAGCCTCTTGATTAAAAGGATCATTGAAGAAATTTTGAATAGTAGATAAGAAAAAATTCCCAACTATGTTACTATTTGTCTCAAAATAAATTCCAAAATATCTTTGGATTTGAGTGGAGCTCATGAATCATTCTTTCCTAATCTTCTTTAATGAAATTTTATTTTTTAAAAAAATAGGCTTTCTATAATTCTTCAGCATTGAAACATCAAAATGTAAAGCTATAACATCTTTACAAGATGTCAAATAGTCCACATCAAATCAAGGTTTTCTATAAGAAAGCCTCTTTTTAATTTGCAGTTGATCAGTTATAGAAAAAATAACATTTGTCAAATCTACCTCATTATCATTATTAACCAATACATTAGCCACTCTTGTACAACAAGTTCTACATTTCTTATAATAAATATGACAAATTGAAGTAAGAATAATGAATTTCAAGTAACGATGAGGATATTTTTGGACTTTTTTCTCCCACTTGAAAGTTTTTTGCCACATCTATATTATCATGAGTAGACGAGAAAATCAATGCAAGAGTTACGTTGGTCCCCAATTGATGAACCATAAATAAGATAGGCTACATTAATGCATGTCTATCAACATCTCCTCATCAATATGTGCTATGATGCATTGATGCAGGTACGTCGACACTAATGCATTCATTTCCTATATAAATGCACATACCCCTTGCATTTATGGAACCTTATGATTATAACCTTAGTCAAACTCTACCAATTTTCATCTATAAAAGTTAGAGTATTTTCCCTCTGAGTGCCCACAATATGTCTTCAAGAGATTCTATGGCATTTTATTCAAGTGAACATGTACCTAGACACATTTTCATGGACAACAATAAAATGAAGATTTCCTCTATCCAATGCAACACTTAGAGTAGCATAATTTTACTTTTTAACACTACACTTTACATGAAATTTACATTCATGTTCTTGAGTAATTAATATTATTATTTATAAGTAATGTAAGTATGATCACTTCAAGCATGATACATTAACACTTGGTAATCCCAACAGTGAATACTTAATGCACCTAGCAGTATACACTCGGTAACCTAGTAGTGTTAATATTGATTCAAGATGTGTATGGTAAGTGGAAATTAATACTTTACATTAGGATAGTTAATTAATGAAGTAATTAATTACTTATTTAGTTTAAGTATAATCCTTCATTCATTCAGTCATTTAGCAAGTAGGATATAAAATGATAAAAGGTATAAAAATATATATCTTATGCCTCAACCATACTTAACCATATGCACATATTAATACAAGTGTGGATTGGGAAGATAATGACCTACAACTACATAATTAACCCTTTAGGAATATCAACCACTTAGGTAAATAAGTCCACAAAATTATATTGGATCATGTGTGAATGCTTGTGATTCGTATGATTGGGCATAGGGACTACCCACCACTTATCATTAGCATCATTGCTAGAGACTTAGTTTAGCTAAGTGCGCTAAGTATTGTTCAATAGTGAATCCATATAAAATTATTGTAAAGAAAGTTTAATGAGTTATCTATCATCCAAAATAATAATAATAAAATTATATCAATGCATACTTTATACACATTACCAAAATGACTTCTTCCCACAGGAATGAATCACCACCCCCTGTTGATAACTCCAATCAATAGCAAGATAGGACTAAAGGACTACCAATAGAAACCTTAACAACTAAGAGTGATCCTTACACATGTAGATCCATACTATCTAGATTTCACCTTCTTTCTCCATCAGGATGAGCAATTATGCTAGAGGAGAACATTGTGTTACCTCCCAATTGATCTATTCCTATCATGCTCATGGCCCAACTCATGAGGTTGTGAATTAAATCAACAAGGCCAAAGTATGAGACAACAAACCATGCCTCTAGAGATTATAAGCCCACAAAAGTACAACTCATTAAAGATAGATGCATGGAGGCATGCTATGAAACCTCCATGGGCAAGAGGATCCTTACACCATTATTTCTACAGTTACAAAGGGAGGATCCTAATTTCTTCTAAGGCTCTCTCAATATATAGATTCTCCTGTTTTTGTTAAGGATGACACCCTTCACAAATATTTGCAATCAACCTTGGAGAACAACCAAGGTAAGGGAAGGATAGATTCCAAGGCTCAACGAACATTAAGCAAAGATCTCCTAGTCATTTATCCAAGGAAAAAAAAGAAACATAAAGACAAGGAGAAAAAAATAAGCAAAGAACCATAAGAGGAGAACTAGGAGGCATCATTCTCCTAGTCCTACTCATCATCAAACATTGATAGGAGAAATGGGTGAGACAAAAGGAGGAGTAATGAGAATCAAGATGAAGATGATCAAAAGTCCCATTGTGATGACAGAAACTGGAAGCACATGCAACCATGAGAGAAAGAGAAGCATCATCAAGAATAAAGGCATAACAAGTCTTATCATAGAAGGCATGAACACAATGAATTTGATGAATTTTTGCTAGCTACAAGAAATATACATAGTATTTCAAAAGTAATTTGAATTCTCCCCAAGCATCAAAAGGATAGCAAGATTAAAAGTCTTAATATAAACTATATCCCAAAATTCGAAGGAGGGTATAATGTTGATCCTTAGCATCATTTACAAGCCTTTCATGATGCCTAACCTTATAGAATAGTGAGAATGAGTGATAGAAACTTAAATCATCAAGAATCTAGGGCATACAAATTAAATCAAAAATTGGCAAGGAAGTAACCACCCAAGAGATTATCTTATCCATAAGGAAATTACTAGTAGCAGTTCCACCTAAAACAATATTATCCAAGTGGAGCACCACCTCAACCTCAAGAGTAGTATAAGCTATGGCAAAATCCATAGTCATGGGGAATGCCACCACTGCAATTGCAATGTCCTTATAGATAACCCGACCCTTATGGATATTATGCCCAGAAACTTGTATCTCCTTGTGGCTCTACCATCCATATACCCTTCACTATTATCCTCCAAAATATCATAAAACATCCATTCCAAAAATTGAATCTCCATCCACTTACTCTCCTTTATATCCACTAGCTCACCTTGCATCTTCTAATACCACTTCCTTGCCACCTACACCACTTATGCAAGGATAAATTTCATCATAGCCACAAGAGCAAAATAATACAAGGATAATGAACTTACAGTTGGATGACTATCTAAGTGGCTTTGAGCAATCATAAGCCTCAAAAGCGTGATTTTTTTGAGTCAAATAGTTTGCAAAAATCCTTGCAGACATCCATGGCTGCTAACCCTACATCAACTACTTCCGAAATTATCCTCAAGCCTCCTTCAAATCAAATGACCTCAAATGTTCATACCATTATGTTGACTCATGTGGTTATAGATTTGATCAAGACAAGATACCTTCCCAGGAAACGATTTGATATAGGAAATGATCCTTGCAAATCTCTACTGGATTAAGACTCTAGGGTAAATCTAATCTCCCAACAAATGTATAAGAGCTAGAACCTGCCTCCACTCAAGAAATGTAACATCAAACTAAAGCTTGTAGATCAGTTTATCATTGTTCCATTGCTATTTATGGAGGACATTGTGACCACCATCTGTGGTTGATCATATCTAGGATATTTTCTAGTGATCCACATAGATAATTACAAGGGAGACTTCCCTATTATCATGGAAAGAGCTTGGATTAGTATAATTAATGCCAAGATGGGGATCAGAGATTTTTCCTTGAAAATCTCTAAGGAAAATGAGTTTGAAAAGCTAGAGAAGAAGAAAATTCCATGCATCACATATAGTGACATAGGGTACCGTTGCATGCAAAGGATATGAGCTATGAAGAGTACATCCATTACAGCATGCAATAAGTGTGCTGAAACATCACATATTTAGAGGTGCTTGTATGTAGCAGCCACAAAATAGGAAGGTACCTAATGGTTGACATTAGAAAGTAACTCTGGATCAACAATATGCATGGAACCTGTGGAGCTTTTGACAAGTGCTTACACAAATAAATTAGTAACCAATTGCCTCATAAAAATGTTGAAATGAATTAGAAAGAGTTAAAAATTTTTGGTGATTTTAAGCAAGAGAACCTTAAACTTAAGGCCTTATCAACAAAATTAGAATATGCTTTTCTTGATAATGACACGCCAATAATTATCAATGTCAATCTCACCCAAGAATAGAAAAAGAAGCTACTGCAAGTAGTGAACAAATGGCCAATAGCCTTTGCATGGTCATATCATAAGTTAATAGGAATAGATCCATGGATATGCTACCATCGAATCTATACAGATCCCTCCAGCAAACCAAGGAGGAAGCCATAGAGAAGGTTAAATCTAAAGCTTAAGCAAGGTTTTAAATACAAAGTGCAACAAATTCTTAAGGTAGGATTTATCTAAACTATAGCAAATAGTGAGTGGGTAATCCCATTTGTGATCATGCCAAAGAAAGAAGAAAAATGGAGAGTCTATATAGACTTTAGGCTATTTAATATGGCAATAGTTAAAGATTATTTTCCATCTCCAATTGTGAACTGGGTACTATATATAATTGCAAGGTACAACTACTATATTTTTTTGGATGGTTATAGTGGCTATAAACAAATTTAGATAGCACCTAAAGATCAAGCAAAGATAACTTTCATAAATCCTTGAAAAAGTTTTACATATAAGAAGATACCCTTTCACTTTTACAATGCTCCTATAACTTTCCAACACCTAGTACCTATCATTTTTTAGTAGAAAATTAGTAGTGTTATGAAAGTCTTCATGAATGACTTCTTTACCTATGGTACCAACTTTGAACAAGCTTTGGATCATCTAGAGCAAATACTAAAGCATTATGCGAAGATAAACTTACGACTCAATTGGCACCAAATTTCAATGGATGAACCCAAAAAAGGTATGAATCATGCAATAAATTACCAAGTAACCTCAAATTGTAAAAGATATGAGGTCATTTTTTGGGCATACTGGTTACTATAGATTCTTCATACAGAATTTCTCCAAAATTTTTAAACCGTGGAGCTGATAAAGATGGATGTAGCTTTTAAATGGACCAAGGAATGTGAATAAGAATTATATCAATTGAAGTAAAAGCTCATAGAAACTCCAATTCTACATGCTTAAGATTGGTCCAAACCATTCTACATAATGATAGATACATCCAAATACACATTGGGTAGTTCTTACATAATTAGATGGCTAGAAATGTTCATACTATATCCATTGTGCAAGCAAAAGCATTATTGGTGTCCAACTAAACTACATTACCACTAAGAAGGAACTCATGGTAGTGGTGTCTACCTTAGAAAAATTAGCCACTATTGTTTGGATAT
Source organism: Gnetum montanum (assembly GCA_015680685.1). Lineage (NCBI taxonomy): Eukaryota > Viridiplantae > Streptophyta > Gnetopsida > Gnetales > Gnetaceae > Gnetum > Gnetum montanum. The sequence goes on along the minus strand of MNCI01029020.1, from coordinate 32,531 downwards.
CAAATTTTTATGCACACTAACCATAGTGCCATCTAAAACACCTCAAGAAAATTCATATAGTAAACAAAAAAGCCTAGTAGCCAAAATCTACATTGTAATTTGATAGGAATTCAAGAGCAAAAATAATTACCTTATTTTCCCATCAAAAATCCTACCCTATGACCTTATTTTGACAATTTCTTGGACCATTTTGTTTATGTAAAATGAAATTTTCTAGTCCATACACTCTGAATTTCATTTATGATAGCATATGAGAGCTTAAAAGGCAAAAACATTGTCAAATTTGGCACTAAAGTCAAAAACACTAGTACACTACAGTTTTGTACCATGGAAATAGTTCAAAAATGCTACAAAACATAATTGAAAAATTGAAAAAAATGCCAATGATCCATATGCTACAATTTTAGACCATGAAAATGGCCAGAAAAATACAATGTAACATTCCAAAAAGCATATGGAAATGTAATGAATGATAGAACAACAAATTTAAGGCTTATTGATGTTAGAATCTACATTATTTTTAGGACTTTTGGGTAGATCACACTTTTAGCAAACATAGAAAAGCATTGTTATAAATTTTCATAGCCTTTTGCAGCCTTCTCAAGGTATACTTTGCAACGGCATTCACTGTGTAGATCAATTGGAAAAGACAAATGTAGAACACACCCTGCTTTCTGCACTAGATCTCATAAGATATTTTTTTGTATTCTTAGGCTTTTAAATCCAATTCACTATGCTCTCTAAACCTTTTTTTTGTCCTATTTACTATAACATTCAATATAAAATGTGCAATTTTCTTTGTTTTGGCCACATTGTTTTCTTATCTCTCCATTCTCAGTCCAGCTATAAATCCTTATTTTACACACTTTTGTTATAGTTAATTTTCATTTAAAACATTCAGTAATATATTTTTAAAGTCCTTAGGTAATTAACAAGACTACCTAAGGTATTCTAGATCCTTCCAAAGTCCTATATCTTGGGGTTAAAACTATTTGCATAGATTTTCTCGATTTTTCCAACATCGATTTTTTCCATTGTGATGAGCGACAGGTACCCCTACATCTAACCATACAAATCACAAGAATTCATGCATGATCCAATTAAATTTCATGGATGTGACTAGTTGTAGCATCTAGATTGTTAAGCATTAATCATAGGATGTTGTCTTTCCACTTGAACTAGTGGTAGCTTTCTCACATATGATTTAGTCCAAAATGAGGCATATGATAATTGATGTTATTTGGCCTTTAATACTCCTAGTTTTGAACATGATGAAAGTTAAGAATAAAAGTCTAAATATAAGTAATGACAGTAATGTAAATCTACTCTAGCTTAGAGCAATGAGCATCTGGTCCTAGCTTACTGTACATGTCTTAGGCTCATGTAACCATTACTAGGTTACCAAGCATTATGCAACTAGGCAAATCAAGCAATAACACTACTGGGATTACCAAATAATTACACTTAAATGCTTGAAACTAGTTGTACCCATTCTACTTTACTAATGAACAAGTAAAGTAAAATACTTGCAAATGTAAATGATTAAACTAAGAAAATAGTTATAACTATGCTAGTTAAAACAGTAAAACTAAGTGGATACTGCAATGATGAAAAGTAATCTTGATATTTATTTCCAGACATGAACTGTGCCCAAGTACACTTCACTTGAATAAAGATTTTATATAACTACTCAACACCACACTATATCCATTTACTCTCTACCACTAAAACTACAAAATGAAACTACAAGAATCTACCTAAGGATGGAATGAAACTTATCTGGATCCATGCAACCAAGTATTGTATTTATAAGCTACACACATCTGACAATATCAAATATACAATGACGTAGCTTGTGCTATGATATTGAATCTATGACACTATAGACATGATATCATAGTTATAATATCATTGATGGACAAAAATTGACTTTATCAAATAGATGCAACATTGCATCTATGACATCGTAGATGTGACATAGCATCTACAACATAGCAGCTAATTGAGATGCATCAATAGAGATGCTACAATGCAAATGTAATGCAGCATCTATGACATCTCAAACAACTACTAATTCATCACATTGCAACAATTTTTTTGGCACTAGAAGGAGGACCTCTGTACAACTTATTATCCCAAAACCTATCTCCAAAATATTCTCTTTCTATTTTTGCCTTATGCAATGTATTTCCTAAAATTAAAAACCATCTTAGATTTTCTGCAACCCATCATTTAACATTATAGCATATTTCATCCTTACTGTTATCATTGCAAAATTTAATTAAAACTTATTTTTTGTTGTTTTACTATGACAATGCACAGCACTACCCTATTTTTTACACTTTACATCCAAAATCATTATTTTTACAATTGCAGTTTATAGTGCTTGCTCTGTTCTCCACATTCACAATTCTATTTTTTAAAGTTTTCTGCATCTGCATTTTTTTACAAAATCTTTCTTGTACACACTTGACAAGTCACATTTTGGTAGGGCTCTAATATTAGAGCTACATTATCAGGTATTCGATATTAGGGCACAACCTCCAATGTCGAGGATCTGATATTATCCCATCCATGCTAGCCTGTAAATATAACACTTGGATGCATGGTTTGGATATAGATTTTAAATATAAACATAGAAAAGTTTTGTTAGTTTGTTTCCAATTCATGCTTGCCATGTGATGTTAAGTGATTGTATAACATCCTTATTCAAGTGTGATGTACTTGGACACATTACATGTTCAGCAGTAAAGATCAAGATTATTTTCATCATTGTAGCATCCACTTAGCTTTATTATTATTAATTACTTAAATGTATACTATTTTCCTTAGTTAATGATTATCATTTATTGTTCTTTATTGTTTCTGTCATTAAGCGGAATGAGTACAACTAATCACAAGTGCTTATGTGTAATTACTTGGTAACCCAATAGTGTTATCGTTTGGTACACCTAGTAATGGTATGCTTGGTAATTCCAACAGTAGTTACATGAAGTCCAAGGCATGTACAAAAGGTAAGGAATGGATACTCATTGCACGTAGCCTAGTTTAGACTTTACTTTCTATTGTTAATTAGATTAAATTATTAATTTCTCTATTATCATTAGGAATAACATAAGATCACAATAACATCAATTATCATATATCTCACTTTGGACTAAATCATACGTGACAAAGCTACCACTAGTCCAAGTGGGAAGATAGCGAACTACAATTAAGACATAACAATCTAGATGCCACAACTAGCCTAATCCAAGGAAATCATGCATGAACACTTGTGATTCATATGGTTGAACGTACGGGATACCTGCCAGGGATGGTGCTAGTTATCTAGACTAGTTATCTCATACACAATCATTGTAAATGCATTAACGATTTATCTTTTAGAAAATATTAAGTCACATACATTATTAACTAACAATAATGTCTCTTTCACAAGGAAGTAACAATGCATCGTATGGAGAGAACATTCATTGAAGAACTAATGAGATATAATGAGATATATATTTAAGAAAATTAAAGTGACCAACCTCATGTAGGGGTTTCATATGTTCATAGCCATCCTAACTATACTAGAGGACTACATTCATCTAAGGTAGATAATCTTAGAGGAGATGCAGTAAGTCATAGATTGGGGAGGGCCTCAAGGCCTATGACCTCCTCAAAACCTAGACAAGATAAATTAAGGGATCATGGGGAACATTATAGAAGCTATGGTAACTCTCCTATTTCCTCATCTTCCTCTTCCTCTTCAACATCTAGTTCTAACGAGGATGAATGTAGGTATAGAGAACAAGCTCCACTATGGGATCAAAATAAAAAAAAATTGCAACCAAGGGCAAAATCAAAGACATCAAAATAAGCATAGATAAAATCATTACAATTAGAAAAATAGAAATAGAAATTTTCACCACAACATGTCTAATGATGGTAAACCCTTGTTGGCCATGAAGAGCATGACATAGATCATAAATGTAGTTAAAATACCCCACAGGTATCACAAGGAAAGTTGCATCAAAAGGCTTGATATGAATAACATTCATAAATTTGTAGGGAGCTATAATTCTGATCTGCAACATAATTTATAAGCCTTCCATGATGCCTGCATCTTACAAAACATTGAAAGTGGGTGGCAAAAGCTTAAGCTCTTTCCTAGGATACTAATAGACAGATTTGAAGTATGGTATAGATCATTGAAACCAAATTCAATCCATTGATAGTCCACAACGTTGGAACTTTTCAATGAGAAATACCAAACCTATTCAAGGGTGTCCAACCTAAGGAAACGAATCCAATGTTGGAAACAAGAACAACATGAGCCCTTGGATATGGTCATAGATATATACTATTCTCTACTATATAGATGTCCAGGTAATAGTTTCTCTCAAGAAGAGTAACATGTTCACATCATAGATGGGCTTTGTAGTCAAACAAGAGAGACCCTTGGAAGGTATACTTAAGATCAATTATATGAACTAGGAATCCATCAGATCCAAAGGCTAATTGAGTATGTGGCAAAAGAAAAAGGAGAGCTATGTAAACGAGAGCATATTGAGAAATATCGCTAGAACCCAACTCTTCAAAAGAAAATGGTTCATCTCTATGATCAAGAAAAAGTGGTAGCCCTTAATGAGGTGATTTCACAACAAACCTTGTTAATACAAAATTCTATCAATGAGCTTGAAGCAAGGGTAGATAAGATGTTAGAATGGATAAATGAGAAAGTTACAACTTACGTAGAAACCATAGAGGAGAGAGTACCACAAAACAATCAAGTGATCGCAACAAAAGGATGGAAAAGAACCAAGAAATAGCTAGGAACACTTATTGGTAAAAAGGGAAAATGGTTGTAGAAGAAGAGGCTATAGACTCAACCACCACCAAAGAAGATGATGGATGTGACATTTGTCTATATGACCATCCAAATGGTTATTGCCTATTCATGTTACATCTACATGAGTATTGGGCTTTTGCATTGAATCCAAAGTTCATATAAAGGAAAATGCCTAGGAACTTACCTTTCTCACAAGGTAATTATAGATAATCCAACAACAAATCACACTATCCTAGTGGGACTTCCTGCTAGCCTCAACACTATCATCCAACATACTGGCAGGACCCACAATCATGAGGGAGGCCATCATCAAACCATCACTACCCTTATTATCAATTGAACCTATCTAGATACTATGTTCAAAAACCTATTTTTCCAACTAGTTCTACTTCCTCTACCTCAAATTACTACTACCACTCTCTTAAATATCATCAACTTGCAACATCTTCTATGAGGTCACCACATCACACCTCTCACCGTCCATCATATCCTCAATATTCACATACTGCCATCCATCACATCTCACAACTAGCAACACAAGAAGGTTCAACACCACAACATCTACAAAAGAATGTCACTTGTGTTGCAAAAATACACAGAAATGATAATGCCAATAAATCCCCATCACAATCTCAAAAATGTCCTTTCTTTAGGATAGTTCCCACACATAAGCACAACACTCATGGACTTGCTAACTCATCCAAACAAGCACAATGCCAATCAAGTGCAACACCCTTCCAACATCCATCGTTACTCCAACACTTAATAGAAACAATGAATCTAGTACTGTGGAGAGACAAAAGAATCCATGCATAACTAATCCTAATAAAGAGTGCAATCATGGGCCAGATATTCACAAAGTTAATAAAACTTCTATTCTCACTCACTATACATTTCAAAACCAAGTGTGTGAGCAACAACCCATCTACGCAGCCACCACTAAACTAGAAGACACCCAGTGGCTTGAAAATGAAATTCTAACACTGTTTCACAAATGCATGGAGCCTACCTACCCACTTATTAATTCTTATCATCATCAAAAGCTTAGTCATGGGGGAGATGCCCCATCCTAAAATCAAGAATTAATAAGTGTTTTCCATCTTTTTATTTACAATTTTTTATCATTTTCTTATTTCTAGATACAAATTTTTCCCATTCTTTTCAACCGTTTAGACATTTTATTTTCATTTCCTTTGTCAGTAATCTCGTTTGTGAATAAAAAAGGCAAGATGTAGCCTAATGAGGTGAGGTTTCCTCTATGTTTTCAAAGTCATGAGGAACTGATTATTTGGATAGTGAGGCCACATCATCCATCCATTCATTAATAAGAGGTTCTTACCATGGTCATAATGATATTCTTTTTCATCATTAAACTAAGAATAAACTTGTAATCATTGTTCCTAGACAGAAAAGTGAAGAACCAAGGGGGGGATGTGAAGGGTGTGACATCAAGGGAACTTGTGGAATCTCTTTGACCACTTCTATATGCTCTATTATGTTGTTAATGTTGTAATTATATCCTTGTAGATCTAATGAAAAATGAAAGTAAGAATAAAATAAGTGCTGCCTTACCATGTCACTAGAAAGACATGTTACCCATGCCTAAAGGTGCACAAATGAAAATAAAATAAAAGAGCAAAAAATAAATTTCTAAGGGTTCCACTAGAAAGACATGTTACCCATGCTTGAAAGTTGGTGGATTCTCAAAAAAAAAAATCCATGAATAAACTCCTTCCTTAGACAAAATGCAAAGTGATGCCACTCCTTGCAATGGTGGTAGTCTTATGATTGTAAATCAAAGAGATAAAATAATGTGATGTCACTAGAATATGGTTTGGACTTGGTTGCAATCTTGAAAATAAGGGCTAATGATTACTTTAACCATTAATAACACACAAGTATTCATTATGCTTATGGTAAGGCAACTCATGTTCCAATTTCTACAATTATGATCATAAATTATGGTTTTGCGTAACATAGAGTTATTTTCTTAAATTGGTGGTTCTAACATATGTGTTTTGCTCAATAGGTATGCATTTCATTCAACCCCTTTAGTTCCTACGGACATTTTTAAATGTGGTTATACAAGGGCATTAAAGGCTAGAGCCTACTTTGAGGAGGATCCACTTGTATAACTTTTGTAACTTGTACTTGTCTAATATAACCACATCATATTAAACCTTCCAAATGCATAAATCTTAAATTCAAAACCCTCCCTTATCATATAACCTATTTGTTCTACATCATGGATTCGATATCCATTTCTTACATCTACCAAAGCTTTTAATTCCTACAATTCCATTTTTCAACATTACCTATGCCTAAATATGAATTCTCACTTACCCTAGAATGTTGAACTCTACATGAAATATTCTAACCAATCACAAAGCTTTATTTTTCATGTTGAATGGCTCCATGAAATGCAATTTTAAGACCCTCAATATTGGGTACCAAATATCGACTACCCAATGTCAAGTATTTGATATCGGGCCCACAAAAACCTATAAATAGGATCCTCGCAATGCTTCAAAATTCATTCTTATCAGTTGCTACTAGGGGAGTTTTTGCATTTTTCTCTCTCAACCAAGAGCTTTGAGCATCCAACTTCCATACATGATATCTTGCTCCATACCACTTCAATTTCTATGGTTTTTGAACCTGTTTGATCCTAGAGTGTTCAATTCTGTTGAGCAATGCTTGTGTGGAAAACTTGTGCCAATTTTTCAAAATATGTTATCATCCAGAAGGTATTATAAGGGCAAGAAAGTTTTTAAAAACTTAATTATTTTAATGAACAATCAGTCATATGTATGCGAGAACCTTTAATTATCTTGCCTAAGGAATCATAACCATTATTATAAGCCATACAAAAGGGAAAAGAAGTCAATTGCGAAGGGTCATAAAAGAAGTTAACACTTTTGGGCATTTTTCTTAAAATTTTTCTAACTTTGCAATCACATGAACTAAGAACTTAATGGATCTAAGAACATGAGTAAGGTATAAACCTATTAATGATAACTGAAAAACACCCTAGTAACCCAAAACCTTGCTTCATTGTAGATGGCCCCAAAAAGAGAAGAATAAGAAGGACCTTCACAGGGTGCAAGAAAATGCCTGAGAGGTGGAAGAGGATGACTAGGAGGACAAGAACCACCAACTAAGCATGACAAATAGGAGGCCCAATCATTTAGCATTCATCAAGAGGCCCCTATTATAGGGTAGTTAGTCTAGGTAGAGACTACAGAAATAGAGGCTCAAGCATAGGGACAATGCCTCATGTTGTCCCAAGAATGTCTCTAAGCTATCCAAGAGTAATCCATGTTGACCACGGTCATTGTGAAAATGAACTTTGAGCCATTCACAGAATTTATCCTTAAGGCAATCAAAACTCAGCTTTAGGCATCACCTATATGGCACATTCTTTCTAAAAGTGGTGAATGGTACCTTAGTGAGATGTACCAATTTTGGCACAATAAAGAAGAGGGCACACTCTCAACATAGGCAAAATCTCTATTTATTTCTCAATCATGGCCATTGTAGAGGCTCTGAACATACCCAATGTGGGGGCCAAGGTAGCACACCTATCCATAAGGTCTAATGCAGAAACAAGGAAGCTATGGCTAAAACGGGCATGTAACAAGGAAGAAGAAATATATAATGAGTTGACTCAAGATGAGAGAATTTATTTCAAAATTGACACAAACCATCTCTTCCCCACTAAATAGCTGAATAGGATATCAACCTATGCAACCAAAGGAAGTGCAATCTTGATGGGCAAATACAACATCAACTTGGCCCAATTGTACTTCATAGATATTTAATGGTGGTCTAAGAAAAAAAAGGAAGGGAAGTTGATACTTTCATTACCTTACCTAATCAGGAATTTATCCAAGCAAGCCGAAATCCTAGGTTACACCAATGACATTCCTAGGAGGGTCCAAAATGCTTCATTCTCTGAGTTGCTCAAAGCAACAGCACCAAGGAAAGGCTTTGGTGAAGAGCAAGAACAACTACTAGAAAGGAATGAGAACAAAAACTAGAGAAGGATCTAGAACAAGAACTAGAGCAATAGCGAGCGCCACAAGCTCCACCACTACCACTGTAGGATTATAGTCCCATAATGAGCCATCTATAGCAAATTGTTGAAACTCTCAGCTAGCAAAGTAAGGACGAATCCAACCTCTTCTAAGCCATTGATGTTGTCATTTAGCCCATAGTCTCTATTGATCCATCAAGGGAATAGATCTCTTTGCAATCAAGAAGAGAAGCCCAGTGGTGATAGCAAATCTCTAGGAATGCCACATTTTTTCAAGTGGTACTCAAAACTGAAGAAGGTGCCACAATCATGGTCATACAGCATCAAGATGCGACAAGCATAGCAAAAGTTATAACATATCACATTAAAGAATCCATTAACATGCATGTTGTGTCCCTAGTGGACTTAACTAGAACTAGAAATGCACAAATGTTAGTCGAGACCTTGATGACCCCTACAACTCATGAGGATGTACTCGATAGATTACTGCAAACTAGGAAAGTCATGACAATCCTCTTTGAAATCCCTAGTGCTGTCACTATAGTTCAATATATCCTCATAACTATCAAAGAAAAATTGGTCATGGTAGAGACTAGGGCAAATCCTGCAAAAGTAGAGGTACACCAATTGCAATAAGAGCTTGTCACCTTGAGAGTCAAAAGAAGGGATCCTTCCCAATTTGTTGTACTTGACTAGTTGGAGCAGATTCAAATAGAGTATTTGGGCTAAATAATTTAGCAACATAAAGTAGCTAAACAGGAAAAGGAGAAAGTGATCTAGAATGCCTCAGCCACCGAAGCTCAAGCATATGCTCATGCAAAGGCACTAATTATCACCCAGGAGGAAAGCAAGCAACTTACTGCTAACAATGCAAAGTTGATCCCCATTGAAAAGCAAAAAAAAATCTTGGAGGAAAGTATCCATTAGTTGAGGGAGCAACTAGTGAGGATCAACCAAGACATAAGTAGATTAGCCAAAGAGGATTGAACCCTCTGAAGGAAGTAGGTACACACTATACATTCAAAGTATGCAATTGAGATAAGTGCATGGAAAAATGAGGCCAAAAAGCATGATAAGTTGAAAGAGAACTTCTAGGACTAGATTGGCATGTACAAGAAAATCAACAAAAAATAAATCCAGATGGAAAAGACTTGCATCAATTCCATATCAGCGCAAAAGCCTAACTAGCATCCCATCTTAGATAGTTATGCCCTAATCCACCAAGTCCACCAAGCAGAAGTGAAAAATAAGGACCTACAAATTGAGGATTTGAAGTAGTACATGATGTTAGCTACCTTCATTATGCTAACCTTGCCATGTAAATAGTAGGTCCACCTATGCTTTATATGATAAAGAGTTTGCAAATAGGAAAGATATTCTATAGAAACTCCATGTAGCAAACTCAAAACTAGAAGCAATTAAGAATCACTACCATGGGCAAAGAGATGTACCTTCAAACCTAGCCAAGAGACCAATAGATTATCATGAATTGAGAGAAAAGGCCATGACATTTGAGGAAGAATGAAAGCAATTCATAGCATGGTATGTGAAAGCCAATCAGATGTTCCTGTAGCTACCACGTTCGTTGGATGTACTAGCTCTAGCATACATTGGATCATTAGCTTGAATGGTGCATGACCCAATAATGGAGGAGGAGAAGTTGCAAGAGCTCCTAAATCATTACAAATTCTAGAAGCTTGATGACAAAGGGAAGTGACCAATAGAAAAGCCACTTTCTCCGAGAACTACATAGCTTCCCCAATTTTATTATTTTGTTGTGTCATGTCCATTTTTTGTAAAACATCACTGTAGCATGAAAGAGTCAATTTGTGTCTATTAGAGTCAATCAATAATCCCATACCTTTTCAATATTTTGTAAAGAACTTGTTCCTCATTTTTTTTAACTCAAGGATGAGTTTCATTTAGTTGTGGGTGTATGATGGTCACATTTGGGTAACCACATTATCAAGTATCCAATATTAGGACATAACCTTTGATGTCAAGGATCCAATATTGCCCCATCCGTGCTAGCCTATAAATATAACACTTAGTTGCATGGCTTGGATATAGATTTTAGATGTATACATAGAGAAATTTTGTTAGTTTTTTCCAATGCATGCCCACAGTATGATGTTAAGTGATTGTACAACATCCTTATTCGATTGTGACATACTTGTACATGTTACATATTCAATAATAAAGATCGAGATTACTTCCATCATTGCAATATCCACTTAGATTTATTATTGCTAATTACTTAAATGCTTACTTTTTTCCTTATTTAATGATTATTATTTATTGTTCTTTATTGTCTTTGTCATTAAGCAAAATGAGTATGACTAACCACAAGTGCTTAAGTGTATTACTTGGTAACCCAATAGTGTTATCATTTGGTACGCCCAGTAACAGTATGCTTGGTAATCCCAGTTATAGTTGCACAAAGTCTAGGGCATGTACAGAAGGGTAGGAATGGATACTCATCACATGTAGGCTATTTTATACTTTACTTTCTTTTGTTAATTAGATTAAATGATTAATTTCTCTATTATCGTTAGGAGTAACATAAGACCGCAATAACATCAATTATCATATGCCTCACTTTGGACTAAATCATATGTGATAAAGCTACCAATAGTCCAAGTGGGAAGATAGCAAACTACAATCAAGACATAAAAATATAGATTGCACAACTAGTCCCATCCATAGAATTCGACCAAATCATGCATAAAATCTTCTGATTCATATGGTTGAGTGTAAGGGGTACCCACTGCTCATCAACACTATAACCTTTTTTAATTTTTTTCTTAGAATTGATATGCTAGAAAAAATAATTGGTTTAATTGCTATTTCAGTTTATTTTATTTTTCCTCCATTTACATATGTTTCAGCCAAATACACAATGCTCATATAAGCCACAGCTTTATCCACTATAGTCTCACATGTTGTAAGATTTACACATTATGAAGTTTCACACACTACAATCTCAAACACTATAAGCTTTACACGTTGTGAAGTCTTACATGATGCAACCTTCACATGTTGCAATATCACATGCTATGAAGTCTTACATGTTGCAACATTTACACACTATAGTCTTACATGCTATGAAGTCTTACACATTACAGGCTTTATATGTTGTGAGCCTTATATACTACAAGCTTATAGTTTCTTTAAGACACTAAAAACCTTTAAAACTTTGTTACACTAGTCCAACTAATTAGTCTCTTATATTTTATGCCTTTTTCATCAATCGTTCTACTACACAGCATTGTCTCCATGGCCATGAACATGGAATTTTTTTGCATCTATGACCCCAAGGACCCAACCATAATGAAATAGAAATAGTTGCTTAGGCTTCTAGGACATAATCCTGAATATGCTAACATTAGTGAAGAATACTATAACTTTATCTCTATAAAAATCAAAGTTGGCCTACCTATCCCATGTAATGAGTTAGAGACCAAGTGCAAATTCAGTTTGTTCATAAGAATGAAAAGGAATATATTCCTTCCCCGTATGAAAAAATTTAGCTTTTAGAAATCTATGTTAACCTATTAGCCTAGTTAGTGGATGTAAATAAGAACAACGCAACAAGTAAACAAGCCAATTTGAAACATGATCAATGGAATAAAGATAAATTTAGGGATTACTACAAGAATGAGGCTCACCTAGAGGAACCCATGCAATCCTTCACCTCTAATTCATTCATGGTTAACCCATTGTACATCTTGCCTCTAATAATTCAAATAATGCCTACAATCCCCATAAATCAAATCTTGCAACCAACCTCCCAAGTCTCATTCTTATTCATGACCATACTTTTCGCAACCCATCCTTGTTTCACATGGCCAACACTAATAGTCTCTTTCATGCTACCTCTATTTACTATCTTAGCATGTCCTTCTTCAAGATCTCAAATCCTACAAACTTTCCACTAGTACTTTGTTCATTTCATTTCGTAAATTTTGTAAATTTTTTGTTCATTTCATTTCACTACAAGCCTTATATACTACTAAGTTTTGCCTTGGGTTTCACTTTACATTGTTAAGAAATTTTACATGATTTAGAAACTATTGGCATACATACTCTTTTGCATACAAAATTATTTGTAATTCCACACTTGGGGCATTCTTAGGTACTCAAAAGCTCTTGCAAGTTCCCATACTTGCATTCTCTTGAACCCTAGTGTGGAAGCATTATAGCCTTAAGACTTGTGAACTTTTGGTGCCAAAGCTACCTTTCTAGGGCTTCCAATCCCTAGTGTGGAGGAATTTGGTAGCCAAATTTCTCACTTTTCTCAACCCCCAATAGTGATCCAAATTGCAGATCTAAGGTTGCAATGGAGGAGGTTCAATAGCATCAGGAGTGGCTCAGCATCTGAATCTTGGAGTAGATCACATCAGCTTCAACAAGCTTTGAAATCTTGCATAAGTGGGCCCTCTTCTACTCATCTAGGCACAATTTGTACACATTTCTCTAACTTACACTTTATTCTTTCTCAATAAATTTTTAATTTTTTGCTTTTCTGTATGAAATATATTTGTTTATTATCTATGCATCATTTCAGATATACTATTAGTTTTACATTCCATTTTGTTTTATTATCATGCTTTGCATTCCATAAGTCCCTGGTTGATTTTCTAGACCAGCCAGAGTGCCCCAAATCTCATTTTTCATGTGGAGGAACTAGGGATTCATGGGTTGAGGAACTGTTGCATTAAGAATCCTCGATTTTTCCAACGACCAAGGTTTTCAGTCACAATAGTTTTTCTAGGCACTAGAAGGAGGGCCTTCACCCAAATTCTTTGACCATATCTATTCTTCTCCATTACCAATGTGGCCATTTGCATACTTTTCTTTGATTTTTTGTAGCCAAAACCTTTAAAGAATCAACACTAATCTTTCATCCCCTATGACCAAAACCGTAATGTGGAAGTTATAGGTGGTTGGGTGTTGGCTTTTCATAGCTCTTGCTATGAGTTTTATAGCCAAAACCTAGCATTGATATCTCTTCCTCCTATTTTTCCTTTTTACTACTAAAATTTTATTCTCTAATTTCTAAAGTGGGTAGTTCAACTCTTCCATAAGTTGGCTTTTCCCCATTTTTCCAAGCTAAGAAAATTGGTAGCTAGAATTAGTTTTAGTAGAAATACCAACCTTCCACTTTAATTTTTCAGCCTTTCCCCCTTATCAACATTGGGTTAGGAGGTGTGAGCTTTCCATTATCTCACCCTCCTTCCCCCCTACCATACCTAGCATAGACGAAATTGGGAAGCCTAGCATGGAAGATGCTTAACACTAACTTCTCCAAAACCAACATTACAAATTGAAAGCCCTTTCCCATATTTTTGCAATCAAAACTCCTAAAAGATCAATTTTGTTCCTTCCCCCTCCCCTATGACCAAAACTATAGTGTGAAAGTTGCAAGTGATTCAATGGTGACTTTTCACAGCACTTGTTATGAATTTTTTCCTCCAAGGCTAGCATTGAAGCTTTTCCATCCTTTTGCCTTTTGCTGCTAATTTTCTTTCAATTTCTAAATTGGGTGGTGTAGCCCTTTTATAAATTAACAAACTCCCTAAAGTTATCTTCCCCCCATTTTTCCAAGCTAAGAGAGTTGCCATCCTGCTAAAATCAATTTTTAGTAGAAAAACCTAGACTTTCCACTTTGGTTTTTAGCCTTTCCCTTCATCAACATTGAGTTAGAAGGTATGAGATTTTCATTATCTCATCCCCCTTCTTTCCCCACATACCCCCTCCCCTCCACCTCCCTCCCCTACCATACCTAGTGTAGAGGTAGTTGGAAGGTTAACTTGGGTGAGGCTTGAAACCAACATTTTCAACTTTCCATTCTTGGTAAAGGGGGAAACCCCTCTTATCCCCCCACTTACTAATTATAGTAAGAACCACATTTTTCATCATTTTAATTTCCTTTAAAATTTTTTGAATTTCATTCACTAGAATTTGCTTCTATTTTACCATTTATAGCCTATTTTTAAGCCATTCCTAACACTATAGCCATGTCTTTCCAAAAGTTCACTAAACTGCCCTTCACCCTCACTAGTGAAGATCATAGCCAATAAGCCATAAGTGTCTATGACCCCAAAGACTCTATCATCATTGAGTGTAGGCAATCTTTGAGGATCAGAGGGGCGAGTCTTAATTTTGCAACCATAAATGAGGATCGTTATAACTTCATTTGTGCTAAAATACAAGCAGGCACACTAATTTCATGTATTGAAGCAGAGGCCAAGAGGGAGTTTGAGCTCATACATAGGAGTGAAAAGGAGTACATCCCTTCCTCATATGACCAAATTCTCCTTAACAACATCTATGCTAGCATCCCAACCCAATTGATTGAAATGGAAGAGGAAGATGACAAGCATAGCTCTAAGGAACAATAGGAAGAGGAGGATCAATTTAAGGTAGAATCTAAGCCTGAAAACATCCTAGGAGAACTATTCCAACAAAACATCCCCCAAGGTCATAGCATCTCCCTCTAATGCTTGTGTTTTCTCTATGGGCATGGTGCTACCATATTCCACTCCTTCCTACCCTACTATGGTGAATCCCACACTAGTTATAGCCACACATCAAACTTAGCCAATGCCACAAACAATAGACTATAATACATCAATGCCATTTGCAACATAGTCTTGATATATAAAATCATAAATAGTGGTTTTTACCATCACAAATCCATTAACTACCCATGTGGGATCCACCATGGGACCCCAAGCAACATAGGGGTCACACATCCCATTTGTCCTGTTTGTGCCTCAAGTACAAATATAGAAGTATTTTTCTTTGTTGGCCCATAAGCTACGACTATGACACAACCTCTTTCTTCCATCTTACAACCCATAGCGAGGCCACAAGCCTCACAAAAAATACCACAACCATATGTGCAAACTCCACAACCTATGGGGCCACTACAAGGCTTGGATTAAGCCTTTCAAATGATCTAGGACCTAATGGAGAAGTTGAAAAGGCTTAAAGCCTCTACCTCACAGAGTACCAAGATCATGGATTTCTACCAAGATGATTCCATAACTTCTATAGTCCCACCCTTGATACTTCCTCCTGGTGTCCCTATTTCTCAATTTAGCAAATATAATAAAGAAGGTGATCCTAATGCTTACCTTATTACCTTTCAATTTGAATGTTTACTCTAATAGCCATGCCCTCATACCATCATGAGGATTTTCCCTATGTCTTTGACTAGGAAAGCACTTGATTGGTATTGTGCATTACCTAGATGGTCCATATCCTCTTTAGAGAACTTAATAGCCTAGACACAATGCTTGACCAACTCATGAAGATCAAGCAAGGCCCTTAGAACTTGTACAAAAGTTCATCCAGTTATAGAATGAACTACTAAATAAAATACCAGATCCTAGAGCTAAAGCCCACTTGTTAGCAATTTTTAAGGTAGCAGTGAACAACTTTATCAAGTCTAAACTCTACTACCTTGATTCATAGTCTCTTAGCCAAGCATTCTCTCTAACTAAAAATATAGAGGATGCTACAAAGGTTAGTCATGATTTGGACTATATAGCATATAAAAACCAACATGCTCAAAGAGACAAAGAAAAGAGCAAAAAAAAACAACATGACCATAGTAACTATAACAAAAGAAACAAAGACTACAAACCAAGGGCCAAAGGCCAATCCACCCACCACCCCCACCAATGACCACAATAACCAACCATCAACCTCTAGGGCCATTGCATTAATAACAACTTGACCTAACTTTGAAAGAAAGAAATAGGTCCAAATACACTAGCTTACCTATGAAACCATCAAAGCTGTTAGACCAACTATTAAATAGTAGGTGCATGTAGCATAAACAAATGATGGAATCCGCTTGAAAGAAACGTGAGCAACTATGTGAAATAGCTAAGGATCCCACTCGAGCAATAAAGGATGATCCCTAGTTACCTAGATACTTCAAGCTAGACCACTTTTACCATTATCATCAATTACCTTGTCATGACACAAACTTCTACCTTACGTTGAAGGATGACCTGCAAAGGATGATAGATAGGGGCGAGCTAGTCTTAGATGCTTCCAACCCAATTTGGCCACAATACTAGTCAATGTAGGTTTACAAAGACCTATTGAATGCTGATGATAGCCCTTATGTTATTTTAGCATTCAACATTGATAATGATCAAAGACCTGTAAGAGAACCATTCGTGATTCAAATACCCCTCTATGATGAAAGGGCTTCATTAGCTTCCCATAGCTCAAGAACTTCTCTTATCATAAGAGTACCATCACAAGTGCCTATAAGGTAACCTTTTATCATTAGGGTTCCCTAACCTAAACATCCATAGCCTAAAAAACTACACAGTGATCCCCTATGATAGCCAATGCTACTACCTCTTCCTCATAGCCAACAACTAATAACCAAAAAACTTTAGCCAAACAAAGGAAGAAGCATAAGCTTGATAACAAGGGAGACAAGCAAATAGAGGCATGAAAGGAAGTGGATCTACTAAAGCCCACTCCCATTTCTACTATACCCATGAGCTCCTCTGGCATAACCCCTTTAACCACCAAGCCACAAGAAGACACCAAAGCCCACAACCAAAATAATAAGAGCCACAATAACCACAACCTAAAGCTAAAGTTCACATTTTGGGATGCATGAAGGAAGTAAAGTGCAACTGGGATGACAAGCCTATAGCTAACAATAAAAACTCCTTTAGTGCAATGGACCAAGTCAAGCAATCCCTCAAGCAAAAAAATACAACTTTAAGCTTATATGACCTAATCATGATTTCCGCCACACATTGTGAGGCATTAGTCAAAATGTTGATCTCCATTCCTATTAGTAAGAATATCCCCACTAACAAGGAATCCATCCATATAGTGATCATTCCTCCCTCACTAAGGAAGGAGAAGTCAACACCCTTAACATTTTGTGATAGTGAAATTAAGGTTAATCCCCAAAATGGTGAAGTAACTATAGCCCCTTTATTCATAACCACATACATAGGACAATTTAAAATACATTGGGTGCATGTTAATGATGGAGCTACAAACAATGTCATCCCATGTACCATCATTGAATGCTTGGCCTTAACTAAGAAAATACAACTTGCAACCACCGTAGCTCTTAAGTCTTTCAATGGATCAAGAGTTGCCATCAAGGGGTCTATCTCCTTGGATTTTGTAACTGAGGAGCAATTCCCCATAATCATCAATTTCATGGTGGTGGAGGAGACACCAGGATTTAACCTAATCCTGTGAATACCTTGGTTGACTCAATTACGAGTTGTCCTCTCCCATCCATTAAGAAATTCACCTCCCTTACGAGGGAGGTGAAATCGTCATTCATGGTGATAACATGGCTCCCTTGGCTATCAACAACATAGACATAGAGTAAGCATCCAAACTGGAGCTTCAAGAAGAAGCTCCCTGCCATGAAGAGCAAAAACTCAAGAAAGCCAATGTTGATAGTGATAAGCAACAGGATACATTATGGGATGAACTCCCTTTTAACATCATAAGCAAAGAGGATGGTGAATATAAGCCTGTGTAGAGTAGGCCTTACTCAATCCATAATCTTGCAAAAATTATGAAGAATCTACACAAGTGAATTTTACCATAACCTTTCCATGCCCCTATGACCAAATGCACTGATAACCACGTAGCCTTACTTTTCTTTTGCAGTTTATTATATCTTTTTATACATTTCTTGTTTTACTCTTTGTGCATGTAACCTAAGTTCATTTGCATTTTTACCTATTTATTACAACCTTTCTTTATTTTTACTTATGTTATAAACATTAAAAAAGCCTTATAAATATATGTCTTTTTCATACACCATCCACAAAGACATTAAACTAGCATCCCCATATACTAAGACATTAAGCTAGCATTATAATCTGCTAAGAACTTAAACTAGCATTATGGCCCTCCATGGCCTTAAACTAGCAACGTATCCACAATCACACAATATAACATGTGCCCACGATGTCCTAAAACTAGCAAACATCTTGTTTATTATTACACTTCTTTTTGTCAATTAGACATTTAATGTTATAACCAAAACATCAACATAGCCATTCTCAATGTTTACAACATTTACTAATACTATAGATACATATAGCCAAAAATAAAACCAAAATTTAAATTTAAAGTTAAAATGTCCATAACATACATAACCATAGTCACAATGTGTGGCAAGAATGTCAAAGAATAACAACCATCCATAACATAGTCTTGGCTAATCATAACCATTAACATAAAAACAAAAACAAATAGCCAACAAGCTAAACTAAAGGAAGCTACTGAGTGGCATCCAGAGAAGGAAGTGGTGGATCATTCCCAACCTCACTACTAGGGCCGCCAATGTTTCCTGGGGCCTGAAATGCAACATATAGCCAGTTAGTAACCCATAGCAAAAACTATGACTTAAAACAAAAACTAAAACATAAAATGCATCAAACCTATGGTGTATTGGTCTTGGATGATCAATGTAGCACAAGATACCAACCAACTCCACTATGATGAGGATAGGCCTCAAAAAGACCCTGCATGAAGCAAAGCAAAAAAGATTGTGACCTATTAGTGTTACTTAGCAAATTTATACAAAACATCTAGTCAAAGATGAAATTAGCCTTTCTAAAAAGCTCTAAGGTATTTTTCTAAATCAATCTAAGCAATTCCACGATAAAAGATTGTTACAACATTATGTAGCCTTACATTACATAAACACTTAGCAAATTTAGAAAAAACATCCAATTGTAGGTGAAATTAGCCTTTGTAAAAAGCTCTAAGATGATTTTTTTTTTCCTAAACTAGCTTAAGCAAATTACATAAAATCATTTTTACCATATTTTATACCCTTTATAGCAAAAATTTTATAGCCCAAAAATAAGTCTTAGTTTAAATTACGCATAAATTTAGAAAAAGCATCTAAATTATGCATAAATTTTGAAAACAAAAACATGAAAATTATGCATACATTTAGAAAAAACATCTAAGTTAAGCATAAATTTTGAAAAAACATGCAAGTGTGCATAAATTTAGAAAAACCATCTAAGTTATGCATAAATTTGAAACAAACATGCTAGTTGTGCATAAATTTAGAAAATAACATCTAAATTATGCCTAAATTTAGAAAAAGAAAGCATAATTTTAGGAAAAACATCTAAATTACACAAAGCATGCATAAATTTCAAAAAAGCATCTAAGCTATGCACAAATTTAGAAAAAGCATCATAAACTTAGAAAAAACGATGTGGACATAGTAAAAGCATGCTAAAAATAGAAAAAGCTTTTACTCTTCTTAAAAAACATAGTTAGGCATTAGTTTTACATGTTGAAAAAATAAAAACATAAGTTTTACACATCAACCACTTTCATCTCAAAATGGATGAAGTATTACATCCATGATTTCGCCTTGTTCACACAGCCATAGCCAAAAACTTCATTAAAAATTCATTTAGGTTCCAATTTCAATGATTCCACCATGAAAAGAATCCTAAAATTATAAATCTTATATCCATAACCATTAAAACTGAAACATTATAGCCATATATCCATAAAATATGAAACAATTTAGCCAAAACCATAGCTGTCAACATTTACCCATTTGTCCAAGTTTGGCAAAAAGTTCACCAAAAATTAGTTTGAGCTCCAAACAAAGTGATCTCACCACTATTTGAAAGCTCAAATTGAGCCCTACATACCCATTCCTACAAAAAATTCAAAATATTTTTCATTTATGCAAGAATAATTTGTCAATTTCTACAATAATCCAAAAATGGCACAACCATCCTTATTACACATGCTTAGTAAAAAAATTCATAGAAAATTCATTTTAAGTCCAATATGAGTGATTCCACTTTTTTGGAAAGCTAAAGACAAATCCTACTCAACCATAACAAGAAATAGCCAAAATATTTGCTGTTTCCTTACAAAAAATTTGCAAAATTCCATGAAATTACAAAAGCGGCACAAACAACCAAATTGTACAATGTTAGGAAAACTACCATAACTTCATCGTTCTGAATCCAAATTAAATGAGATAACATCCATTAGAAAGCCTAAATGAAGGGCTATGAACTCATCATTGTTAATTTCATAAATGTGAAGCCGTTCCTCCAAGAAAAAAGTACAAATCATTACTTTCTTTTTCATGCCAAAATTTCAAAAACCTCAAAACCTAGATTTCATACAGTCATGGAAATAGTTGAAATATCCAAAATCATTGAAACCCATTACAATTCACACTAAAATAATGGGTTATGATTTTGTTAAAATTTAATTTTAACAAATCCTAAGGCCTAGATCTAAAAAAATTGCCACACCCCAAAATATTAAGAAAAAAGCATGAAACAATAAGCCCTGTTTTCAAAATCAAATCTACAAAAGCTAAAGCAAAAAAATGACCATGGATCCATGTGGAAAAAGCCAAAATAGGAGGTGGGATTTCATTAGAATTCAATTTTAATCCCTCCACCAAACTAGATCTAGAAAAAATGGCTCCAACACATGGGAAACAAAACTAGAAAGACCATAGAAAATAAAGGCAAAAATAGGTAGAACTGCCTAACTTAGAGTAGAAACAAAAGAAGCATGTATGGAGATGGGCCTAGGTACTTCTTCTAGCTCCTAGGCACATTCATACACCTTCTAAATCATAGGGGCCTGGCTCTTTTCCATTGCTACTTTCACACCATAGTAGGCTCAATGTTAGGAATGACTAAAAACTAAGAAGGATGGGAGATCAACACTAGCTATGAGGAATATGGAAGGCTTCCACACTAAAAATTGATTTTTGTGACCACAAGAACCTTTTCTAGATCTCTCCTCCAATGCATTGTTGTTGTAGAATAACATTTGTGATCAAAACTTGCAAAAATTGACATATAAAACTCATCTAAACCTAAATGCACACCTTGAAACCCCAGTTGCTAATTCAGTGCACCATAACTCCAAGTGCACTAAAGTGCAAGGGGGGAAAAGTCTAGTTCACATTAATTTTTCATGGAAAACAACTTCACTTTTAAAATTTTAAAATTTTTGGATTATGGTCCCCATCTTGTACCTTCTCTTTTGACCAAAAATTGCATCAATGCTGAGCTTTTTTCTATTTTTGACACTTAAAACCTTATGGAAACCCTTACCTCCATTCATCCACATTGGGAATACTATGCTCAACATGGAAACATGCCTTTTATTTTGCAAAATCATTATAATTACAAATAGTTTGCTATTTTTAGTAACCTAAACCTACCTTTTTCAACCACGAGTTCCCAAAAGTGGATGAGACATGAACAAAGCTAAATACCATGGGTTTCCACACTAGGGCAACAGTGCCCAGTATGGAAGAAGGGGGTTAACATTCATTCTTACCCCCCAACACCCATCTAGTATACGTTTGACCCCAAAATGGATCCCACATAACCTAGAACCCCTTCAAGCATCTTCGGTAGCCTTGGAACCCCACCAAACCTAGTCGAAACTAGTCAAAATAGGTCGGAGTCTAGGATTTTGTGTTTTCCATGCTAGGAAAGGCTTCTTCCACATTGAGCCTCTTACCCTTAGGGTGGATAGATGGGGGGAAGAAAAAAATTATCTAAATTGATTACCTAATGACCATTTCTTAATGCCCAATGATCCCTAGACCCTGCCAAAACCCTCTACAGCTTTCAAAAGATCCAAAAGTGGTCAAACATGATATAAAATTTTCATCCCCCTATCATCCACACTAGGGACACCATGCCAAGCATGGAAAAAATTGGGAGATTGCATGAGGCACTTAGAAGCCTCCATACTATTGAATCTTGACGCCCAGCATTGACTATCGACATCGAAAACCCCGGAGGTTGACATGCATGGTCGATAAGTTCTCAATTTGGCCTAGATCTAACTTTCTTCATCAAGGAAGACCTCTTCCATGCTAAGCCCCCATCCTCAATATGGATGAAAGGGAAGAAGCCTAAAAACCCTCTCACAACCTTCAAAATGACTAAATTTTGGCCTTAGACACTGACGGCCAACACCAACAACCCTGTGGACACTCATGCATAGCCAAAGTAACCATAAAAGGCTAAAAAGCCCTTTTGCCTAGTTTTCCACATTGAGTATGGAAGCCTAAGCATGAAAAAGGGGAATTCTAAAAATTTCCTAATGATCCTTGAAATGACCAAATTTTGACATCGAATGTCAATAGTCAACACTAACAACCCTAAAAGCCTGCATGCATGACCGAAAATGACTACACCCCCCCCACCAAATTTCCACACTGAGCATGGAAGCCCTAGTGTGGAAAAAAGGGGAAAAACATTAAAAACCACTCATCAAACTTCTAAATAGTGAAGTTTTAACACCAAGCATTGATAATTATCACTAGCAACCTTAGGGACATACATGCATAAACAAAAATGATGCAAAAAGGAAAAACGTTGCTTCCCCCTAGTTTTCCATGCTAAGCATACTATTCCTAGCATGGAAGAAGAAGGGGAAGCTTAGAAACCACTTGGAAAACCTACAAACTAAGCAGTTTTAACTCCAAACCCTAATCTTTGACCCCAGCAGCCCTAGAAGCACACATGCATGGTCAATTGATGTCAAAACTAGGCTACATATGAGTTTTATGATGTTTCAATGCTAGGGATTCGCTCCCCCCCCCCATCCATGCTACCTAGTGTCAAAATCAAGGGGGAGACTCATTTGAGATTCATAAATACCTCAAAAAAACATTAACTGAACTTGCATGCACTCTAAGACCATGCTGATATCTTCTAGAGCCTTCAAACCTTAAGAAACTAATGTCAAAAGGCTAAAAAAACTATTCCCCCTAGTTTTCCACACTAAGCATCCTAGTCCTAGTGTGGAAAAAAGGGGTGGAAGCCTAAAAAATACTTAGAAATACCCAAAATTACCAAAACTTGACATGCAACCCTAGTCCTCAACCCCGATAGCCCTAGAGGCTGACATGCGCAATCAAACATGCTCAACTAGGGTAACTTCCCCAACATGGAAACAAGGGAGGAATACCTTAAATACCCTTAAACAGCTTTCAAACATGCTCAAAATTAGCCAAAAACTTGCAGAATCAAAGTCTCTAGCCCTACGGGCCTAAAAACCTTGTCAAAGTACTTCTAAATCACTTTGAATTTACAAAACAAGTGTCCCCCTATTTTTCCATGCTAAGGATACTTTTCCAAGCCTAGAAAAAAAGGGGAACACCATTTGGACATGTGTTGACACTCAAAATTACCTCAAACTGCCTCAAAATGAAGATAGAGGATGCACAGCCTCTAGCACTAAGTCCCAACTACTTGTTTAACCATGTTTGATCTCATTTTGACATTAATTTTGGTTTTACACACTGATCCCCCTTTCTTCCATGCCGACTGGCATGGAAACAAGGGGGAAGGATCCAAAACCTGCTTTTTAGCCTTTACAAACCTCAAGAGTGCTTAATTTTGATGGATCTAACCTTGCGTTGCCTTGGGAAAGTCCCAAAACCCTGATTTTGGACCTCTAAGCATTCAAAAACCTATTCTCCTCTATTTCCATGCTAAGGATCCCTATTTCCATGTTGAGCCAAGCATGGAAGCCTCAAAACACTTGATTTTTGGATCCAAGTAAACTTGATTGATGCTTAAACTCACCTAATAGCCTCGTAGCCTCAAAACATGGCCCGCTAAGGCATAAAACTAGCAAAACTAATCATGTTTTACCTATATTAGTTAATTTTTACCATATATAGCCTATTTTACTTGATTTTTACCTTATTATGTAATGTTTTGGTTTGTTTTTGGACTTGTGCCGCCTTGTTGACCTTATTGACCTTCTATGGCCTTTATACAACCTTATGTGTTTGTTATTTGCCTTGTTATAGCTTCATTTTTCTTTTCTTAGCCTTTAAATGGTATCAAATAGTGGGGTTTGACCTTCCCTAACTAGTGTTTGACACCTTGTGACCATGGCCATCTAAGGCCTTAAACTAGCATCATATTCCACCAAGACTCTAAACTACATCATGGCCCACTAAGGCCTAAATCTGGCAAAATCATGGTCTTTGTTTACCATTTGTAGCCTGAATCCTTATAATTTACACTATTTAACCTTAGTCTAACCTTCATTTGGCCCTTATTTCCTGTTTTTTGCTTGTTGTCATCCTATTAATGACCTTAGATGATCTTGTTTGTCTTAGATTTACATGTATTTGTATTATTTATTCACCGTTAACCAAGTGCCACTTATTATGCTTTTAGTTGACATGCAAGATCAAAGTATGAGTACCTAGGAGCAAATCAATTTGTGTTTATGTCTACATGGACCTCATGGTGATGTTAAATGATGTATCGCCCCTAATTACCTAAATCTTGAGCTTTAGAGTCTAGCAGACCACATAGCCTCAATAGAGAAACCTCTAGAATGGCTTGAAAACCTAGTCAAAACCCTTGACTTAGAGGTGGGTGACATAACCAAAGACTCTCTGGTTGAGTTTCTTATCACAATGCATAGTGGTGAAGAGAAAACCCTTAAACTAAGTTCCTCGCTCAAACCTCAATATGCTCAAGACATCACCAAGGTCTTACAAGGCAACATTAAGGCCTTTGCTTGGTCATATGAAGACCAGATATGCATCTTCAGTCTTAAGACCAAAACGATGCTTGGCTTTTTAGTCTTTGAAGCATTGATACATGTTGATCTTGATAAGGTTAAGACCATATCCAAATTAGTAGCACCTACTAACCTTAAAGAGGTTTGAGAATTACAAGGCAAACTACAGTTTATTTGTAGGATTATCGTTAGGCTTACGAATAAGTTACAGCCCATGCAACACTTACTTAAGAAAGAAGTTCACTATGAGTGGATGTCTCAATGCCAAGAGGCCTTTAAAAATCTTAAGCAAGAATTAACACAATTACTAATGATCTATCCTCCACAAGAGGGTAAACTGTTTTACATTTATCTTGCCATCCCTAATACATCCATTGCCTCTCTACTCTATCAAAAATGTGATGATGGAAAAATCCCATATACTAGCTTAGCCACATGTTAGTTGCCCATGAGACCCAATACACTAAAGTGAAGAAGTATTATCTAGCACTAGTATTCTCATTGAAGAAGTGGAGACACTACCTTCTCAAAAGCCAAGTCAACGTCATTTGCAAAGACAACATACTCAGAGCCATAATGACCAACATCTATGAAAGTAGCCATATAGCCTGATAGAAAGCCATAATTGTAGAATTTAACCTCCATTATGTCTCTCAATCATCAATGAAAGGTTAAGCTATAGCCGTCCAACTCACGGTTTCACCTATTAATGACCAAGTAGCCATAGATCCTGAATTTCCTAATGAACACATTAACACAATTAGCTAAGTATCTAAGGATTATGAGGTAGTCATGAACTTTGATAGAGATTCAACTTCCCATGGGACCAATGATGCTACCATCATAACATTTCCATCTGGTGAGATCTGACCCTTTGCCTATCGTTTCGAATTCCCATGTACCAACAACATAGTGGAGTATGAGGGTTTGATTGGAGAGATGATGGTAGCTCATGACCTAGGAATTAGACATTTAATGATCAAAGATAATTCACAACTCATGGTTAACCAAGAGACTAAAGTCTATGCATGCAAAGCTAAGCACTTACAACCTTACTATGACCTAGGGAAGTAGTTGTTACAATAATTTAAAAATGTTGATATCCAACACATACCTCGACATAAAAACACCATAGCTGATGCAACTGCAACATTAGCCCTTAGTGTGACATTAGGTGTGTTTAGCAAGTTGCACACCTTAACTATGGATTGTGCTACTCCCATCACACAAAACACTAAGGATACCTTTGTAGTTGTCATTCAGGAGTGGTATGAAAATGTAAGATTTTACCTTATACATGGCAAAACAAGTCCTAACTACTGCTAAAAAGAACATCGTACGCAAGTGATCAAAGAAGCATGTCATCATAGATGATAACACATTATGTCAATGATCCTATGATGGCATACTCCTAAAGTTCTTAGGTAAAACTAAATCCAAAAAAATCCTATAGGAGGTTCACAAGGGTATTTCTGAAGGACATATAGGACCTAGAGCTATGGTCACTAAGATTAGATAGTTAGACTGCTATTGGCCCCATATAGAAAATTATTGCCTACAAAAAGTTAAGCGATGTGACACATGCTAAAGATATAGCAACCTTATACATGTATCATTGACTAAGTTACACACCAATCATATAACATGGCTATTTCAATGATGGGGGTTGGATATCATTGGACCCATAACGCCTAAGTCTTTTGTAGGGCATAGCTTCATCATCATCACAACCAAATACTTTAAAAAGTGGATTAAGATGTTGAATTTCATTTCTATAAGTGAGGACATCTCAGCTAATGAAGAGGCTATCCATGCAGTGATAGTACCAACCTTACCTAAGGAAGAATCAAAGCCAACCACCTTAATGTTTTACAATAGTAAGGTGAAAACCAACTTGCAAAGTGGTGAAGTATTGATAGGCCCCCCTCTTCATATTGATCAAAGTTGGCCAATACAAGGTACACTGAGTACATGTTGATGATGGAGTAGCCACAAATGTAATCTCCCTACTCATCATAGAACATTTAGGCTTGGTTGAAAACATCTAGGACACATTCACTTCCATACTTAAAATCATTTAATAGGTCACATTTAGCAATGAAAGGGTCCATCTCATTTGACTTCCTGGCTAGGGAATCATTCCCCACATCAACTAATTTCCTAGTTATTGAAGAAACACTAGGCTTCAACTTAATTCTAGGAAGGCTATGGTTGGCCAAATTACAAGTAGCTTCTTCCCCAATCCACCAACAGATTCATCTACCTTATGAGAAAGGTAAAATTATTATCCATGGAGATAGCATAGTTTCTTTATCTATTAACAATGTTGAATTTATGAAAGGATCTAAGGTGAAATTCCAGGAAAAAACTCCCATAACCCAAAAAAAGCCAAGGACCACAAAAAAATCAACTAAGTCAATCCCAACATCACTAAGGCCTTGAACAAATAATGGGAAAAGTTTCTATTTAGTATTGTAAGAGAAGGAAATGTGGTATACAATATCATGCAACAAAAACCTTATAAATTCTCTAATATTTCAAAGATTAGAAAATAGTTGTGTGATTAAACATGTTACTCATTTTCAACTCCTTTTACATACAATGTGGTCATTTAATTCCTAGCCTTGTGTGCGATTTTTATTTACATGTTTACATTTTACATTATATAGTTCACTTTATGACATAATGTTTGTCAATTTATCTTATAACTTTATTTTCCATTTTTCACATTGATTCATAGTTTATGCTTACTTTATGTTTATGGAAAAACATTTTCAAAATATAAAAATTTCAAAACATAAAAATTAAAAATTAAAAATAGTAGCCAAAATCAGTTTTAAACCAAAACCAAAAACTAACATGTAACATAACTAAAATGAAAATAGTAGCCATAGTCACACTACATGATAGATAACAAAACAACAAAAAACATACATTAGCCATAGTTGCACTCTACAATGGATAACAAAATAAAACTAATACATGGTCTCTATGGCTATAATTGCAAAATATAAATAGCTATAACAATATACCAAAAACAACAAAATATGACATGTCTATCAATAGCTAGATCAAGCCATAGAACAATGAGGAGGATTATCATCAACATCATTACCATCGATGCTTAGGACTTGCAAGCTATAAAAAATGCAAACATTAGTAACCATAGTAGCCATAAACATAACCATGCAATCATAAAACAACCATAACAAAAAAATACAACATAAAACAAAAATATCACATAAAATTCAAAACAAAATCTTGCAAATCTCAAGAGATTCAGGAGCAATGTCCTTAGGTGCAAATTTTTGAAGATCAGTCTCCAACCTATAAAGAATTTGTTCTTCACTCATGTTGGCCCAATCGATATCTCCTAGATCCACTCATGCCAAAATTTTTCCATTCTCTATATCTATCCACTTGGGATAAGCATGAGCAAACATAGTCATAAATGTTTCCCCAAACGCAGTAGTGATATGAGGAGCAAGAGAATCAATAGCCACCACTGATTCCTCAAACCCACTAAAGGTGTTCTCTACACCTATCCCCTACACAAACACCTCATATTTCCATCATGCCATGATTTCAAGTAGTTTTCCTTTTCTATCATGTATAACCACTTGTTAACCTTTTACTTCTTGATCTTATGGACCAATAACTTCATCTACATGTCCTTCTCCACATTGCTCCTGGAAAGAGTAACCTTTTCTTAGATGTCATTCCAATAACAGGACTACTTGATCTCCTTCGTGCACAAGGAATCCCTATTGGCCACAAAAGCCTTTATGAACTTCTAATGATCTTCAAGGTTTCTAACTTTGTCTATCAACTCCTTATTTTTCTTCTCCAATGCCATGACCCATTCCAAGAACTCATTTGAATGTTGGAACTTACAAAATGTTTTTGCATAGGATGTATAGCACATTTTCTAATGCCTTCGTACAATCTCCATAGTAGTTCGGGGAACTCATTGAACTCAAAGTCTTGCAAGGGTTCCATCTCACTTTAGAAAATGTCACACACAAAAACATTCAAAACATTAAAAAATATTTAAAACCAATTAAACCTATAGAACTTTTAATTCATAAAACCATAAAAACTAAAAAATGCAAGACAAAAATATTTTAATTTCTCTTACCAACATCAAGAGCCAACTATTGTAGTCTATCAATCATGTCATTCATCATTCCCTCCATAAACTTCATCTTGTTTGGTGTCTCCATCCAAGGTGTAGTGCAGAATGTGGATGTGGATGTTTCCAAAGGAGGCTCATGCACTGCAATCACTATAACAATCAATATAATTTACAAAAAAAAAATATAAAATTTGAAATAAAATTATAAATAACACAAAAATTTATGAGGAAGATCATGAGAGAAGTCCATCGACGGGTTTCCTTGTCAAGGAAAATCACTTAATATGGAATCCAAGATATCTAGCACTTTCTTTGGTGCCCTTTCCTCTTCTTCCTTGCTTCGGTGCTCCTCCTCTGTAGCAGCCTTGGCAGCTAACTCCTATTTCCTCCCTACAATAAACAAAAGCCAACAAAAATAAAATAAATTAGTAAAAAAAATTTAGCAATAAAAATATAAAAAAATACAATAAAAAATATAAAAATATATATATACATATCTCCAATAGCCTAGTTAACCTTGTTAAGCTTGATGATCAACTTCTTAGGTGTTGGCTAGCTAGCAACTAGAATGTTTTCTTCAACTTGTGGCATCTTCATCATTTCTATAGTGGTTCCATCTACTCCTGTGTGTATCCTTTTTACCCTATCTTCATTACAACATGTACCATGGATCTTCACCCCCATGCTATTAGAAAAAAAACCACATAGACCACTAAAATTCTGAGTGGTAATGGACAATGACTCTCCTATATCCTCCACGAGTGGGTCTTGGATACACATTACCTAAGTTATGTGTTTAGCCCAATGCTTGAAAAGTTGGAAGGCATCACACATGATGGGACGCGATATCACATGGGCCATGATATCGCATCCCCCAAGATATCGCGTATGCGATATCGCATCGTCCCCCGCGATATCGCAGTCCATCGCCAAGTCTATAAATAAAAGGCGGCTTTCCCTTTGTTTCTTAGCTAGATCTAGACCCTTAGGGGAACTCTGGTAGTTTTACCTCTCCAGAGATAGAATATTTTCCATGTGCCCATAGTAGGAGCTCCAAAGTAAACGGATCTTTATTTGAGCAAACATTGTACCTGAACACAAGTTTGTGTACAAAAATAAAGATGAACTTCTTGGATAAACCTTGCAGTGCATGGAATAGGCTAAATAGGATTTTATTTATTGTTATTTACTATTTTCCATTTAAATTCTTTATTAGTTATGAAATCTTTCTCAACCCTTCTCTCCTAGTTAAGTGTCTCAGTACGACCGCTTCGAGCGCGTGCGTTACGCGTGGTGATCCCAGCAACGACTAGCATTTGGTAACCCCGATTGCATTGGTTCAGGGTGTCAATGGTAAGTGGGAATGGATGCTGATGCTAGGTTAATTCAGACTTAGTTAGTTCGTTAAAGTTAGTAATTAGTCTCTTCAACCCTTCACCTCACTAGCATAGGAGACAAAATAGAAAAAGCTATAAAAATCATATACCTCAGACTTACTTAACCATACACCGTGACAAATACAAGTAAGTCTGGGAAGACAACGAATAATTAACCTTGAGTGTTCCATGAGGCATGTAGGCACTTAGTCTATGGAGTTTGACCGAATCGCGCATGTTATGCTCATATTCGTATGGTTGAGTGTAGGGGTACCTCGCCACTCATCATTGGCACCGTTGCCAGGGACTAAGTGTTTGTGCACTAAGTAGAACATAGGAGATCACTCACATCGTTGGGAGCTTAAATGAACCCTTAGGATTAATTAAATGAAAAAAAATTATATAATGGTAAAACAACACACCGATAAGACACCATGTCTTCTTCTTCTTCTCATAAGAGCAATTCACCACCTAGGGATCATACAAAGAACAGTTGGCAATCAAAAACACATAACCTAAATCTGCCAGTTCCTCAACAATATAGGGTGGAATATACTCATCTCGATGAGTATATACCTAATTTTACTTTTATCTTCCATCAAGATGAATAGCTGCACTCGAGAGACTTGCAAGGTAACATTGTGTTACCTCTGGATCGTGCAGTCCCCAACATGCTCCTCCATGCTTTGGCACAGATCAACATGACTCAGCTCTATGCTGAATACGTTGCAAAAGATTTTGACATGAGGGATTACCATCCCACATCTTTACAACATATAAGAAACTCAAGGCAGGAGAGCCAACATACACTGTTGAAGGGCAAAGAGGTCCCGCACATCCTAAGTGAAATTGGAGATGGTGAACCACTTATAACGGGTTCTCTATCGAAAGATGTTCCCCCTCTTAACGATAGTGAGGAGGTGGGGTATCAGAACCTATGCTCCATGATACATAACACTGGTTTTGATCCCTGTGAATGCCAACTGTTCACTAAGGGAACAACAACACATGACAAGGACATGCACTCAGATCGTCATCATGATCAGGGCTGAAGCCACAGAAGAGAAGGTAGGAAACTTCGTCATGGTAATGGTTCTCCTTCTTCTTTCCCTTCTTCACATCATTCACCCTCTCCTTCTACATTTGGGTGCAGCCACCAAGAGCATAACAGTGAGGATAGAGGTAGGCAAAACGAGAGACCTTGACAAGAAAGTCGAGAGAGAGGACAAAGACATGAACGAAGGGAAAGTAGGGAACAACATAGACATCATAGACGTCATGAAAGAGATGATCATGATGAACCCTACTTGCCACCCGAAGCATGCTAGATATAACAAAGGCTATAAGAATACCAACAAGGCATTTAAAAGATAACCGGATCAAGCACTTAGACATGAACAATATCCCACGATTTGAGGGGGGATATAACGCTGATCCGCAAAATCATTTATAGGCACTCTATAATGCCTGTGCCTTGCAAAACATAGAGAATGAGTGGCAGAAACGAAAGTTGTTTCCTAGGACACTCATTAAGGAAGCAAAGAGTTGGTA